>JAHRHZ010000047.1:1688107-1767857 GCA_024137785.1 Ginglymostoma cirratum | reverse complement strand
AATGGCATCAATGTGGATTTCACAAGCTTCAAAATCTCCCCTCCCCCAACCGCATCCCAAAACCAGCCCAGCTCATCTCCTCCTCCCTAACCTGTTTTTCCTCTCACCTCAAGCCACACCCCCATCTCCTATCTACTAACATCATCCCACCCCCTTGACCTGTCCGTCCTCCCTGGACTGACCTATCTCCTCCTCACCCCCCTACCTACACTCACCTTTACTGGCTCCATCCCCGCCTCTTCGACTTGTCTGCCTCCTCTCCACCTATCCTCTCCTCTATCCATCCTCTATCCGCCTCCCCCTCTCTCCCTATTTATTTCAGAACCCTCTTCCCCTCCCCCATTTCTGATGAAGGGTTTAGGCCCGAAACGTCAAGTTTTCCTGCTCCTATGATGCTGCTTGACCTGCTGTGTTCATCCAGCCCCATGCTTGTTATCTTGGATCCTCCAGCATCTGCAGTACCTTTTATCTCAGCCAACTGAGCTAACTGACTCCCAGTGGAGAGGATATATTAAGAAACTAGGCCTTGGTTTGTCACAGTTCAATCACAAGAGTTTTTTAATCAGCATTCAAGATCAGTGTTCTTGACTTTTTAGATCTTTTGATTTGAAGGTCCCCTTGGATTTAAGACACTTTCCATATTAAATTTGTGGTCTGGGCCTCCATTGCTTAGAGTCCTCCATCTGATTAAGTCTCGAGTGGGCATGCTTGTGGACATTCTTCCCATCAGGATGCTAATTAAGGCCAAATGTGGGTGATTTATACCAGGTTAAGGCCCTCATGCTGCTGCAGCTGACATTCACTGAGTTACCACGTAGCATGATATTAAATTCTGCCACTGTTTCCTGGTCTTCGTTTCCTTCAGACCATGCTATTTAATACCCAGCTTCATTTGTTGGTGACTGGGCGCCGTGGGAATTATTTATGGGATTTGTGTCTTCCATATCTTTGTTCTTCCATTAACATTGCCTCTTTCCCCATAATCTAGGCCCCATATGAAAATCCACCTCACATCTACGCTCTGGCAGATAACATGTATCGGAACATGATTATTGATGGGGAAAATCAATGTGTCATCATCAGGTAATCCAATATGTATATTTTTTTTGCAGCTGAGTAAAACATAATGTGAGGGCTTTTTCCCCTTTTTGATTTGTAACCGACTAACTCACAAAAGTTATCCACTGGCTGTTTTTTTTTTCCCTAGCAGCCTTTCTCTCTACATGACTCATTGTTTGTTTTTTGACGTGACCCAACACTTAACAGCTACAAAAAAGCCTGGTTTCCTCACAGTCAGGTTTATTGCAGTGACATAATTGCTGTTGTTTGTGGGGAATGAGTTTTCTCTTTGCATTATGCAAGTAATCAATGGTAATGTATAATCAATAAAAATGCTTGCACCTGGGAGATTTCCTGGTTACTTTGTTTCCATTCTTGATGCAAAGGAGCTAGTTTGTTTCCTTTGTATTTTTCCTTTTATGGGCTTTGATTAATTATTCAAAGCATTAATTGTTACCACAGTGCATTTGAAGAGAACACCTCCCAGGCTTTTATTCTGCTTGAATCTGATTCCTTTTACTCTAGAGCTGTCCTGGAGGTCTGTTTCTGTCAGCATTTACACTGATTTTTTCATTACCATGGCAACATTTTAGCCCCAGTGTGATGAGTGTGCATATCTACACTCACGCTCTAATCGCTGCAGGATTCAGTCAGTGATGGGCGAGGCCAGTCTATTCCAAGACTGCCCATTGCCCCAGTTTTACAAAAGTCAATTATAATGCAACATATGCTGTGCCCTATTCTGTCCAGCTGTGAAAAGTGGCGCAGTGTGAGACTGGAGAAATTGTGTGCTTGTTAATTATAATTAACAATGTGTGCATTGCTCTTCTATTGTAAGATCCTTGAAATAGGAGCCACCAACTTTGCCCTTCTGGGACTTGATGACTTGCTGTTGAAGACATCGAGTTGCATGAATGTATGAAATCAGTGTGTCAGCCACTGTTGTTTGTATTATTGTGAAAGTGTATCAAACAATAATGTAACTGAATAACCTGGAAAAATTCCACAATGTCGCAGACTGACAGGGTGGTGAAGAAAGCATTTGGTACACTTGCCTTTATTGGTCAGTGCATTGAATATAGGAGTTGGGAGGTCATGTTATGGCTGTACAGGACATTGGTTCGGTCACTTTTGGAATACTGCATTCAATTTTGATTTCCAAACTATAGGAAGGATGTTGTGAAACTTGAAAGTGTACAGAAAAGATTTACAAGGATGTCGCTGGGGTTGGAGGATTTGAGCTACAGGGAGTGGCTGAATAGGCTGGGGCTATTTTCCCTGAAACAGTGAAGGCTGAGGCATGACTTTATAGAGGTTTACAAAATATTGAAGGGAATGCATAGGGTGATTAGCCAAGGTCTTTTTCTGAGGGTAGAGGAGTCCAAAACTAGAGGACATTTACTTAAGATGAGAGGGGAAATATATAAAAGGAACCTAAGAAGCAACTTTTTTTCTTACAGGGGTAGTGCGTGTACGTGATAAGCTGCCAGAGGAAGTGGTGGAGACTGGTGTTAGTACAACGTTTAAAAGGCATCTGGATGGGTGAATGAATAGGAAGGTTTACAGGGTTATGGGCCAAATGCTGGCAAATGGGACTAGATTAATTTAGGATATCTGGTCAGAATGGACAAGTTGGACGAAAGAGTCTGTTTCTGCATTGTACAACTCTAATTTCTCAATGACTAATTTTGGCTAAAGATGGATGGGAAGTAGTGTGATCGTGATGACTTCATTAATGGTGTGTATGAGTGATAGATCATGAGTTAAGACTCTTGGTTTTTAGCTGTAACTTGCATGGCTTCTCTCTGAGGCCTAGCGGGTTTTCATGCTGCATTTTACCAAACCCACCTCAGTAAACACATATCCCGCCCCTGTGGCGCTTGTCTTATCCGATTCTAGTCCCATTCTACCATTTGTCTTGACTCTAACTGCAACGAGCAGCTGACTCATTGTGTCCAAGCCCCTGGACTGATATCAGAGGCTGTCCTTAACTTACTATTGCCAAGACACCTTGAGTGAAGGCTATCTCCCTTGACTAGACTAAGGACTACTGATAACCATGACAAGCTTCCTGGCTTTGTGCCTGCACTAAATTACGTGGCAATACAGCAGTACTGTCAGCCTGGTATCTCTGGTTAAGGGACAAGGGGCAACTCAGTGGTTAGTACTGCTGCGTCACAGCGCCAGGTTCAATTCCAGCCTCTGGTGACTGTCTGTGTGATGTTTGCCCATTCTCCCTGTGTCTGTTTGGGTTTCCCCTGGGTGCTCTGGTTTCTTCCCACAATCCAAATATGTGCAGATCAGGTGGATTGGCCGTGTTAAATTGCCCATAGTGTCCAGGGATTTTTTAAAAATTTGTTCACAGGATGAGGGCATGACTAGCTATGCCAGCGTTTATTGCCCATCCCTCATTGCCCAGAGGGCAGTTATGAGTCAACCACATTGCTGTGGGTCAGGAGTCACAAGTAGGCCAGACCAGTTAAGGATGGCAGCTTCCTTCCTTAAAGGACATCAGTGAACCAAATAGGACTTTTTCCCCTAACAATCAGCAGGGATTCATCAATAGACTCTTAATTCCAGATATTTATTGAATTTGAATTCCACTGTCTACTGTGGTGGGATTTGAACCCAGGTGCCCAGAACATTACATGGGTCTCTGGGTTAACAGTCTAGTGATAATACCACTAGACCATTGCCTCCCCTTTGTGCAGGTTAGATTGATTAGCCATGGGAAATGCAGGGATACAGGGACAGGTTAGGGGATTGGGTCTAGGTGGGATGCTCTTCAGAGGGGTCTTGTGTACTTGGTGGGCCAAACGGCCTGCTTCCATACTGTAGAGATTCTGCGATGAAGGCAAGGCAAGGATGCTGTGAGCAGCAGGGTAGGCTAAAAATGAGTGAGTGCTAAGAGAGCAAGTAAACAGCCCAGAGATGCAGTCTAGTCCAGTCCATGAGCTGGATGTGTCCCTGAGTCCAAAGTGCAGTGTGAAGTGCAGCTTTGAGGTACAGAGTAAGTGGATTGGAGATGTGCCATGAGGGGTCTTAAACCCTTGCACATGTCAGGTGCCATGAGGTTTATGTGGCCAGTGCCCCTAGAGCTTAGCCTAATGTGTTGGTACCTGGTGTCCAATATGGAGGTTTCTTGGAGTACATGGCAGGCTGAAGTTGCCAGGTACCTACGTTGACTTCCCCGTTGAGAATTCTTGGCATCTAGTTTGCTCATAGCAGGTGGTATATTAGGAAGCTGCGCATTAATGATACAAGCTCTGCAGTTATTAAGCCATTAACAAGCAATAAACCCCCTTAATGGGCAACTTACTGTTGGAGGTAACAATATAGCCTTAATGGCTGGAACTCAGTTAAAAGATGAATTGTTCTCAACATCGACAGGGAGCTCGCTGGACTTCTTGTATGATCCTGCCAGATTTCTTTGCCATAGCTCACATTGTTCAGGCCCTGGAAGATTACACCTGAAATTTTTATTTAATCCTTTTGCAAATCAGTGTTTTTTTTAATGCTCCCTTTGCCCCTCCTTTCATAGTTCAATAAAAAGAAAGATTGCTGTAGCATTTCATTAAATGCTTTTGAAAACATCACATCAACTTCTTTCTTCAGCAATATCAGCATGCAGTGTTTGTATAAATAGTCATCGACCTGAAACATTGGACTGGATTTTCAAAGGGGTGGGTGGATGCCGGGATGAATTCTAGGCCCTGACCCAGCATTGGGGTGCATCACTCTTACAAGGCAATTTTCCGGTGCAAATGGCACAGTTGATCACAATATGGGTTTGGTGCCAAATTAGTAGCAGCGAGCAACTCCTGCAGCATGTCAGGCAGCAGCAATATTGGAGGTTGCTGCTACATTGCTAACTGGAGGCAAAAACCCAGGAGGTCAAACATAGTGGAGAGTAGCCATGGCAGACAGGTTAGAAGCAGTGCTTGTGCTGGCGCTAGTTGGCTCCTACACATTGATGAACAATCATCAACTCTGAAGAGACTTACTTGGGCCCCATAGAGAAATCCAGCAACTGTACATGAGCAGACTGTTCTGCCTAGCCAACAAAAACATTGAAAATTACAGTACCGCGTACAGAGGGTGCTGAACAAGTTCAAGAGCAGTTAATTGATGACAATTGATGTGGGATCGCAAAACGCACCACATCAAAAAAACCTGCCATTCCTTTAAAAATTGAAAACTGCCTTGGAAGAATTGGGATCTCATGGACAAACTCTGAGAACATATTCTGCCCCAGTTCCCTAACCCTTTCATAAACCAGCCTGTTAGCTTGATTTTCTCTCCACTGATGCTGTCTGGCCTGCTGAGTATTTCTAGGATTTTCTAGATTTTATTTCAGGTTTCCAGCATCTGCAGTATTTTGGATTTATATCGATGCAGTTTTTTGGAGCATTTTATGCTGTAGTGCCGATGGACATTTTTCTGAGAGGTCTAATGGAGTAATAATGAACGCCCCAGAAAAGGAGATTTTGAAAGGGAGTGATGGTGGAGATGGAGCAGAGCGGAATGAAAGGGAACCACTAGGTGTCAGCAGCATGAAGGCAAGACAAAGAAGTTGGAGATCAGTAATGCAATTGTACATCAGGTTAGGTGAGCAATTTGAAAACAGCAATTCATTGAAACTATTCATAGAATCCTTACAGTGCAGAAAGAGGCTATTCAGCCCATCAGGTCTGTAACCAACCTGCCAAAGAACATTCTATTCCCATAATTCCGCATTTCCCATGGATAATCTGCCTAGCCTACATATCGCTGGACACTATGGTGTAACTTGGCATGGACAACCCACCTAACCTTCACATCTTTGGACTGTGGGAGGCAACCAGAGCACCCAGAGGAAACCCATGCAGGCACAGGAAGAACATGAAATCTCAACACAGACAGTCACCCAAGTCTGGAGTTGAGTGCCAGAATTGTTTTGTTTAATTGAAAATTTGATGGCTCCCACAACGATGACACCGCAGTTGATCTGTGGGTGTTATATT
Source organism: Ginglymostoma cirratum (assembly GCA_024137785.1). Classification (NCBI taxonomy): domain Eukaryota; kingdom Metazoa; phylum Chordata; class Chondrichthyes; order Orectolobiformes; family Ginglymostomatidae; genus Ginglymostoma; species Ginglymostoma cirratum. The sequence continues at coordinate 1,761,795 of JAHRHZ010000047.1, read as the reverse complement.
TCAGTCTTCAATCAGATGCCACATTTTTGATTGACATGACTAAATGGATTTGGTCACTACTCTTAATCTATCTGCTTCTTCCTTCTGACCCTCAAGTAAAGCATTCCATACTTTTCATTAAATAATATTTCCAAATATTTGCAATTTGTTTGTTTCAGCATTGAAATTAGCTTTGCAGGATTACATTTCTGTCATTTAAGTCATTCTTTTTTGCAAAGTCTTATTTCTACTCCAAAGCCAGCAGGTTTATTAACATCTTACAATGGGCCTCCTTAATTTCAGCAGATACCAAAGAAGGTCCAATCATGATTTTATTTGTGTACAAAAATCACAATGAAATGAATGAAATGGAAGCCATTTAGCAGAGTTCTGATTTCTATAGTAGGAAAGCTTTTTGGGTGTATTGACAGAGGAAAGGGTGAGAACAGGAAGTCATGCACTGAAGATCAGGATGTGATTAATGCTGTTCAGTCATCTTGTTCAGGAACTCTTACTATGCATGAGTTTGGAGCAGTTTACAGGGAAAGGATTTTTAGAAGTGGTTTTGCATTTATGAGAAATTTTAAGTGAAACATGAGTAAGAAATCATGCCCAGCATTTTGAAAACTTACCCAAATCATAAGATGCCAACAGAAGACTAGATAATGTAACACATACAACTTAAAAACTGGCTGCAAACAGGAGTTGAAAGCATCTAATCACAGCTCTGCTGTATCAGGTTACTAAGTAATCAAAGAGCTTGGGCTTTATCATGTTGGTGTGCAGCAAATTTTCTTAGGGTGTATACGTCAACATGCAAACAAGGAGCTGGTTAGCTATGCAGCTAAAGTGTCTTTTAGAATTGTGGCAACAATACAAGTTCAATTCCTGTAATGGTCAAGTAGACTTGGAACTTGCCTTTTGCACCCTACCCTGGAAGGGGAAGGCATTGGCAAACCCACCACCAACAAAAACTACCAAGGAAAACGTTTCAGGCTGAAGCAACAGCAGACAGTGAGCCAATGACCCACCTTTAGGTCAGATGCTTGAGGACACACCATTCAAAGGGCACTAATATGGACCATTTCATAGCGCCAATGGTGTCAGTAGAATGAAGTGAGAAAATCCATACCGAAAGATTAAAAAAAAGTTTTCTTGGCTTATATTCCTACAGTTGTTTATTCTAATAAGGAAGGGTGTAGTTAATAGTGTGACAGCTCAGAAGCAGCACCTTCCTTCCCACTGAACAACTATTAACGCCAACTCATGAATTGGCCGAGCGGTGGAGTTCCCCTTGAGTGACTATCTCTGATCACTTGACCTCATCATCAAAAAGAATGTGCATCTTGCTGTACTGGCATATTGTATTGGCCTCTATTTTCCTTCCCTACCCTAATCTTAGTGTGTCAAATGGCATGTAGCCATGGTACACAAACTCGATATTTCATTTCTCTTTGGAGCCAGCCTGCAGACTCTTTACAACAGCAGTCATGGGCTCCACAATGGTCATCAAGCTCATCAAGCATAATCAGCAATTGTTTCTACAGTAGAACTACTGATGGATTCTGGTCCAAGCACTGAGAACACTGAAGAAACTCAGCATATCTGGCAACATCCGTGGAGACAGAAACAGACTTAACATTTTGAGTCTGGTATGACTCTTCTGTTGCTCTACACAGACCGAGATCAGCACATGTAGCAGTGGGCAGTGCAAACACAAGGATTGATCTGGTTTCCTTTTCTCTCTTCAGTGGTGAAAGTGGGGCTGGAAAGACAGTGGCTGCAAAATACATCATGAGTTATGTCTCCAGAGTCTCTGGTGGTGGGCCCAAAGTACAGGTAAAGCGACATCATTTTACAGCCAGATCTAATTACGTCATGTTTTCTTTTAATTTTTCATGCCAATATGCCGCTGCATGGATGTTTGCATTTTCCCATAAATTCATCGACTTCATGTTGATTTCCTCCTGCCTCATGAACATAGATTTGTCCAGAGGCCAGAAAATGGTAACTTCACAGAATTGCCAAGGCAGTGAAGGAGGCCATTCAGCCTATCATATCTGCACAATCTCTGCTATGACCATTCCACTGCCTTTTCCTTATACACTTATGTATTGTTTCTATGTCAATAGTCTTCCAATGCCATCTAGAAGTTCATGGTGTTTGAATCCATCAAAGACTTTGTCGATTATGAATGCTGTGATCGGTAATTCTAAAATGTTCAAGAATATGAGTTCTTGAGGACTGTCTATCAAGGCTTCTCAGCTGCCTGGATTGATTGTGTAGTTCTCCCATCATCTGTGTTTTTGTGTGGCTGGAAAAAATAAAGTTAATTTCAAGATAATGAGGAAGTATTTCAGACAGAATTTTCTGTGTGTAGAGAGAAATAATTTGTTATAAGGAGGATTTCTTTTTCCTCTGTTGCAGCATATAAAAGACATCATTCTTCAATCAAATCCACTCCTAGAAGCATTTGGGAATGCTAAGACAGTGAGAAACAATAACTCCAGCAGATTTGTGAGTTCCAGAGGCCGTGTCCTGTTTTGACTGTTAATATCCTGTGGGTTTGGCTGGGGCACTCTTACGGAAAATCTTCATCTCCAGTAATGTTTGGTGGTTATTTCTGGTTTGATCCTTTTCCTCCAAGTGCTAAATTTCCTTTATAGTTTGGAGCATGTCAGCATGGTTCTCATTATACCTCATCTCCCAAACATTACACTTTGTGAATTCTTGGCCAGACCAATTTTTCTGTCTGCAGTGCAGCTTGCTTGCGTGAACTTTACCCTCTGAGCAACAGTCTAACAAAATGAACTTTACCCAATGGTAAGCAGCATTTTTATTCCAAGGTGTACTTGACCATGCTTCCAGAAAAGAAATAAGGGCAGAAGTAACTATTAGTATCATGCAATAATATTGCTGATAACAATTTCTAACATGCAAAATATTTTCTTAAATCATTGCTTATACTTACAATAAGATATTTATTTTAATAATTCTGATATTTTTCTATGAATAGAACAACTGTCTCTTTTGTTTTCTGAGAGTACCAGAAATTAATATGCTGTTTGAAAATTAATTATGCTTCATTTAAATGTTTAGCGTCATAGAGGTTTTCAGCCTGGAAACAGGCTCTTCACCCCCAACTTTTCCATGCTGCTGAGTTTTCACATTTAAACTAGTCCCATTTGCCTGTGTTTGGTCCCTATCCTGTCCATGTACCTGTCTAAATGTTTCTTAAATGACAAAATTGTACTCGCCTCCACCACGACCTCTGGCGTCCCGTTCCAGATACTCACCACCTTCTGTGCGAAAAAAAGTTTCTCCCCTGGACCCTTTTATATCCCTCCCCTCTCACTTTAAACCAATGCTCTCTAGTTTAAGACTCCCCTACCATGGAGAAAAGGTTTTGGCTATCTACCTTATCCATGCCTCTCATGATTTTATAGACCTGTATAGATCTCAGTCTCCTATGTTCCAGGGAAAAAAGCCCCAGCCTATTCAACCCCTCCTTTTAACTTAAACCTTCCAGTCCAGGTAGCATCCTAGTCAATCTTTCCTGTGCTCTTGCTAGTTTAATAATATATTTTCTGTAGTAGGATGACCAGAACTGCATGCAGTACTCTAAATGGCCTCACCAACACCTTGTAAAGCTGCAGCAAGACATCTCAACTCCCTATCCTCAATGCTCTGACAAGTACTCACTTAAAAAATGGTTGAGATTGTATACTGTATGCTTTTGACCATCAGCATTGAAGCTGTATCAATTCTAGGTGTGTTTGCATTCGTCTACAAAGTCTGTACGTTTTCTTACCAACGCTGTGATAGTAGGGCTAACCCCACATGTAAACAATGTAAGACAAATCAACTTTGATGTAGGCAAAATAAAATGGAAATAATTCAACTCCAACCCTGTCAGGAGATATACCGAAGATAACAATGTGTAGAGCTGGACTAACTTGGCTTACATATCAGTACCTAATAATTATCTAGGTCCAATTCGAATGCGGAGTCTTATTGAAATGAAAGGGCTCAGCTGTTAGCCAAGCACTGTCTTCTGAGCAGATCATTCTTATGGCTGAGAAAATTTGTATAAAAAATGTACGTATATAAATACACCCTTGTCCCCTGCTAAGGCTTAAAGGTGTAAGCTGGCTGTAGGTAAGCTGGCTAGTGGATGGGGAGGGGTTTTTTTCTGCTCTTTAACCTGATGAACAACAGAAGCCACCAGCCTTGAGCTTACCAGCTGGAATTAGCTGCTTTCCTCCCCAGTGGCCCCTTCTTCCCCCCATAGCCTGGGTGTGTTGCAATTGTTGCATCAGTTAATACTAGTGAACAGAAAAACTCAAAACTGGGACAATTCATGTCTGTACAGCAGCGGTTTATTCATCTATATTAGGCAATCAAAAGAGTTGAGGCAAGAACTGCCTCGAATTATACGCCAAATTTGTTTCTCTCTTTTGCTTTTGAGGGAGCATACAAAACTATCTTTCAGCATCATCTCCTGAACTCATTTCTTTACTAGTATTGCTGTAAAAAAGAAATTTTGCCAGTCCTGAATTACACTCTTTTGTTGAAGTAACTCTCAATAGCCTTTTGAGGGAAAGGGCAGACTGTAGTATCAGTCTCATTATCATCTTGTGCTGCCTTCTCTGACTGGAATCTGATCCAGGTCTGAGGTGAAGATGTTTGGCACCTCCCTGATGAACATTGATGAACCAGTGGGTTTATGCAGCTGTCATCAACGTTCATGATAGCTTCTTTGGTATCAGCCCACAAATTACTGAGCTATTGAATTCAGGTTTCACAACTAGCAGGAGTGGTAATGAAGCTGGATTAACAACCCAGAATTTAATGTGAAACTCTGATTCCACGCTCGTGGTTGACTGTTTGGTGCCTTTAGGGCAACAGGGATGGGTTAAGAAATGTTGCCTCACCTGTGTCGCCCACATCCACAAGAACAAGTAAAAATTTAACAAAAGATACAAGATAAGTGAGCACAGTAAAGCTGCAGGTTTAGCAATTCTGTTTCCACCACAATTTGAGAGGCAATGCTATGAATGAAATAAGAAAGCATAGAGCAGAGGGACTCTTGGATTTAACAGCCTGTGCATTATTACCTACATCTTGTTGCATATTGGTTTCAGCTGACTCTCCAGTACCTAGTTAAAATAAACTGTTTATTGTACAATGAATACAGAGAAAACAACAAAGGATACAGAATATTTAAAAAATGAATAAAGTTCAAACGCAAATGAGGTTTTTTGCAGACTTCGCTGCATATTTAACTGATTGCAGGCAGAGAAAAGAGAATGTTATGTAAACAGTCAAAGGTCGAGTCCATTCTGAGCATGTTTTCAGTAACTCAAGTACAAGTACAGTGAATTGGAAAATGGCAGGCCTGGTAGTGTTATTGGAGACCTCACCCAGCTTTTTAAAGATCAGAAACTGAATGTAGAAAGTCAAAAATAATATGTTTCAGTGTGTGGGTGACTGATGAATCTGCTAGAGGAATTCTATAATTTTATTATAGAGTGCTACGCCTTTAATTATTGGAAGCCTAAGTAAAAGGAGGGAAAATGACGACCAAAAAAGTGGAATGAAATGCAGGAATAGAAAATGTTTTAAAATAAGAGATTGATTGAAAAAGTGCAAATTGTGCACATGGAGAAAAGTAGTCAGCTCAATCTATATGTTCTCTATAGAAAGAGGTAATTATCTGTCTGTAAAAAATTGCATGTAATAAAACATCTTTTGGAGGTTATATATTCCCTTTTACAAGTTTTACTTCACTTGATGTTGATAAGGCAGTAAATGGAACCATTTTGAACTTTGGATTTTTAAAAGTTTGCAAATGTGACTATGCTGACTTTTAGAAGTTACAAATTAATGTAACATTCTGAGAAGAAGTTAGCAATGATACACTTTGTAAATTCAAAGAGAATTCCAGTGGGGAACAAGATTCTCGATGTTCATTTGGGGTGGCATGGTGGTTCAGTAGTTAGCACTGCTGCCTCACAGCGCCAGGGACTCAGGTTCAATCCCACCCTCGGGTGACTGTCTGCATGGAGTTTGCACATTTTCCCCATGTCTGCTTGGGTTTCATCTAGGTATTCCAGTTTCCTCCCACAGTCCAAAAATGTGCAGCTTAGGTGGATTGTCCATGCTAAATTGCCCATAGTGTTCAGGGATGTGTAGCTTAGGTGGGTTATCGGAGGATGGGTCTGGGTGGGATCCTCCAAGACTCAGTGTGGACTTGTTGGGCCGAAGGGCCTGTTTCCACACAGTATGGATTCTGTGAACTTCTATGATTTAATTCAGAAGGTTGTTTCATTTTGAAGATCCTCCATACCCTATCTTTCCAATCTGTCCAAGGTATGCAGATGCTGATGCAAGTGGATAGTATGCGTTCCTTGCTTCTCCAAATGAGTGAAGAGATGGACAATAACTCCAGGTCACTTTTGGTCATGTTCTTGTAGCCAGCTTTAGAGTGACTTAGAGTTGTTCTTGGAGGAGATTATTTCTGTTCTTAGTGTGGGCTGATGCTGATAGGACCCATAAGTTGTTTTTTGAACGTGTGACTTCCCACTATAGAGGATAGTTTGTGTCCAGTCAGACAAGTTGGTGAGATTACAGATCAGCGCTGGACCGGCAAGCTCTTGCTTTATTCCTGATGGCTTGATCTGCTGCTGCATCATTCCCTATATGAATCCAACAATGCAGTAATAGCTCTGTACCATTCCAAATTGCCTTTTTAAAGCCAACGGCGAACTCAAGTTTCTGTTTTTTCCAGCAATCTGTTTTGCATTTGATCCAACGCCCCAGGGAAAATTAAAAAATCTTCTCATCTTTAATCTAGCCCAAATAAGTTGTATTTCCAACATCTGTGCTCACTGTTGAAAATAAAAGATATGTTCACCTGAACTTCATCCATACATTTCCATCATTCTAAAAACAAAATCAGACTGATCCCTTATTTCAATAATCGCTCCTGTCCTGAGAGGAAGTTTCTGTTTGCCTTTACATGCTACACCTGTTACCCAGCACAGATTGGATAACGGGAACTTTATGTAAATCAGCCTAAGACCAGATGTACCTGAACCTTCTGCTTGGTCACAAGGTTATCTTTCACAGGAAAGCTCCTGATCATGTCAAATGATTCTGAAGGAAAGAAATACAATTTTTTAATTAGGTGCCTTGAAGCAAATTGCAGGAAGGAAAGGAAAGCATTGTTAAAACTAATAAAGGATGAAGAAGGTACAAAGTCTGCTCCAGCTTGAGTTTGCCAAATGTAAAAGGAAAAGAGGGTTTCAGTGCTATTTCAGGCATTTTTTTCTCTTGTCTGACAGTGAGCTTTGAAAATCAAGCCAAACTTAACACACAAGCCTGTCATTTGAGATAATAGGAATTGCAGATGCTGGAGAATCCAAGATAACAAGGTGTACAGCTGGATGAATACAGCAGGCCAAGCAGCATCACAGGAGCAGGAAATCTTGATACTTCGGGCCTAGACCCTTCATCAGAAAAAAAATGCCTGTCATTTGAGACAGCATTCTCTGGTTAACAGATGATTGGTAAAATTTTAACTGAGAAGGTAAATAATGAAGAAGTTTACTCACCCTTTTACAATCTCTGGTTGGATGACTGTAATTTTAATTTGGAGTCAAGGACGCCTACATAAGGCTCCTGTTTAATTAGACAGGTGAGAATTCAGTCATTTTATTGTGGCCCAATGTGCTATTTTAGCTTGAGGCCTGAGTCGGAGAGCAATACCGGTGCCCCACAAGAAAGCCTTGGGCCTACATTGCCTCAGGCTCTCTCTCAAAGCAATAGCAAAAGCCCTTACTAGAGCTTCAACTTTTGCTGCGTCTTTCAGTCCCCAGAGGCAGCCTCCAAGGTAGTTTTGAAGATTAGGAAGTCACTTTTGATCGGTTGTGCGAAGACATGATGATTAGGCCTGGCTGTTAAAATCAGCCAAGCCTCCCTACTCCTGCTCCCGAGAGATGAACATTCCACCTGGAAGGAAAAGTCTTTGTCTTTGGATCACACCCCAACACTTCATATACTATTTCAAAATCCAATTATTATGGTCACCACATACCATTTGGACCAGGCACTGCACAGATTTATTCACACACCGTCATTTATAGTAGGAAGGAATAAATTGAGGCTGATAAAAAGTGACAAACTTTGTAATGATCCATGAATTTTGACAGCCTGTCTGTCAATCTCTGTGAATGGTCGCATTCGTAGATATACACATGCATTTTGTAATAACTGCTGGAACCTTACACTTTTCCTCAGAATTCCACCCTTCTCATGGAGCTGCATCTTTGCTCAGCATCTGTAATGGCTCTGTTAAAATTATAACTATAACTGGGTAGTTCATATGTGGCATGAACTGCCAGAGGAAGTGATGGATGCAAGTACAGTTACAACATTTAAAAGTCATTTGGACAGGTACATGAATAGGAAAGGTTTAGAGGGATATGGACCAAGTGCAGGCAAATGGGACTAGTTTAGTTTGGGAAACCTGGTTGGCATGGACAAGTTGGACCAAAGGATCTGTTTCCATGCTGTAAGACTCCAAGATATATCAAAAATATTTTGAGATGCGGAAGGAAAGTGAGGGAGGATATATGACTGGCATCTGATCAGTAGTGTTTGGAATTATGTATTGCTTTCTCTTTATCCCTCTAGCACGTTGCCCCATTTCCCAAATACTTTCCGACAATGATTGGGGCATTTCAGTCATGTTTTGGTGATGCACATTGATATGAAAGGTTTAGCCATTATCCAGCATTAACGAGTTTATGAAACCCATTTCCAGGATTGATTTGCTTGCTGATTGGGTTGTGCCACAAGCAAATCAGGAAAGTAATCATTTCAATATTTTGGGTTTTCATTTATTGAACAAACAACTTCTGGCTTTAGAATTATTTTGTGGATTCCCTTCCAATCCAAAGTTTCAAATGGCAGGAGTCAAAACAGGGAATAAACAAAACAAGCACATTGTTAAGAAATGAAGATATCAAAAACATTGAAACTAATGTTTGGAAAGGATTAAAAATGATGAAAAAATGAATCACAGAGAGGAAGAGGCGTGAGAGGTAAAGCACATATATTCATATTCCATTTCTAATTTAAAATATACACAGAGAGCTATTGGACTTATCTAGGTTTGCAATACTAGTGATTGGAAGAGCTTATTTCGCTGTTAGTGTTTATTTTCAGTGTTGTTGTGTAGTATGAAAAGAGGTCTTCCAGGCCAGTGACTAATTTTGCAAATCTGTTGGTGAACTAACAGGTTGATTCCATGATCAGGTTCTGTCAGAAACAAGCATTATTCTTAGAAATCTTTGGACAAGGAACTGCCAACCTAGAAGTCTTGGTTTTCACCACTTGATAGAAAAATCAGAGTTGGAGTTTCCCAAGCAGTACTCCCTGTGATTGTCCAAGAGGTGAATTGGCCAAATAAAATTATTGCACTGCTGCCACACAGCGCCACGGACCCGGGTTCGATTCCATCCTCAGGCGACTGCCTGTGTGGAGTTTGCACATTCTCCCCATGTCTGTATGGGTTTCCTCTGGGTACTCCGGTTTCCTCCCACAGTCTAAAGATGTGCAGGCTAGATGGATTGGCCATGCTAAATTGCCCATAGTGTTCAGGGATGTGTAGCTTAGGTGTGTTATAGGGGGATGGGTCTGGGTGGGATGCTCCATGGGTCGGTGTGGACTGTTCCCATGCTGTAGGGATTCTGTGATTCTATGATGCCTCAACCGCAGGATGCCATTAATTGCAACCTGAATTTTGAAAGATGCAGTACATTTAAGAAGGACAGGGAGCTTTGAAAGGTGGAAGCATAGCTCTATTAATTAATGATAGTATTAGAACAGAAGAGAAGGATGACTCAGGATGTGAACCAGGATGTAGGGGTAGTCTGGGTAGAAATGAGAAATGAAAAAGGCAAGAAGTTGTGTGTGTGTCGTGTGTGTGTGTGTGTGTGTGTGTGTGTGTGTGTTTGTTGAACAGATGGAACCTACATAGCTGAATGGAGTATGAAGGACAACGTAGAGGGTCTTTGTCTGAAAGGTATGGCGATCATCATGGGGTATTTTAATCAACATATAGATTAAGGAAATGAAATGGGAAAATGTAGCCTGGAGGAGGAGTTCACGGAATATTTTCAGCATGGTTTCTTAGAATTGCACATTCTGGTGCCAGCCAAAAAGCAGGTTATACTAGACATAGTACAGTGCAATGATGGAGAATAAATTAATGACCTCACAGTGAAGGTGCTCTTGTGTAATTGTGCTCACAAAATGCTTGAATTTGGCTTTCAGTTTGAGGGAGAGAAGAGTGGTTTTATGACTAGTATTTTCAACTTACATAAGAGTGATTACGAGGGCATGAAAGCACAGCTAGCTAAAGAGAACAGACAAATTAAGTTAAAGGATGGCTCAATAGAGACTGAGTAGTAGACATTTAAGGAAATATTTTAATATATAAGAACAGACACATTTTGATAAGGAAGAAAATTCTAAGGGGAGAATGTACCATCTGTGATTAAGTAACCATGTTAAAGTCAACGTCAGGCTTAAAGGTGGCATGTAATTATGCCAAGATTGGTGGTGGGTCAGAAGTTTGGACAGGACATAAAAAGCAGCAAAAAATAATGATTAAAAGGTTTAAGAGGATGAAAAATTAAAGTATGAAGGAAAGCTAGCTAGAATTATAAAATCTGAAAGTAGAAGTTTTTAAAGATATTTAAGAAAGAAGTGTTAACAAAATGAGTGCTGGTCCTATAGAAAGTGGGCCTGAGGAATTAATGAAAAATAAGGAGATAGCAAACGAATTGAACTATTTTGCACCAGTCTTCACTATGGGGGATACCAGTAACATCCCCGAAATAGTTGTAAATTAGGAAGTGAAAGGGAGGGAGGAAGTCAAGAAAATTACATTCAGCAGGCAAGTGGAGGGTGCAAATTGTTGGAGCTGTGCACTGACAAGTTCCTAGGTCCCGACAGACTTCACCCTAGGTTCATAAAAGAAGTACCTAGTGAGATAGTTGGTTATAATTTTCCAAGTTCGCCTAGATTGAGGGGAAGGTTCCATCAATTGGAAAATAACAAATGTAACAACTCCTTTATTCAAAAAAGGAGGGAGGCATAAAGCAGGAAACAACAAACCAATTAGCTTAATAACTGTCAAAATGAAGATGTTAGAAACTATTATTAAAGATGTTATTTCAGCTCATTTAGATAAGTTCAAGGTCATCAAACATGATTCTATGAAAGGGAAATCATGTTTAAGCAGTTTATTGGAGTTCTTTGCTGTGAATAACGTGGAATTGGTGGATACACTACATTTAGATTTCTAAAAGGCATTTGATAAAGTGCCACAATAAAAGATCATAGTGTAATGGGGAGGTAACACATTGGCATGGAGGAAGATCAACAGGAAACAGAGCAGGGATAAATGAATCGTTTTCTGCTTGCAAGACGTAATGTCTTGAGTGCCACAGAGTACATTGCTGAGTCCTCAGTTTTATTTACAAATTATTTAAATAACTTGGCTAAAGGAACCAAAGATACAGTTGCTAATTTTGCTGATGACACAAAGATGGGTAAGAAAATAAGTTGCATAGAGGATATAAAATGGTTTGAAAATGATATAGATAGATTAAGTGAGTGAGCAAAGATCTGGCAAATGGAGTATAATGGGATAAAATGTCCAATTGACCATTTTGAGAGGAGTAACAAAAAAGAAACCTATTATCTAAATGGTGAGAGATTGCAGCGCTTTTAGATGTAGAGGAATCTGCATGTCCCAGTGCATGAAGTGCAAAAGGTTAGTACACACTCCGTCAAATAATAATGAAAACTAATAGAATATTATCATCTAGTGCAAGGGTGATTAAGTACAAAAGTAGAGAGGTTTTGCTTCAGTTTTGTAGGGTGTTGGTGAGACTACATCTGGAGTACTCTGTACATATTTCAATTTTTTTATTCACGTATGGGACACGAGTGCCACTGACTGGCCAGCACTTATTGCCCATCCCTAACTGCTCTTAAAAAGGTGGTGGTAAGCTGCCTTCTTGAACTGCTACAGTCCATATCTGGTGGGTAGACCCATTATGCCCTTATTCAGAAGTCACACGACATGAGGTTATAATCCAACAGGTTTATTTAAAGTCATAAGCTTTCAGAGCACTACTCCTTCATCAGGTGAAGTGATGTCCTTGGGGAAGGAATTCCAGGATTTTGACCCAGTGAAGGAATTGTGATATATTTCTAAGTCAGGATGGTGATTGGCTTGGAGGGGAACTTGAAGATGGTGTGTGTTACCATGTATCTTCTGCCCTTGCACCTCTAGATGGAAGAAGCCATGGGTTTGATAGGGGTTTTCTAAAGATCTTTGGTGATCTTCAGCACCTTGTGCACCTTGTGGATGGTACACACTTCTTCTAATACTGTGCATCGGTGGTGGTTGGAGTGGATGTTTGTGGATGTGGTGACAATCAAATGGGCTGCTTTGTCCTGGATGGTGTGAGATTTCTTGACTGTTGCTAGAGCTGCAGTCCTCCTGAGAAATATTCCATCACATTCCTTGCTAGTGCTTTGTAGAGGGTGCACAGGCTTTGGGGAGTCAGGAGGTGAGGTGCTTGCCATGGTATTCCTAGCCTCTGACCTGTTCTTGTAACCACGGTATTTATATGACTAGTCCAGGTGAGTTTCTGGTCAGTGGTAACCCCTGGATTTTGATAGTAGGAGATTCAGTTCATGTCAAGGGGCAGTCGTTAGATTGTTTCATATTGGAAATGGTCATTGCCTGGCATTTGAGTTGCATGAATGTTACTTGCTACTTTGTCATCCCAAGACTAAATGTTGTCCGGCTCCTGCTGCATTTGAACATGATCTGCTTCAGTATCTGGGGAGTCGTGAATGGTGCTGAACATTGTGCAGTCATTGGCGAACATCCCCACCTCAGAACTTGGGTTGTAGGGAAGGTCAGTAATAAAGCAGCTGAAGATGGTTGGGCTGAGGACACTATTCTGAGGATCTCCTGCAGAAATGTCCCGGAGCTTAGATGACTGACCTCCAGCAACCACGGCCATTTTCCTGTGTACGAGGTACAACCTGCAAACAGAGAGTTTGCCCTTGATTCCCATTGATTCCAGTTTTGCTAGGGCTTCTTGATGCCAAGGGCTGTCACCCTCACCTCAGCTCTGGAATTCAGCTCTTTTGTCCATGTTTAAACCAAGGCTGTAATGAGGTCAGGAGCTGTGTGGCCCTGGCAGAACCTAAACTGGGCATCACTGAGCAGGTTATTGACACTGTTGATAACACCTTCAATCACTTTGCTGATGATTGAGAGTACACTGATAGGGCAGTAACAGGCTAGGTTGGATTTGTCCTGCTTTTGTGTACAGGACTTACCTGGGTAATTTTCCACATTGTTGGGTTGATGTCAGTATTGTAGCTTGGCTATAGGTGTGTCAAGTTCTGGAGCACAATTCTTCAGTAACATTGCTGCAATATTATCAGGGCCCATTGCCTAAGCAGTAGCCAGTGCCTCCAATTGTTTCTGGCTATCACGTGGAGTGAACTGAATTGGCTGAAGGCTGTCATCTGGGATGTAGGAGACCACTGAAGGACTAATGATTGAAATGCATTGTAAACAGTTCAGAGTAAGTTTACTAGACTAATAACTGGAATGAGCAGGTTAGCTTACAAAGAAATATCGGACAGGCTGGACTTGTATCCGCTGGAGTTTAGAAGGGTGAGAGATAATTGATTGAAACATGTAAGATTGTGAGGAGTCTTGACTGGGTAGATGCAGAAAGAGTGATTCTTTTGTGGGAGAATTTGGAATTAGAGGGTTGCTGTTTCAAATTAAGGGGATGCCTATTGAAGCCAGTTTTTTTCTCTTAGAAGACCAACAGTCTTAGGAATTCGTGTCCTTAAATGGCAGTGGAAGCAGAATATTTTTAAGCAGAGCTAGATAGATTCTGATAAGCAGGGGTGGACCAGGGGTGGACAGGAATGTGAGGCCATCAGAGCAGCCAAGGTCTCACTGAATATTGAAGCAGGTTTGATGGTCCAAGTGCCTGCTCGTAATGTGTAAGTTTATATGTAACCCATTCTATTCCTTTTTAAATGGCTAAACCATTGTAATTCTGAAACACTGTCTGAATTGTAAATTATAAACTTGTACACTAGATACAAGTGTACTTACTGTACACTTTTTTTCTAAAAGCACCAATTTTTAAGATGATTAGTTCGGAGCATTCCAGAACAGTTGCTGCTGATTAAACTTGATGTTCATTAACCTACTCCCTCCTCAGACTTGCAGACATGTTTCTGTACCCTGTAGCTAAGGAGGGAACTTCAAGTGAGCTATTTAAATTTGACTTTCTATGTTAAGCAATTCCAATGAAAGGTTAAAAATACATGTGATGATTGTTTGTGACCACAACAGCGTAACATGCTATGATGTAAAGTAGCTGAATAGAGTTTTATAGTTCTGATGCATCATTAGATTCTTTGCTGTGTAATTCATGGCTGCTGCTTGTTCTGGGCCTGTGGTTTTTCTCTGTTATTAAAAGTATGACTAATCTGTGCAGGGGAAATACTTTGAAATCCAGTTTAGTCCAGGTGGGGAGCCAGATGGTGGAAAAATCTCCAATTTCCTACTGGAAAAATCCCGGGTTGTTACACGGAATCCTGGAGAACGAAGCTTCCATATTTTTTACCAGGTTAGTAATAAGGCTGCTTCTCCATTCACAAGAAAGAAAGCATTAGACGGAAATGATGGGTGATCTAGGGGAGGGAGAAGAGCTGACATCTCATTCATACCTGCAGTATTAATAGGGGAAATTGCCAGAATGCAGCTAGCTATGTTTAAGGGTGCTTATTGTCACCAATGAAGACACTACAACTAGTTAATGGTGTGATTCAAATTCATTTATTTACAGGTATTCAGTATCATAGAAATGTAGCTGGAACATTTTAAAAATAAACATACTTGATCCACTTTTCACTGCTAATTAAATATATTTTTGCACAATGAAAATTCTGAAAAAGTTCTGAACTTTCTGGGAATAGAGTAAAATTTGAAGAGCAGTGACGTTACTCACTTTGAAAGTATGAATAGGGACAGGATTAGGCCATTCAGCCCATCAGGCCTACACACCACTCAATGGAATCATGGCTGATTTAACACTTCCGTATTTTACCCATTCTATCACCGTAACCAGAAGCAAAGAAGCAGATTTTTTTAAAAGTGTGTGGAACTTGTAAACGTTGATGTTAAAAGATCCTTGGATGTACTCCAGCAAAGAACATAGAAAATTAGCCTGCAGGTACAGTAAGTAATTAAAATGACATGCTGCTCTTTATTGCAAGAGTATTGGACAATAAAAATAAGGAGGTCTTGCTGCAATTGTCAGACTGCACCTGGAATGCTGTGCGCAGTCTTGGTCTCCATATTTAAAGAAGGATATGCTTGTATTGGAGACAGCACAGCAAAGGTTCACTACATTGGTTCCTAGGTGGAGAAGTTCTCCAATGATGAGAAGTCAAATAACTTGTGGTTATGCTCACTGGAGTTTAGAAGAATGGAAGATTATCTCATTGGAACATACAGTATTCTGAAGAGGCTTAATAGGGTTTCCCCTAGGTTGGGAATCTGGAACATGGCTGCACAGTCAATTCAAGGGTTGATTATTTAGGACAGAGATCAGGAGAAACTTCTTTATTCGAAGGATTGTAAATATTTACTTCAGGAAGTTGTGAATGCTCCATTGTTGAGTATATTTATGGCTGATATAGACAGATTGTTTGGTCTATCAAATGATATTGGGAGTGGGCAGGAAATTGGAGTTGATATTCAAGGTTAGCTATGACAGTATTAAATGACAGGACTCATACTCCTACTCCCATTTCTTATTCATAATCATTTATAAATATGGAATTGGATGCCAAAAGCAAAAATGTTCTTTGTCTCATGTATCTCATTTAAACAGTTTTGTTTGTTTTGTTCCAAATGGAGTTTGTTCTGTTAATATTCCAATTGTAGCCACATCGTATGTAATTGTGTAGCTAGAATTGACACATTTTAACTTTGGTTAAAAGTAAGCCTGTTCTACTCACTGACCAATTATATGTCTCTTCCAGCTCATTGAGGGTGCATCTGCAGACCAAAAGTCTAACCTGGGAATCACTAATCTGGACTACTATTTTTACCTCAATCAATCTGGTTCCTACAAAGTGGATGACATTAATGATCGGAAGGATTTTCAGGAAACATTGGTGAGGTTTTATTCTTGCTTCACAGAACCAATCATTTAATTGATTTAAAGCATCTGTGTGTGTAGTCATGGACTTGGTGGCTAAATGCACCACATGGTGCTTTCCAATGCCCTGCAGACTGATATTCACCAGGCTCTGTCTGAGTTGATTTCTTTACATCTTGGCGTCCATTGTTGGCAAAGCGTTTTCCCTTTTTGTTATTTGAAGGGTCAGTTGTGCAAAGCACTCAACGCTCTTCCAGGCTTGACAAAGCCAACTGTTGAATCTCTTGATTCTTCTACAAGATAGTTATACTATTCAGTCATTTTTTACAAAATAAATGACTGCTAAGCATTCTTCGCTTGTGAGCTGTTCTGCTAATACATTTAACATAAATTATAAAGCAGCAAAGACCAATGATTATCCAAATCATGTGCCTCGTCAGTTTCGTCAGCAACTTAAGGAGTCAAACTGTTTTGCATCCACGGACATCATTTAATTTTAAATGATTATTTATTTGCAGCATGCTATGAATGTGATTGGAATCTTTGCTGATGAACAGGCGATGGTTTTACAGATTGTGGCTGGTGTACTTCACATGGGGAACCTCAGTTTTAAAGAAGTTGGCAACTATGCTGCTGTAGAAAGTGAAGAATGTAAGTACTTTATGGAGTCTCGGCATGTTACTAGTCAAGATGCAATGGTTCATTTTTATAAGACTCAAGTTGGTGGACTGTGTACAGTTCTGGGCTCCATCCACTAGCAAGAATGTTAAGAACAAGGAGGGCAGCACAGATTCACCCAGATGCTGTGCAATATGAAGAAAAGCCTGGAAATATTGGTTCAAAGGAGGTTGTGGAGCATTTGACAATAAGGAAGACATTTGATGATGAGGGAGAAAAGAATAAATAAGTCAAGATAGATAGGAACTGACTATTTCCACTGGTTATTTCTGGGACATTTCTATAGACCAAAGGAGGAGGTAAGCTTTTTATCCAATGAGGAATGTATCAACCAAGTTAACAATTGGACCAGAAACGACAAGGACATTTAATACTGGTTTTTATTGGTTTATTCATGGAAATGGGATAGAAGCCTGGCATTTGGGATTAGCCTCACTGCTTGTGTGAGGGTACCTGCCATCATGGAACTGGCAGGGCCAAACAGCCCAATCCTGTAAAATCTCAGCAAATATCAGTAAAACCATCAGACTTTTCCAAATTTAACTCTGTTGCACCTACATTCTTGGAAGTGTTAATATATGCTTATCCTGCTGTTTGCTCATTCTTTCTTCCATTCAGTCCCACCACACGTGATACACTGCTCAGTGTGTCATTGGCCTATCTAGGCACACCATGACAATGATGCAATGTCATTCTCATCCCCATGCCAAACACTGAAGTAGATTTTGACTTTGGCTGATATCAAGTTAGCAGCCTGTTGTACATCTTTTCTGACTGTCAGTTCCAATGATCCTAATGAGGAGAGATGAGAGACAGCTGCTAATTCATTACAACCACACTTACATTCTTGTGCAATGTCAGGAATGATCCAACAGAGTGAAAGATAGGTATTAGGACTGTGATTTCAGTAGTACACTAGCAAGCAAGTTTTCATTTGAAAAATGAGCAGGTTTGTTGGATCTCATTGGGCTTTTTGTTTCCTAAATAAATCTTTGCTCATTGCAAGCAGTGATTTAAAACAGTTCTCTCTGTTGAAGCCTTGTAATTGTTATTCAATCTATTTCTTAGCAGTGAGGTAAAATTTCATCTTGCTGGAATGAAAATCAGATGGGTTCTATAAAAGCTGATTGACACCTCACGGTTATTGCCCAAGTGCTATAAGTTTAAAATTTACACCAGTGTATCAAAATTAGAATTGGAGTTTCTTCTAATGATGTGGAAAGACTGGTGTTTCATTTTACTGTTTCATTTTCACAATGCAGTACTAAAAATAAATATATGCCAGTACTAAAAATAAATATATGCTTTGCAACAATAAACAGGAGTTCAGATGGCTACTGTCAGATTTTTACACTGAACTTTCTTTCTTTCCTCAGGAAGTGTTTGATTTCCTGTTTCATTCTCTTGTGCACCATTTTCCCTTGTTCCTGCACATAGCCATATTCTGTTCCATCTTGGACAATTTTACAGCATTCCCTAATTATGGATGGTTTATTTTACTCTGGGATTGTAGTGCCTGCCTGTAGCAGTCTGTATCCTGTTCTGAAACATCTGTGCCTATTGCAGCTGCCAAAACCCACCAACTGCATTTTAATTTGAAACAGAGCTCCTTCAATTGACTGCAGCCATCTCATGACCATACTGTGACCAGAATTCACCATTGCTGAGAAATTTCTCTTTAAATTTCAATTGGTGTGAATTCCCAGAGCTCCTGACAGATTCCCAGAAACTGGATGCCTCTGGTTGATCTGTAATGATTAATTGCAGGAAGATTGAAGGATAGTTTTGAATGCTAAGGCTACAAGAAGGATCAGATAACTCTACATCTTGTTATCTCGGATTCTCCAGCATCTGTAATTCCTATTATCTCTGATTTCTTTGGGGATTGTGTTTACATCCACCTCTCTTGAAACCATTGACTCAGAGCTAAAGCACCACCAGGGCCAGCAAGCCTCCACAGAATGTTTGTTTCCTCAAAGTTTCCTCGTGTGCCCCCACCCCAACCGAAGTAGCAAGTACATTCTAGGGTGATTCATACACTACTTAATTGATTCTGGTTTTGTTTTATGCATTATTGGAGGGAGGTTCTCCTCACATTTCTGTACCTCTCAGGATGACTTGGGTAACATTGGCAACACATGCCCTGGGACAGCAGAAATACTAGTCTCCTTGCTTGTTCATTAACATTGTGGAACAGCTGATTATCAGCCAACTGGAGGAACTGGCCAGTTTATGTCCCATTATCTTTAATAGGGTGAAAATCAAACCATTTCTACAACTGGCAAGCTGTCTGATGAGTAGTAAAGATAAAAACAGTGCCTGTTGTGTAGAGCATCAACACGCATTGTCCCCAAATCCTTGCAGTACATTTATTGTGTCAGCTGTGATGCAGTGGCAACTCTGTTTTGTTTCTGAGATGGAAATTCAAGTCCTCCTCCAGAGACTTGAACAAAGTCTAGGCTTACCAGTGCAGTACAGAAGGACAGAACTGAAGGGCTGTCCGCAGTGTTTTCATCAATATTTATCCATCGACCGTCATCACTAAGACAGAATAACCAGTCATTATCAGCTTGCTGTTTGTTGGATCTTACTGTGTACAAGTTGCTTGGTATCATTCCTATATTTCAGCAGTGGCTACACTTCAGTAGTACTTAATTGGCTTCAAAATAGTTTGAGATCATATGTAAAATGGACTGTATAAATGTAAGTTCTTTCTCTTGGTGTTAATGAAATGTTTTCTTTAACACAGTGCACCATTACAGACTCCCTGCACACCTGGATTTTCAACATAATACAACTGCATTTAATTCCAGAGAGGCTTTAATCCAAAGCCAAATTGAACTCCTACAATTCATTTAATGAACAACTTATGAAGTGGTCCTTTAAAAGGCAGAGTGCTGTGGTCCAGCACTGTGTGCATGCTGCTTCTGCAGTGTGTGAATACTAATCACTCCTCAGTAATTAAGTTCATCTGCGACTGAAAGTCAGGAACTTTGAAATATTGCAGTAATTGTGGGCAGGTATTTCCAGAGCTTGATGAGCCTCAAGATTGTCCAGATAACATAATTATAAGAACTGTAGCTCTGGCAAGGTGGCACCAATGTGACTGTGATTGTTGGACAGAGAAAGAGACTTAGCAGGTCTGGCAACATTTGTGGGGAGAGAGACAAGTTAACGTTTTGAGTCCAATTTGTCTTCTTCAGAACTGAACAGCCCTGAAAAAGTGATGCATTTTAGACATTTTCAGACGGAATGAGTAATATGATTTAGTGCCATTCTCCTGCCTTTTCCCATAGTCTTGAATTTTGTTTCTATAAATATTTTTCTAAGGTTCTCTTGAATTTCCTCCAACTGTTTGCTTGCTTTGCTGGATGGCACTGGCTCAAGGAGAGCGCAGAAGCCCACTAGAGTAGCTAGCTTTCCAGAATTGACTTGCAGTCTCCAGGAATTGGAGTTAGCAGTGTTCTAGGGGACTGTGTGCAACCCTGGAGAAAAATCATAGAGACTTTAAAAAATGTTTTCCTTATCATTTTTTTGGATGTTACTCTTTACTGGATAAAATAATATTGATAATGGGGAAGAAAGGCTGTTTAGCTGACAATAAAGCATTATCCAATGGGTAATGAGTTCTTCTGTTTTCCAGTTGGTGGAGGAAAGCAGTGTATCACAAGGATGGATGTGTGGATGAACGAATGGCTAGAGGGTGGGTCATGTGATGCTGAGTAGGGCAAGTGATGTGATGAAATCCCCAGGAATCTAGTGATCGCAGTTTACAATGCTATAGCCCGCTAGTATCTCATCCATATTGTTTGTCATATATGAGCCTATGTATGAGTGTAAGCCTCAACCAAAGCCCATACATAGCTAATGTCTAGACTGGAGCAATGGACTTTGAGGCCTCATGCACGTTCTGTACCCCAGTCTCAGCAAGATATTTCATGCTCATTCAGATCAAGCATTAACTTCCACACCAACCATTGCATATACATGCATTGGCCCATCATGGAGTTGTGCTCTTGTAGCTCACATTACGTTTTAGTTCTTTCCTTATTTATATTCTTTATGAATAACTGGTTAGGACCCAGCTGGTTTATCGTGTCCAAATCTGTGCACCACTATTTAGGATTGACGTCAAGGCTTTTGAGAGGAGGGGTTTACTGGAATAGTTCCAGCGACGATGGACTTCTGCTAAGTAGAGAGACCAATAAAGCTAGGATTGTTGTCCTCAGAACAGAGAAGGATAGTTGAACTTTAATATAGATATACAGAACTAGGAAGGGTTTTGATAGAATCAATAAGTAACAGTTTCCATTGGCATGATTGTCAGTAATCAGTAGATTCAGATTTAAAGTAATTGGAAAAAGAGGAGACAGAAAATTATTTAATGCATTGCATTAGATTGGTTGGAATTTACAGCCTGCAATAGTATGAGAAGCAGATTTAATAGTAATTTTCAACAAGGAGCTAAATATATAATTGAGAAGGAAAGATGTGCAAAACTTTATGGAAAGATAGAGGAGTGGGACAAATTCGATAATTCATTTTACAAACCTAGAACAGGAACAATAGGCTGAAAGGTCTGCTCATGTGCTGAATTCTATGAATTCCAGAGACATCTAACACAATGTGTTATTAAGAAAACGTTCCCCGTTTTCCTGAATTCACCATTTTGCCTTCTGTACTCTGAAGGATGGAACTTTCAAGAGCTTAAATTGCTAATCTTTATGTCCTCTCACTAATCAAGTATGAATGTTAATATAAACGCTTTGAACAAGCTAACACCTCCAGTAAAACAGTGTGTTGGATCATGTGATGGTTGAAGTTGCATTAAATCCACCCAATCTGATAGGCTTTGGTTGGAGACAGGGAGTTCCACTTCAGCCTTCATGGAGAGCAGACATATTCTGTACAATTTAAGAGAGTCCCTGTTAATTATGACTAGTAATATAAACTTTAGTTATTGCTATCATGCAATAAACTATCTTATTAACTAAGGCAACTTTGGGGACTTTGAGAACTTTGGGGCATTTAAGCGGCTATTAGATAGGCATATGGATGATAGTATAAGGTAGGGGTGGAGATTAGATAGACCTTAGGATTAGGGTAAAAGTTCGGCACAACATCGTGGGCCAAAGGGCCTGTACGGTGCTGTATTATTCTGTGTTCTGTGGTCTAAGACACTTGCTTCTTCTGTTTAGACTTACCGGTAGTTTATCATCTAGCACTGACCATTATTGATTGATTTTATTGTCATGTGTACCAAAGTACAGTGAAAAGCTTTGTTTACAAGCAGTACAGGCAGATCATAATAGGCATGGATGTACAGATCAAAGGTTGTGAAAAAACTTAGAGGCACACAGTTACATTGCACAGCGTGTGCGTTAGGCGAGATCAACGTTAGCAAGATCAGTGTTATCTGAGGCTAGAGGGTCCATTCATCAGTCAAATATCAGCCAGGAAGAAGCTGCTGCTGAACCTGTTGGTGTGTGTGTTCAAGCTTCTGTATCTTCTGCCTGATGGAACAGGTTGTAGGAGATCACTACCAGGGTGCGATGGGTCTTTGATGATGTTGGAAGCCTTTCTGTGGCAGCGATCCATGTAAATGGAGTTCATGGATGGATGGTCGGCTCCCATGATGGTCTGGGCTGTGCACACAATCTTCTGTTGTATCTTACAATCTTGGGCAGATCAGTTGCTATACCAGGCCGTTATGCACAGGACAGTATGCTTTAAATGGTACATCTGTAGAAGTTGGTGAGGAACCTTATGGACATGCCAAATTTCCTGAACCGCCTGAGGAAGAGGAGTGTTGACGTGCCTTCTTGACCGTCGCATCTACATGGGAAGTCCAAGACAGGTCATTGGTTATCATCACTCCAAGGAACTTGACGCTCTCCACCCTCTCAACCTGAATTCTGCTGATTTGATGGGGGCGTGTTCTCCTCCATTCTAAAGTAAATGATCAGTTCTTTAGTTTTGCCGACGTTGAAAGAGAGGTTGTTCTCACTGGACCACATCACCCAGCCCTCTATCTCCCTTCTGTATTTTGAGTCGTCATTGTTAGATACCCATCCTACTACAGTGGTGTTGTCAGCAAACTTGAGGATGGTGTTCATTCGGAATTTGGTAACACAATTGTAGGTGCACAGGGAGTACAGTAGGGGGCTGAGGACGCTTCCTTGGGGGCCTCCAGCGTTGACTGTTATCGTGGAGGAGGTGCGGTTGTCTGTCTTCACTAATTGCGATCTGTGGGGCAGAAAGCTGAGGATTCAGTTACAGACGGTGGAGCTGAGACCAAGGTCAGGAGTTTTGAGATCAATCTAGAGGCGATAATGGTGTTGAAGGCAAAGTTGTATTCAATGAACAGTATAGTCAAAGGAGAATTGGTGGCAGCAAACTATTTCAAACAGCCATTGTCTTATGCCGCCCACTGGCACAAACACTTTGGGCTTTTGTATGGCAGCATATCATTTCATTTTAGGCTATATTTATACTGTCAATAGTTGAGTTTTTCTAAAAAAAATTAGCTAAATAATATCATTGTAAATGAAAGCACAGTAAAATATCTCTGTGTAAGAAAGATTGTAAGTCTTGCCCTTGCAGTATTTTTATCAATTAAGACTTTAGAATAAAGTTCCGCATCACTTGATAAAACAGGTATTTGCCTTTATTTTTTTGTAAATCCATAAATGAAGAGTTGTGTTTGCAAAGGAGCCAAGACTCTCATATGCATAAGATGATCAAAACTCCTTTACTGAACAAATAAATAACTCTGATTATTTATCTCACAGTTCTGGCATTCCCAGCTTTCCTACTTGGTATTGATCAAGAACGATTAAAGGAAAAATTGACCAGCCGGAAAATGGACAGCAAATGGGGAGGAAGGTCTGAAAGCATTAATGTGACATTAAATGTGGAGCAGGCATGTTACACAAGGGATGCACTTTCCAAGGCTCTTCATGCACGCATTTTTGACTATTTGGTAGATGTAAGTACAGCTGGGCCCAACTGCTTCTGCACAAAGGCTGTTGTGGTTTCTAACGATAGTAAAGTGAGATCATTCTGTTAAATATTTGAAGGGGCAGTACCCAGCAGGTTGCCTATAGTCATGGATCTACATTGTTTTTCAGTGGGGCTCAGGGAGCTGCCTTAGGACATCTTTGCTAATCTAACCAGCAGATTGTGAAAAGGGTGCTTGAAATGTTGAATGAACATTGGATGATAAACACAAAATAGCACAGTTTCTCACAATGCATTTGTTTCACATAGACCCTGAGGAAGTCTTCTAAACAAAGGGATTACCTTAAATTGGCCTTCCTCTTTAATTGAATCCCACAGACTAATTGAAGTGCTTTTTACTGAACTGCATTGTTTTGTATTTTCTTTGCCTCCATTGCAGATGTTTTTTGCCACATGTGCTCTGTTGTTGCTGTCACAGCAATCAGCTTGTTTGACAGTGGTATGAAGAGAACAATTCTCCCTTAATTAAATTATCTCATGTACCAAGTTTCTCATTGTTACAGCATTAAAAAAATACTCAATAGAAGCAACATAGAGGATGCAATGAGCTATCAGGCTGCTCCAATTAAATGTTTTAGATCTAATTCTGAATCTAACATATTAAGCCATTAAACTAGCAGTTTTGGAGCATTTGTTATTGACTAAAAATAAATAAAACGCAGAGTATTGCTTGAAAATACACATATACAACTTCCTGTAAACAAGTAACCATTTGATTAAAAGCATCCAAATCCAATTCTCTTCAATATGTGAGGTTTTCTACTTGTCAAGGTGAGGATTGAGTTTGTGAGAAATGGAATATCTTTGCTACCTGCTCGTGAGTTAAGGTGAGCTGTTGGATATACAGTACTGCTCTTTTCTCATCTGCACCTTAAGAGTGTGGGCTTTCACAGGCTATCTCATCCAAGCAGTCACTCTTCAGGCGTGAGCCGAGACCACAAGTGCCAAACAGCTGTTGAATGAGGAAAATGGGGAAGAGTGGTTGGGTTCAATCTGCTTATCTTCCTCTTCTACTTGAGGGGCACTGGAGTCAACTGTAGCACTTGGATCCATAACCCTGCAGAGATCAGCCAACTCCCAATTTATGCAACTTGAATGCTGCACCAAATGATTACTTTGCTCATAGACAATTGGGATAGATTCTCCTTTCTCTAATCCTGCTGAATGATTTCTTGGAAAATATTTGCCAGATTTTCTTTTGGCAAGATGGAAGGATTGGTGGAAGTAAGGTCTCTAACTTACTGGCCAATTTTTCTATTATTTTACTTTGTGTCCCTCTTTTTTGACCTTGTGAAAATCATCTGTATAGAAGGAGTCAGCTGAAGGTAGGAAATTGTTCGGGGGTTGCTCATGTTTCCTGTACTAAAGCATTTCAAACTGATCTGTGCTTAAAATGATACAATGCAGCAAGGATTCATTCCAGCACGGACTCCACCCACTCATGCAAGTATTTTAAAAGCAGCAATAGCTCTTTGGGTAAATGCTCTGCCAAATGAATTGTGCAGATTGGTAAGATTTTCACTTCATTTGCAGGCATTTTGTGAGTGAGCTGATTCCCAGTGTACAAACAGTCAGAGGAATGCCTTCTGGCTGCTGTTACTATGGGCCCCACTCCTGCAAATGTGTGTTTTCTTCAGGAGAAAACAAGGTTGTAATGTCCCTTACAGTTCAATGGTCTAATGCTGCTGTCTGCATTGGCTGAGATGCACAGATGATAGGTACTTGGGTTTAAGGTTTCTTGCATCTTTAGATCTGTACAGCACTAAGGACAAAAAGATCTGTGGGAAAGGGAAGACAATTGTACTGATTCCTCGTGAGTATTTCTTATCTCATATATTTTTCTGCTGATAACCTAGTTCCTTGTTGCTGTGAATTCAGGGTTGCTTTAGGATAGCATCAATGTTGACTGTTCCAAACCAAAAACATTTATATCGCAAGATCGCTAACAAAAAAAGTCAGTCATTTTGTTAAAATTTTTCATGGTTTTACTATATTCTTAATAAGATTTTATTATTAAGTTGGCAGAGGGGCCATGAAGGGCCATTGCACATAAGCTGTTATTATAATTACAATGGGTTTGAAGTTGAACCATGTAATGTCTGTACATTTGCATTGAAATTCCATTCTATGCTGTAATATTGAAGACATTTTTATTAATACCAAACATGAGGAATTTTACATCAAAGTGATAACTAAATTATGCAGCTACACTTTAACACCTAAATATTTTTCCACAACATGTGTAGTCACAGATATTTTGTATTTTTTCCAGTCTATTAACAAAGCCATGGAGAAAGACCACGAGGAATACAACATTGGAGTTCTAGATATTTATGGCTTCGAGATTTTTCAAGTATGAGTTTAGTTTACTTTGCTTCAGTGCAATTTATTTTCACACAGTATTTAGAACAAAACTACCCCAAGTAACTTTGAATTCTTCTTGGAGAATCTCAAAATCTTTTAATTCCATGTTTTAAGTAAGTACTTTTATCCAGCTAGTAACTTTGAATGTCAATAAAAGTTCATGTTTTCTCTTAAGAAGAAACTATTAATGTTATTAATAGGGGGATACTGCAGCCTAGGTCACCATCTTGGAGAGCCTCTCCCAATCCTGCGAAAGTATGAAGTGCCATGTTTATGAGCTGGATTTTCAATTTCCAGCCAATTCTGAAATTTTCACCATATTACAGCATCCTGTAAGCCATTATAGGATTTGTGTTGCATGTCTGATTTCCCTGTCAATCATTTTCAAAGTGGGATGCCTGTTAAGTGAATGGTTTGATGAACAACTCCCATTCGTACAGAATAGAAATGTTTGAGTTCATACAAGTTTAGCGAAAAAAATTTCACCGTGTTTTGAATCTTTTTGAATAAATCAGAGTGTCTTTCAATAACCATCAATAGCCAGCTAATTCATTGTTTTACAGACGTTTCTTACCCTGCTGGGTAAGATTATCAGTGCAGCCCCCGATGAAACGCTGTTGTGTTTTCCCACCTGTTATTTGAACTGTGGTGTCCATCAGCTGGATTGCCTCACTTCCGGTTTTCCGTCACAGTGGAGTGTATATGGGGTCGAGCTCTATGTGTTTATTGATGGCTTTCTTAGTGGAGAACCAGGCCTCTAGAATTCCCATGCTTGTCTCTGCTTTGCTTGTCCCAGGATCCTGGTGTTGACCCAGTCAAATTGGTGGTTCTCCTTATCCATGTGGATAGAGATGAGTGAGTATTGGTCACGTCTTTTTGTACCCTTGGGCATCAGAGTAGCACACAAACCCACATCAACCCTTCGCCAACTGCTCACCCAAACCGAAGACCCACTACCCACTATGAACAGGTCCAGTGTCATATACAAGATTCCCTGCAGAGACTGTGTCCAATGTAGTGTTTGTCAAACAGGAAGGAAATTAACCACAAGGGTACATGAACATCAATTGGCAACAAAAGGACACGACCACTACTCACTCATCTCTATCCAAGGAGATAAGGAGACGGATCAGGAGAACCACCAATTCGATTGGGACAACACAAGGATCCTGGGGCAAGCAAAGCTGAGACAAGCATGGGAATTCGGAGAAGCCTGGTACTCTATAAGAAAACCATCAATAAACACATAGAGCTCGACCCCATATACACTCCACTGCGAAGGAAAACCGGAAGTGAGGTAATCCAGCCCAACGGGCACCAGAGTTCAAATAACAGGTGGAAAAACACAACAGCGCTTCATCCGAGGCTGCACTGATGATGTTACCCAGCAGGTAATGAAGTGTCAGCGGAACAACGAACCAGCTTGGCGAGCAAACCGACTCCAACATCCACAACCCGAGCTACAAATCTACTCTAAAACATTAAATAGTCAACTAACTATATTTTATATCAGCATGGCTCCTGAGGTCTGCCTACTTTGGATCCATGGGAGAATGAAGAGCAAAGGGTGATTTGTGGGGCATGAGTTAACATGAGTTGACATTATGTTGGTACAGTAGCTATAAAGGACACTGCAGTTAAGTGGCAGACATAGGTTGGCATAATGAGGTTGAACACAGGAGCAAAGCGGCTTTAGGTGGCATTGGGATTATGAGGGTGGGTAGAGGGACATATGTTGGTAAAGAGGGTATGAGGCATAATGGAGGTGTATACAGAGGCATAGGGTGGCATGGAGGGTTAAGGAATATTGGAGGTGTGTGCAGAGTTTAGGTGGAATGAGTTAACAAGGATGGGGTATGGTGAGAGCGTGTGGGAATAACAGGCCATGAGTGCTGGAGGGCTATCTTTGGCTTTATTAGTTTGTTTATTAATCATCAACAGTGATGCTGTAGTGAGGGTCCAGCCCACATCCAGGTCAACAGCCTCAGCTCACATTCCAGGGTTACCTGACCCATCCCTCAAGGAACCCAGCCACTCCGCAGTGAAAATCTAATCTCCCAGGCCAATTTTTCCCACTTTAGGGTTGGAAATGCCCCAAACCATGATTGAAAATCAGGATCTTAATGTATTTGTAAGATACCTTTATTCTCCCTTTTTAAAAACTTGGATGTTTCGTTTTAAAACTACAGGAGAAACGCTGGACTCAAAACCTGATGTTTGACCAGATTTTATAACTAATACTAATTTCTAAGTTTTACTGAAAGTGTTTGTGTGTTGCTAATGTCTCCATTTTCAAGATGTTCCTCTGTGTATTTGTAGAAAAATGGCTTTGAGCAGTTTTGCATCAACTTTGTGAATGAAAAGCTCCAGCAGATATTTATTGAGCTCACTCTGAAAGCTGAGCAGGTATGGCTGACTTCTCAAAATTATTTCTGCTGTTAAAGTAGCCCATCCACTTAGTTAGCCCCCTTATTTAAATGAATTAGTTGCAGCATCAAGCAGTGGTTCCATCTAACTTATTCATACTTTATGTAACCCTGCAGAAATATGTCCAAAATATTTGCGTTTTTATAATGGTGCCATAGCAGTTTGGAGATAAGCCCTTGAATTATGTGGCATTATTACAAGCTTGTGAGATTAAATGGCCTGCTTTTGTTTCTGCATTTCTGTTATCTTCTCTGAAATCCTATTTCTTGTAAGGATCCTATTACTGAAATATATTTTTGTTTTCCTTGGGAGCATTGTTGAAACGTGATTGATATTGGAAACTTGGCAAAGGAAAGTTTGATATATTTGTGAAGCTGACCTGACAAATAGGTTATATTACAGCCATTAACTGGTTTGCAGAGGATGTTTACTTTGCACACATCTTGGAGCATAGTGGTAGTGTCCCTGCCTCTGGGCCAAGAGACCCAAGTTCAAGTCCTGCCTTCGCTGAAGGGGTGCCATAAGAGGCCCAAACAGGTCGATTAAAAATAATTTATCCATAAATCCAGCATTTTAAACTGTCTGCACATCAGTAAGGTGCAACTTTAAAGAAAATCTGGATCTTTCACCATCTCAGTTCATTTCCTGTCCCTGTTTCAATTTAATTTTGATCCATTTTCCATGCAAGGAAGAGCAACATAAATCTTCACCTCCTCCATTCCCCCTGTCAACCCTACAGTCTTAAATCAGATTGACCTTGAGCAGGGGGTCACATTTAAAAACAGTTAAAATTCTGAAAACACATGCTTTAGGAGTGGAAATAACTCATCTATTTGAAAGTTGTTTGTACAGATATATACAAATGTGTTAAGCTCTCATCCATTATTATTCCTTATCTGATAAATACAACAAAGATTTGGCCTTGGGCTTTATGTGACCACAAGGTACTCTTCAAAACATTATAAATTCTGGATTCATGCTGACTTAAAAATGAACTGTGACACATCTTTTTTGTAACCAGTGTTCAATATCAACCTTTCAATTCATCGCACTTTAACTTTTTCATTTCTATTTTCATTTTGTTGTCATAACTTCTCAATTAAACATCGACAATTTTCATCATTTAAGGAGTATCCTGTTGCCCAATGTTCTGTCTGCCTTTGACACCTATCAACAATAACATGTTGTGTATTAATTATAAATGATGAATTTTCTCTGTTTTAATTCACATTTACAAATACCAACACATCAAGCAATCCTTTAACTCAATTAATTTTTGAATATGGCAACAGTATTGGACAAAGGGCTTCCGTACAAACTATCAATATTTTCTGGATTGTTTCTGTGTATTGGCAAGTCAGAAGAGTTCACTTCAAGATGTATTTAACAAAAGCCAACTTTTAATTTGTGTTATGTTACAAATGAAATCATATATAGTAAAGAATTTTTGACTGTTTAGCCAAAGAAGCAGCTAGTTTGCCTTAGAATCGGCACTAGTATGCTTCACCTTGATGTGCAGAAAATGTACAAATGCACTCTTGAAACTGAAACTTAGAGGCTGTTAGACAACAATGGTAATTTATAGTCCTACTGCATTTTGGTGAGTGCTGTTGCTATTCAATGACCTTTATTTCAGTTCACCTGCAACCATTTCTCTTCAGCCTGAGTGAGATTATTGGTTAATGTGTAATTCTCATTCCCCCAGGAAGAATATGTGCAGGAGGGAATTAAGTGGACTGCAATCGACTATTTCAATAATAAAATAGTCTGTGATCTTATAGAGAACAAAGTTGTAAGTATCAGAACTGGTTCTTCTATATATTTAGAACAATGTTCAAATATATGAAATTGTATTTTATTTAATATTTAATTGTTCATCAGCAAAGACCATAATGCTGTTTATTGAAAAAGAACGAAAGGTTCTTCCCTCAATTAATAGTTGATTTTTCTTATAAGTGTTCCCATAAAATATTTACTTTAATCTATTATATTATAAATCTCGTGGCCTTTTCTAATCATTTAACATTTCCAATTTGTTTTGCCATTTATTGGCTAATATTAGACTCCTAGTAACCATATGCCCATTGCTGTGATCACCCTTGTTCTTTATTGTTGTGTGCTTTGCTTCACCTGCAGGAATGAAGTGACTGGAAAACAAATTTTGCAATTGGTTTGTGGTTACCAGTTAGCTGCAGCATAGGAGGAATGTTTATTTATTCACTTGTGGGTCGTGGGCATCACTGACTGGGCTGCAATTATTGCCTGTCCCAAGTTGCCCTTGAGAAGATGATGGTGAGCTGCTTTCTTGAATCACTGCTATCCATATGAAGTAGGTTGACCCACAATGCCCTGAGGGAAGGAATTCCAGGATTTTGACCCAGCAACAATGAAGGAATGGCAGTATATTTCCAAGTCAGGATGGTGAGTGGCTTGGAGGGGAACTTGCAGGTGATGGGGTCATGTATCTGCTGCCTCTGTCCTTCTGGATGGAAATAGTCATAGCTTGGAAGGTGCTGTTGGAGGATCTTTAGTGAATTTATGCAGTGCATCTTGCAGATCTTAGAAGCTTGTGCTCCTTTGCATCAGTGATGGAGGGGGTGTGTGATGGTGGAGAGAGTGAGTGTTTTTCGATGTGAAGCCACTTAAGGGGGCTGCTTTGTCCTGGATGGTGACGAACTTCTTGAATGTTACGGGAGTTGCATCTATCCAACAAGTGGGGAGTATTCCATCACACTCCTGACTTGTGCCTTGTAGGTGGTGTACTGGCTTTGGAGAGTTACTAGCCACCGTATTCCTAGGCTCTGACCTTCTCTAGTAGCCCCTATGCTTACACGGCAAGTCCAGTTAAGTTTCTGGTCAATGGTAGCCCCCACGATGTTGATAGCCAGGGTTTCAGTGATGGTAACACCATTGGACATCAAGGTGTTTGATTGTCTCTTATTGAAAATGGTCACTGTCTGGCATTTGTGTGGCACAAATGTTACTTGCCACTTGTTGTCCTAATCTTGGACATTGCTCAGATCTTGTTTGAACATGGACTGCTTCAGTATCTGAGGAGTCACAAATGCTGCTGAACATTGTGCAATCATCAGCGAACATCCCTACTTCTGACCTTAAGGTGGAGCAAAGGTCATTGATGAAGCAACTGAAGATGGTTGGGCCGAGGACACTACCCCGAGCAACTCCTGCAGAGACAACTTGGAGTCGAGATAACTGACCTCCAACATCTTATGTGCCATGTATAACTCCAACCAGTGGGTAGTTTACCCCAGATACATATTGATTCCAGTTTTGCTAGGACTCAGTGATGCCACGCTAGGTTCAATGCAGCCTTGATGTCAAGAGCTGTCACTCTCACCTCATCTGTGGAATTCAGCTCTTTTGTCCATGTTTGAACCAAGGCCGTAATAGGGTCAGGAGCTGAGTGGCCCTGGCGGAACCCAAACCGAGCAGGTTATTTCTGAGCAGGTGCTACTTGCACTTTTGATGACACCTGCCATCACTTTACTGATGATCAGGTGTATAGTGATGGAACAGTAATAGGCTGGGTTGGATTTATCCTACTTGTTGTGTACAGATAAACTAGGGCAATTGTCAGGTAGTTAAATGTTGTAACTGTACTGGAACAGCTTAGATAGGGATGCCTCAAGTTCTGGAGTGTAAGTCTTCAATACTGTTGCTGCAATGTTGTCAGGGCCCATAACCTTTCCACTATCACGTGCTTCCAACCATTTTTGAAGTGTCCAAACATCAGCAAAAAGACACAACAAACTTTCCTTAATATCAGTACACTTGGACATTGAAGGCCATCAATTTAACTGGGACAATGTAACCATAGTAGCCCAAGCCAGGCATAGACACGTACGGGAATTTCTAGAGGCATGGTTCTCAACCCATAATGCAATCAACAAACATATTGAATTGGACCCCATATACAAACCCATACAGAACAAAACAGGAAATTACACAATTCACAATAACAGACCGGACAGTATAAGTAGAACAACATCGCTTCATCGGAGGTCTCACTGATGATGTTATCTTGGATGGTGACAAAACAGCTGAACAAAAGCATGGACTTTGATTCCTCCTTACACTGAGCTAGACTTGAAGCCTGGCTCCTTGCCCTGCCTGTAGTAAACTTGCAACACAAATTGTATTTCAGCAATTCTCAGACATTCAAGGTTGCTATCTGAAGAAGCTAGATAACCATGTGGGTCAATTGTTAGGATGGTGAATGAATTAAAATATATTCATATGAAGATCATATCATGTAATAAGATGGGTTCGGAGTGATGGCAAATAGGAAACTAATAGACATCACAGAAATTATGAAACCTGGCTAAGGAAGAGAATGGATGGAGATCAAATCTACAAGGTACTGGGTACTTGAGGAAGTGAACAAAAAGTGGTGAAGTGGCATGGTTTATCACGGAGATGAAGGCATGGAGATTGGCACAAAGTCCATTTTGTTGAATGTGACAGATGGAAAAGGGATAAAGCTAATGATCGGAACATGTTCAAAGGTCATCACATAACAACAGAGGTGGATTACTGCTCTCGGAGGTCAAAACAATTCATATTAAGGCCTCCGTTTTATGGGGACCAAATAAAGAAACTCAGGAAAATCAAATGAAGGTCAAGAAGCTTCTGTGAGATGTAGAGATAAATATTATGCAAATTTAAAAGCTAATGAAGTGTTGTTTATCACGAAACAGCAACACTGAAAGAATGACAATACGTTTCCATACGTCAGGATAGTGAGTGGCTTGCAGGGGAAGTTGCAGATAATGCTATTCCCATGTTTTGCTGCCTTTGTCCTTCTAGTTGGTAGTAGTCACGGGTTTGGAAGGTGTTGTCTAAGGATCTTTGGTGAATTTCTGCAGTGCATCTTATAGATGGTACACACTGTTACCGCTCAGCATTGGTGCTGGAATGAGTGGATGTTTATGAATGTGGTCCTAATCATACAGCCTGCTCTTTCTTGGATGCTATTAAGCCCCTTGAGT
This sequence comes from Ginglymostoma cirratum, assembly GCA_024137785.1. NCBI lineage: Eukaryota > Metazoa > Chordata > Chondrichthyes > Orectolobiformes > Ginglymostomatidae > Ginglymostoma > Ginglymostoma cirratum. Next base: position 1,728,023 of record JAHRHZ010000047.1, on the reverse strand, counting down.
GTTGTTGGAGCGGCACTCATCCAGGCAAGTGTGGAGCATTCTATCACATTCCTGACTTGTGTCTCCTAGATGATGAGGTCAGAAATCACACGACACCAGGTTGTAGTCCAACAGGTTTATTCAGGTTTAGGCATAAAGAAGGACTGAGGCTCCGAAAGCTTGTGTTTTCAAATAAAACTATTAGACTATAACCTGGTGTGGTGTGATTTCTGAACTTGTCTATTCCAGTTCAAAACTGGCACCTCCACATTATAGATGATGGGCAGAGTTTGGGGAGTCAGGCGATCAGTTACTGACTGCAATATTTCTAGCCTCTGACCTGCTTTTCTAGCCATTGTATTTATATGGCTAGTCCAGTCGAGTTTCTGGTCAATAGTACCCTCGCGATGTTGATAGTGGGGGTTTAGTGATGATAACACCATTGAATGTCAAGGTGTATTGATTAGATTGTCTCTTATTGGACATGATCATTGCCTGTCTTTAGTGTCCCACTTGTCAGCCCAAGCCTGGATATTGCCCAAATCTTGTTGCATTTGAACATGGACTGCTTCAGGATCTGTGGAGTCATGAATGGTGCTGAACATTGATGAATCATTAGTGAACATCCTGCTTCTGACTCTATAATTGAGCAAGTGTTGTTGAAGCAGCAGATAATGGTCAGGCCCAGGACACTGCCCTGAGGAACTCCCGCAGAGATGTCTTAGAGCTGAGATGAATGACCTCCAATAACCACAGCCATCTTTCTATGTGCCAGATATGACTGATTCTCATTAATTCCAATTTTAGTAGGGCTTCTGGATGCCACACTTGATCAAATGAGTCCTTGATATCAAGGACAGTCGCTCTCACCTCACCTCTGGAATTCAGCTTTTTTGTTCATATTGAACTGAGACTTGTGATGAGGTCAGGAGCTGAGTGGCTCTTACGTAAACTGTCTTTAGAGGAGAAGCCTACGATCAATATTATAGGCCTGTGCTTCGCCTCAAATGTGGTAAAGTACTCAAGATTTTGATGTGGGATGGCGTAAGGGATCATCTGGAAGGCCAAGTACAGATTGGAGAGAGCTAGAGTACTGTTAGAATTTAATGAATTTGGAGAGATTTGATCTGAGACAAATATTCTGTTGGGTATATGGTTCAAAAACTAGAGGGCACCATTCACACCATAACGTCAGTTAAAACTAAGAAATTTTGGCAATCTTTTTAGTAAAACATGGTAGAATTGTGAAGCACACACAAAAAAAAGGCTGTGGCAGGTTTTGAAAAAAGGCTGTGTTAATTTCTGCTAGGAATAGTGATATAATTCAAGTTCTATGGACTAATGGTTTTCTTGTTGCCAAAAACAGTCGTACACCATTACAACCCACACAGTTCAATGTGTGCCATTTTTATATGTAATTTTATATGTAATGCTAACCACCAGACAGTGTCATCATTCTGTGATGTTCATCCTATGGTCTGTAATTGCACATATTTATTCACAGAATCCACCAGGAATTTTGAGTATTTTGGATGACGTGTGTGCGACAATGCATGCAACAGGAGAGGGGGCAGATCAGACACTGTTGCAGAAGTTGCAGATGCAAATTGGAACCCACGAGCACTTCAACAGCTGGAACCAGGGCTTTATCATTCATCACTATGCAGGCAAGGTAACCAAACATGACATCAGTGGCATTACTGTCCAAGGTTTACATCTTAGTTCTGTGTTGCTGTGAACTATTAACGTCATACTGGGGTCAAGACATTGTGAATCCTGGATAAAAACCCTTGGGTTAGAACAAAGAAAACCCTACGACAAAGAAAACTGAGGCGAAACAAGAAGTGGTAGTTAGGTGACGGCAAGTTTGAGTTTTCAAACCAGTAGGAACTGTTGATTAATCCGCAATGATATATCACTGTAACTAGATTGAGATAGTCCAGACTCTGTATCTTGGTTCTTTTCAGATTCGGGTAAATATAATTAAGAGAAGACTCGACAGCAGCAATTTAATTAAAATGATTGTTTATTAAGTAATAATAATGATTATAGTGGTATTAATAAATAAATAGTAAATGGAAGAGAAAAGGAGGGGAGAAAAAAAACAAGTTCTTGCGCCCTTCCAGAAAAAGCAACAAGTCTCATGCTCTCCTGCCCATTGGGGGCCCCTTAGCCTCTGGTGGGTCTGGAGGCTTAAGTTCGTTCCTGGTACTGTTCGCGATCCCGGTCCGAGGAGAAGTCCGGCGACTTGGAACAAAAACTGTCCGGCTCTTAAAAAGTGTGACAAATAGCCACACAAAGAAAGCAGACACAGAAAACAAAACACAGCTACAGAGAAACAAGTTGCAGGTGCCGTCTTTGCCTGTAAAGGAATGTTAACAAGACTCATCTAAGGTCATGCAGCTTGTCGAGTATCATCAACAATTTTAGCCCTTCAGCCCGTCCTATACAATCAATCTTCTCATGCAGCTGTCGAATATCTTCATTAACTTTTAGCCCTTTGGCCCATCTTATATGGTCTGCTCAAGTCTCTATGAGGGACATTATTCAGGTTCACAAATTCATTCTCATTGTTGATGTTTTATATGTAGTGCATCGCATCTATGTGGAGGCATCTTGTCTCTCTTACCTCAAACTAGAATATTCTGAAGGTGAGCAGACCTATTACTGAAGAAGTCAGCAGTGGTACATTGACAAAACCTTGCATGATCATCCACGTACAAACTACACAAAAATTGACATTTACGAGGAAGTTCCAGACACCCACATCCTTAAAGAAACTTCCAGTAATAGCTGCATGAATGGCTAAGCAATATGTACTGTTTACTGAAAAATTCTGTTTTCCTAATGTTGTGCTGTTCTCAGAACCCCAAAACCACTGAATTCTTTACCTCCCAGAGTTGTCATCACCACCCACGCACAGGTTTTTGGAATCAAAGTTTGTTTTGATTTAGTCATTACTACCTTCTTTTCTTCTTGCTCTGAATATTTTGTTTCTCACCTTTCCTACCTTGCTCCGCAGCAGGCCTTACCACTTGTACATATTTTCTTATTCAATTCATTATAGAAATGTTATTATACACCTCTGGAGCAGGTGGGACTTGAAACCAGGCCTTCTGGGTCAGAGATAGGGACACTGACAAGGTTAGTGGATGGGGAACATTCAGATTAACTTCACCAGCGTGCAATCGTCTACACACTTATTAATGAAGTCTGTAACGGTGGTGGCATACTCATTTAGGTTGGCCTCTGCGTTCTTACAAATGGACCAGTCCACCAACTTGAAGCAGTCCTGTAGAAGCCCTTCCGTTGCCTCAGACCAACACTGTTCCTGTACTGGGTCCTCACTTCAATTTCTGCTTGTAAGCTGGGAGGAGGAGCACAGGGTTGTGATCTGATTTTCCAAATTGCAGATGAGAGATGGAGCAGTAGGCATCTTTGATCGTTATGTAACAATGGTCAAGGATGTTTGGACCTCTGGTAGGACATAATTATGAAGTGCTTTGAGAGGTTAGTCATGACTGACATCACCTCCAGCCTACCAAATTGCCTTGATCCTTTGCAATTCACCTACTGTTGCAACAGGTCCATGGCAGGCACCATCTCCCTGGCCCTACGCTCATCCCTGGAACATTTGGATAACAAGGATACCTATGCCAGGCTTTTACTTATTGACTACTGTTCCACCTTCAGTACTATAATTCCAAACAAATTCATCTCTAACCTCTGAGGACTAGGTCTCGGCTCCACCCTCTGTAGCTGGATCCTCAGCTTCCTGACCTATAGACCACAATCAGTAAGGACAGGCGACAACACCTCCTCCACAATAATCCTCAACACCGGTGCTCTGCAAGGCTGGTGTACTCAGTCCCCTACTTTACTCTTTATACGCTCATGACTGTGTGGTCAAATTCCGCCCCAACTCCATTTACAAGTTTGCTGACAGCATCAACATTGTAGGTCAGATCTCAAACAATGACAAAACAGCGTATAGGAAGAAGATTTAGTGCTTAGCAGCATGGTGTAAAGATGACAATCTCTCCATCAAAGTTAGCAAAACAGAAGAGCAGGTCATTGACTTCAAGAGGCGGAGTGGACGGCATGCCTGTGTCTGCATCAATGGTGCTGAGGTGGAGATGGTTGAGGGCATCAAGTTCCTGGGAGTGACGATCACCCACAATCTGTCCTGGTCCACCCACGATCATGCGACAGTCAAAAAAGCGCAACAATGCCTCTACATCTTCAGGAGGCTAAGGAAATTTAGCAAGTCCACAACGACTCTTACCAATTCTTATAGATGCACCATAGAAAGCATCCTATCTGGATGCATCACAGCGTCGTATGGCAACTTCTCTTCCCAAGACCATAAAAAACTACAGAGAGAACCGTGTGCGCAGCTCAGTCCATCACTCAAACCAGGCTCCCAGCCACTGACTCCATTTGTACTTACCATTGCCTTGGAAATGCAACCAACATAACCAAAGATCCCTCCCACCCCAGATATACTCTCTTCTGCCCTCTTCTGTCGGGCAGAAGATATAAAAGTTCAAATTTACGTACAAAAAGATTCAAGATCAGCTTCTTGAATCAGACTTTTTAACAGACCTCTCAAATGTTAATTTTGATTCTTGCTCTCTCTGCACCTTGTCTGTGGCTGTAACATTGATTTCTGCCCTCTGTTCTCTACCTGATGCACTTTTTATGGTGTGATCTGCCTGTAGAGCATGCAAAACAACACTTCTCACGGTACGTGTGACAACAATAAATCAACCTCAAATTCAAACTAACCCGATGCCACAAGAGCCTAGAACCATTACAACTCGCAGATATTTTCTAATCAACTACTGCAGAGATGTTTTTACATACATCTGTAGCAGGTGGGACTGGAACCCAGGCCTTCTGTTCCAGAGGTAGTGACACTGTCACTGCACTACAAGAGCCCTTGCCTTACCACTTACATTGTAAATTATAAAACAAAATACACCTGAAATTGTTATTCCTGACTGTCTCTTATGTTGCATTTTATTTTTTACAAGCTTTCCTGTCAGTGGTTTATACCAGAAGTGGTTATTGACCTGTTGGGGTATAGTCACTGGCTAGTGAATGTATAAAATACAGTCAATGAATACTGAGGGAAGTTCTTACAGTTGTTGAAGGAGAATGACAAATTCTTTGGGCGATTTCCAGACCATCGTGTAAGAGCAGACAGACTAATGGGAAGTCTGCTTATTAGTGCAGCCCAATCCTGATAGTCATCAAATGCTGTTTGTGAAGAAATTCCCATTTGGATCAGGCAGACTAGAAGCAACCAATCTCAACTCTCATTTAGTTACCGGCTCCTTTCCAAACAAAAACAGGAAACTCTTTCTAGCTAAAGCTCAACAGTTCAGTGTTTAGTGCACAATCCACAGGCAGAGAAAAACTTCATAATGAACTGCGGTGGGCTGGACATTGGACTGATGGCTGAAAGAGTTTCCCCTCCAGGTCCTGTTTTCTCAACTTTCAACAGGTCAGCATTCCAGGGAAGGGCAAAGAAAACACTTCAAAGACACCCTTAGCCTTTCCTTGAAATGCAGCGACATTACAATTAATTACAGGGAGGAGCTTACTCCCAGTTGTTCAAAATAGCAATAATTTGTCCATCTCCATTTGAGTCCACTTGTCATAGCAATGAGATATGAGCAGACAAGGAAAGGAAAGGAACTAGATCCTACCTTATGAACCCCTCATCTTGTGGACTTCCCGTCCCATAGCCCAAAGGGATCTGTGGACTGGGGACTGTCCTGTTCAGTCACATGAATACTCATGGTAGCAACTTGCTCCCATCAATTAGTGTAATCCTTGATTTCAGAGACACTTGACGATGCAGCTTTTTAAGATTGACAAACATTTTCAGATGTAACTGTCTACAGAAACAATCCAGATTCTCTGTCCTAGTTCATTGGCATCTTCACTTACCCCTTCACCATTTGACCATCAGTAGTGTTCAGTGGAACAAGCTAATGCTGCAAGCATGATTTGTAGGCCAATGCATTAAACCCGGTTTTGAATTTGTTTTTTGTTTATCTCAGCGAAGTGGATGTTGCTGGCTAGGCCAGTATTTATTGCCCATCCCTAATTGCTCTTGAAAAAATGGTGGTGAGCTACCTTGTTAAACTACTACTGTCCACATGGTGCAGGTACAGGAGCTTTTAGGAAGGGAGGTCAAGGATTTTAACCCCGTGATGGCAAAGGAATTGCTGTATAATGCCGAGTCAGGATGGAGTGTGATGGAACACTCTGCACTTCCCTGGATGATTGAGTTCCAGCACCATCATAAAGTTTGACACCATCCAGGACAAAGCAACCCACTTGATTCGAACCACATCTAGAAATATTCACTCCCTCCACCATTGCTGTTCAATGCCAGCAGTGTGTATCATCTACAAGATGCACTACAGAAATTCATCAATGTTTCTTTGACAGCATATTCCAAATCCAAGACTGCTTCCATCTAGAAGGACAAGGGCAGCAGATGCATGAGAACACTACTACCTGTAATAAGAGATAACGAGGTGCAGAGCTGGATGAACACAGCAGGCCAGGCAGCATCAGAGGAGCAGGAAAGCTGACATTTCGGGTCTGAAGGATCCAGACCCGAAACGTCAGCCTTCCTGCTCCTCTGATGCTGTCTGGCCTGCCGTGTTCATCCAGCTCTACACCTTGTTGTCTCAGATTCTCCAGCATCGGCAGTTCTTACTATCTCTCACTACTACCTGTAAGTTCCCCTCCATGCCACTTACAATCCTTCAGTGTGTCTGGGTCAAAATCCTGGAACTGTCTCCCTACTGGCGTTGTGGGCTTACCTAAAGCACATGGACTGCAGTGGTTCAAGAAGGCAGCACAGCACCACCTTCGTAAAGGCAACTAGGCATGGTAATAAATACTGGATTGGCCATTGAATTTTTAAAAAATTAAAGGGCCTTCTCTTTCAACATCAGAAATTGTATGCAGTGTATCTGTGTATCTGTCACAGAATTCTATACCGACTCAGGTCAAGAGAGCCGACACACATATGGAAACCGGGGCAGTATTTTCAGATAATATTGCTGAGCAGAGGGGCGTAATGGTGACCATCAACTGAGATCTTCTTAATAAAAAGATTTGTTGTAAAACCTGTAGGCTGGAAAATATAGCTCAAATCTAAAAATTTCCCTTCTGTCTAGGTGTCTTACAATGTGGAAGGTTTCTGTGAACGGAATCGAGATGTTCTTTTCACTGACCTGATTGAACTCATGCAGAGCAGTGAGCTGTAAGTGGAAGAAAAGCTCCTTGTATGCGTACACGGACTGTTCAGAGCTGATTGTGTAAATCGTTTGCATTGTGTGCGTGTTTACTTGTGTTTGTTGCTGCTTCACAGCCCTTTCATTCGTGCACTTTTTCCTGAAAGTCTACAAGCAGAAAAGAAGGGCCGACCCACAACTGCAGGCAGCAAAATTAAGGTACTTTCAGTTACTGATGTGTCTCCCTGCCCTTTCAATGAGAGTCCCAAGCATTGCCTGTCTTCAGCAGTACGTGCTCCACAGAGTAATGGGATGTTATTCTGGACAGACATTAATGTAGTGGTAATGTTACTGGGCTAGTAACTTAAATGTCCTTGAATATACATTCAGATCACACTAGGGAGAATTTAAATTTGATTAATAAAATCTGAAATAAAATGTTTGTCTCAATCATGAAACTGCTGGATTTTCACAAAAATCCATTTGGTTCATTGAAGTCTTTCAGATGAAGGAATGTGCTGTCCATTCCCTGATCTAGCCCACACGTGAGTCCAGATCCACAGCAATGTGAGTGCCTCTCAAATGACCGAGCAAGCCAGTCAATTCAAGGACAATTACAGATTGGCAATGCATCCCAAGAAATATAAATAAAATCTTGTAATTCCCAATGACATTGGTGTTGGCAATTGGCAGGTGAAGGCAAGGCTGTTTCTTCAGGAAGGCAAAAATAGCTAAGGGAACAATGGTTCCATTTTAAAAGGATCTTCAGTTGCTGTATGGAAGTTGAGATAGCCCTAACTCCAAATATTTCTATGCTTCCTTTCGGGGATAAAGAAACCACAGGTTTCCTTGCTCAGTCACTCTACAAGTGAGTATGTTGTGCAAGCAAATTGTGCGTCAAGAAACAATGATGCTAAGGAGACTGGCCACAGATTTCTCTCGGGTTGTGTCACGGTCCCATAGCTAACCACAACAAAAACCACAGCAACACCAAAAAGTGGAATGGCGTATTAATGGAAAACATAACCAGTCCCTTACTAGTCCCATGAACTCTAGACGCAATTTAACTCACTGAAGCTTTAGAAAACACAACTTGGTTCATTCACCTGGTTTCATTACAATGGCATCAGTTTCACTTTGTTGTCAGTTTCGTGAATAATTTTGCAAGAATTACTCAACTTGCCAACAATTTGTGTGTTATTATATTGTCTAGCGCAGAGGAATGCATCCATTAATCTGTTTCTCGACATGCAATGATTGTGGCATTCATCTTGGACAGTCTGGCATGCAGTTACAATGTTTACTTGCTCAGAGAGAGAGCTGGTGTGTCTCTCTTGAAGATCAATATTCAGAGTAACAATGAAACGTTTTAAATAGGTAGATCCAAATGGTTATTGAATCCTGTTGTTTCTATAGTCTGTCAAGTAAATCCCTGGCAGGACTGAAATATTTGACAGGAATTAGGTAGAAAATTATGAATTTTCTTTCATGTGTACTTCTGAAAATGTTGAAATGTAATATCTGAACGATGATGAGCCTGTGTTAGCCGCATGTATTATAGATAAATCACTGGGCAGGCTTCATCATGATGTCCAGTACCGTTCCCATGCGTCAATATTGAAGATCAATAGCACTAACGTATTCCTCAGAGACAAGTGGATAGACCTCTTAATTCAAAGGTATAGCCTCCATCTGTTGCAGTGTTTTCTGATCAATTTTTTTTATTATTTTGCCTTTTTCAGAAACAAGCGAATGATCTTGTGGGCACTCTGATGAAGTGTACACCACACTATATCCGCTGTATCAAACCTAATGAAACCAAGAAGCCCAGGGATTGGGAGGAGAACAGGTAACCGTTTCCAAAGGGAAGTTAAATAGCTGACCAAATCATCCCATCAGTCTCAAAGTCAGTAACCCCCTTAAATTTATTTCTCCTGCTTTTCTAAATCTCTGAAAACTATAAATTGTGGAAGAGTTTTAGAACTGCTTGCTCCTTTAACTTAATGATGTCTGAGTGTCAGTAGATGTTGTGACCATTTGATCTTCCCATCTTCTCCTGATCCTGTCCAGACACTTACACTCATGCACAGTGACACAGCTTCGGGGGAGTGGTGGGCCTTTGCCCTTCCTGGCATCTTGAATGGTACAAATACTCCTGCTTTCAGTCAACACAATTGGTAGCTGTGACTCAGCAAAGACGTACGAAATCTCCACAGTCAACCAGAGTGGTTGTTGTAATGTGGCCACAGTATGATTCCCAAAACAATTAAGAGAACTCCTCTGTCTAGCTACACCCTTATAAAGCATGGATTTCCCTGCAAGACCTGCCTTTAGGAGTTGTGAGTAGCTTGATATTCAAAATATACAACTAACCCCTTATCTCTGAAGTCCATTCCATTCCAGAATTCCAAGTTACTGGTCATCCATTTACTGAAGCAGGAGCAAATCTGCCTTCCACAACTATTTATTTGCATTTTATAATTCAATACAAACTTAAGTCTGTTCTCTCCCCTTCCTGACTAACTTTCCAGACTAGGGAAAACCAGCCCTTAAATGTACCCTCCAATGAGCATCAGTTGCTCTCTCTCAGAAGCATGTCCTGGTTCATTCTTAAAGGAACCATCATTTACAACAGTGCAATTCAATTCCCTTAATCCCCTCAGTGCAGTTTCTGTCTCCAATACACTCCAAGACAGCACATCCACTGCCATCCTGAGCCGAAAGTTTAAAGATTCATGACCCTTTGATGAAATTTCTCCTTGTCTCGGCCCTAAATGGCCAATTTATATTCAGCTGCTGTAACTCTATGTTCTGGATTCCCCAGCCAAAGGAAACATTTTCTCAGTACCAAACCATGTAAATCACCCTAAGAATTTATATGCTCTGATTAGATCACCTAATTCTTGTAAACTGTAGGGATTATAGGCCTAGACTACTTAATCCCTCCTCACAGGACAATCCTGTCATTTTAAAAACCCGATGAGTGACTTTTCGTTGCATTCCATTTAGGGCAAATATGTCTATCACTATGTGAGGAAGGTACAACTAACCAAAGTAGTCTGGGTGTGGCCTCACTAACGCTCTATATAATTGTTGATGTGTACCTCAGTGTCATGTGACCAAACAGAATTGGATCAACCTAGATGGAAAGGCAGAAGGTGAGGGACGAGTGGAAGGTCAGTGATGGTGGGCCTGACTAATATTCCACAATCGTAGAAGGAATTGTTTAAATGGGAACTAATGGCAAACATTAAAAAAACTTACTCCAATTTATTTCTTCATGTTGTTGTACAGATTGATTGGCTCTTTTTTAATGACTGGTACACATATTCAACTGGTTTGTACTTGTCGCCAGAAAGTAGGCAGTGATCGCTGGCCTTTGAATCTATTGCTGTCATTTGAGCCTCAGAGTGAAGCTGAAGAGAAGCACTTGGTGTGTTTGAAATTTTTTTACATCGGTTACTTCCAGCCGATTATTTTAAACAGCCTCCGTAGTGCCAGATACAACACTTCAGGTAAACTCGACTGGTATTTGTATGTAAAGGAAGAGCTTGTTTTTATAAAACACAATTCACGTTCTCGGGGAATCCAAAATCATGACACGTACAATGAGGCACTTTTGAATTGTGGTACATGTCGCAGACATTTTGTGCCTGGCAGCTTCCCACAAAGAGCAGAGTGGATAATCAGATTTTGTTTTTGTCACTGAATGATAAACATTGGTGCAGACAACTTCAATGCCCTTCTTCAAATCGCATGATTTGATTTCTTGGGTCCACCTGAATGGACAGACCAAGCTTAAACCTGCAACCTTTGACTCAAAACTAAGATTGCTACACTGTATCGGAGGCTGCATTGACATGGTGTAATTTCATAGTCCTGGAGTGTACTCAGGAGAGTAATTGATACATTTGGATGTATGATCATAGAAAGAATATATTTAGATATAGGCAGCAACAGGTTTAATTCCAAATACATTGTTGGCCACATTTTATGTACATGCAGTGTCCAGGTTGCAAACGCGTTCTGCACACTACACCCCTGTATGGGATCGAGCTCATTAGTACAAGTATTCATCAGTTAGATGTTCATACCCGATTTATTCTAAAACATTCTAAAAAAATCATCTTTCTACTCCCTGTTATACGGTTAATGTTTATTGTTTCCTTTTTAGAGTGAAGCACCAAGTGGAGTATCTAGGTTTAAAGGAAAATATCCGAGTGCGGCGAGCAGGTTACGCTTACAGACGAGTTTTTAAGAAATTCTTGCAGAGGTGAGGCTTGCTCAGGGAGTCTGTTTCACTTGCACCTCCCTGACTACTAGCAGTGCTTTGAAAAATTCTTTTTTCCCCTCTATGTCTCTAGGAAGCACCAATTGTTTATTTATTCATGGGATGTTGGCATCATTGGTTAGGCCAGCACTTATTGCCCATCCCTAATTGCCCTGGAGAAGTGGTGGAGAGCTGCTTTCTTCAACCTGGCCAGTCCTTAGATATAAATACATTCACAGTGCTGTTAGAAAGAGAGTTCCAGGTTTTCATCCAGTAACATTGAAAGATCAGTGATATAATTCCAAGTCAGAATGATGTGTGGCATGGAGGGAAACTTGCAGGTAGTGGTGTTCCCATGCATTGCTACCCATGCCTTTCTGGATGGTAGAGGTCACTGGTTTGGAAGGTGCTGTCAAAGCAGCCTTGTTGAGTCGCTCGGAGAATGATTCTACAAGCAGTCATTTTGTAGTACCTCTTTGTGTCAGTGGTCACTTGAGTTGAAACAGTGAGTCCACTGTGGATGGACATCATAGTTAAACACGTTTTTATTCCTTTCTGATAGCCACACTTGTGTACTTGTCAGTAATCAAGAGCAAAAAAGTCTTGCTTTATGTAGCATCTTTCATATCTTTGGGACAAGTGCCCTCTGTCTTTGCTGCTCAAACTCTGTTAAATCAATACAGCCATATGTTGGCAGTTCATTGAAAGTTGCTAATGGTAGGTGAGGCACTTTGCTATTGACCCTACCTGGGGTAATTACATTGAATGCCCATACAAATTAGCCAGGATGTGGAGGTGGTGGTGTTGGACTGGGGTGGACAAGGACAAAAATCACACGACAACAGGTTATCGTCCAACAGGTTTATTTGAAGACCCAAGCTTGCAGAGTTTTGCTGCTTCTTACTGACACCTGAAGAAGGAGCGAGAGAAATCCGGTAATGTGGCATTTATGCCCTTGTGTTTAGTGTAAATCAAAATCACCATCATAACATTTTCCAAATAAAATTTAGAAAGGTGACTATTTAATTGACTTCGAATGAGATCAAGTTGCATTTGTTCATGTAATTTGGACGACCCATATTAAATTACTTAACATCAATACTAGGCTCTGTATTTTGCTGGTCTAATTGAGAAACTGCCTATAAATTGTCCCAGTAGCTCAATCCACAACAGCGACTGTTGTTAATTTCATCATTGTGTAGTATCACAAATAAATCCTGATATTCTGGTTACTTGTCAAAACTAAGATGCACACTGGCTAAATGACAGCTCAATTTATTATTCCAATGTGTTTTTAATCATTATATCCTTAAGTAAGTTGAACAAACGCTGTCTGTTCTTTTATTTCTTGCTGGTCTACAAATAGTTCTGCATGCGTATAGTCCTTGTATTTCTTGTGCCATACATCAAAAATAGCATTCTGCTGTCAAAAAGCTAAGGGTAGACTTGACTGTTGCCATTCTCTTTGCGCGGGCCTTTCTTTTAATCAATAGTCAATGATATTGAGGGGATAGACTTTAGCATTTCATTTAATTCTGAGTTAACTAAGAGCCTAAGAAACTGGATGAACTACAGAAGTTAAAACTACTGGTGGATTATAAATTGAAAATTCCTGTTGCTTTGTTCTCCACTTTAAGTCTCAATTATTTTATTTTTGAGCCATTTGCTTTTTCAAATAAATTTAACTGGTTGTTTTAGCCTATTGAATGTGGAGTGTCTATACTTCTAGCCAGTTGAATATTTAACTTGACTTTTTTATGTTCTCATTGAAGTAGGAGTACAGTATGTTTCCACATTGAATTTTATAGTGATATCACAAATAGAATCAGCATGCTCATGAAGTCTAAAGATGCAGTTTGCAAAAAGTGTTGAACTGGAGATTTGTATGAGAGAGCAGAATCTGTAACAGATACAAAATATACAGTACAAGTGGTTATAACCACCAAATCGAGCTTAAAAATTCCCCATGAATCAACTAAATCACTTTATGAATGGACTACTTTGACTTTATCTTGTAGATTTTCATTGGTTAGCTGTTTGGTTGAATTTTTTGCTTAACTTTGTTTTGAGATTAACTACACGTGGGTTTTCCTCTTCGCTTTCTTTATTGAATGAACTACAATGGTAAAGCCGAAGTCAAGAAACGATACAGTGCAAAAGGCTTCCATTCAGCCCATTGACTCCAAGCTAGCTTTTTGGCAGAGACCTTTTCTTGTCGGCCATGTTTTTTTTTTCTTTTCAAATATGTATTCAATTGTCTTTTAACTATTTTTGTTTGGTTTGCTTTCATTAACTTTTCATGCAGTGCATTCCAGTGCACAATGTTTTGCTGTGCTGAGAAAAGGTTTCCACCCATCAGCTCCGGTTCATCTGCTTTTTGGTTACTGTTTCTTCTGCAGCAATTGTTCCTTATTTCAAACGACATTCATAATTCTTAAAACCTCTGATAAACTCTACTGTCAACTTATTCTGTTTGAAGGAGAACAACCTGAGCTCCTCCAAACTCTCCACGTAACTGATAGCTGGTACCATGCCAGCAAATCTCTTCCGCACTCTCTTTATCAAATGTGGTGCCCAGACTCGAACACACCACTCCAGTTCAGGCCTGAGCAGTGCTTTTAAAATGGTTTAACCTGACAGTCTCTTAGTAACACATTACCTGAACGTTGGTGGAAGGAGAGACATGTTGTCAAAGCTCTTCATCTTCATTCATCAGGTCAAATGCAAGAATACCAATTTTCAGACGATCATCACAGTTTAGACTTGATGAAAAAGGTTTGCTGATTCGTTGATGAGTTGACTCTGGTTGGCTGAGACATTGTCATAAAGAAAGCAATGGGAAACTATAGGCTTCCCTAAGCTCTTGGATAATTCAGAAAAGACTCTACGCTTAAACATATTTCTTTTGTTTGCAGAGAATGGCTCCTCACAAATATGTTGATCCAGCAAGTGTATATGAGTCACGTTACAAATTTAAATGATTATTTTAAATTGATTATTAGTGAAGTTATTATTACACTTAGGATTAGTTTAACATAAAATCCTTGCTTTTCTGCTGTATTCCTCTATTAATAAAGTCAAAGAGCCCAACGTTTTCTTTCAATCTTCTCAGTTTATCGAATTACTTTCAAAATTGCACATACATACAACCCTGGACCTCTCTTTCCCTGCACTCAATCATCACACCTCTTTCCATTTTTCCTACCAAATTGTACATACTTATGCTGTAAATGTTGCAGCATTGAATAGAACTAATTTTGCATATGTCTACACGTTCTGCAATGTGATATGTTTATTCCTGGGCTAAAATGATAATGACTTCGTCCATGAATTCATAATAATCATGGACCAATATTGAGTCAATTACAATCAGAAAGTCCACCAGGAGATAAGTAGCAAGGGTGATGTGTGATGTGTCAAGTTTCCAGAGAGAGAGAAAAAAGCTTATTTTTGTTGTAAGAGTGAGATGTGGAAAGAAACCAGACTTTGGTATGAGGGTAATTTATGGGGTTGTTATATTTTGGCGTGATATGAGTGGGTGAAGAGAAGCCAGGCTTGATATAAAAGCTGAGTAGCGGGGAGATCCCCTGATTAGTTGGAGAGGAATGCAGGACAACTAGACATTGGTTTGAGAGAAGCGGGAGAGGAAGGAGCTTGTTTGTGGAGCTGTGGATATAGAGATCACAGCCTGAATTACTCACTATTTGTGATTTTGAATCTTGACTAGAATCTATTACAAAAGTAAAGTATTTCTAGATTTGAGAGCACGGTCGGAGTTAGTCAAACTACACTAAATCACTACTATCATGTTATTTAGAATATGGTTATTTTCTAGTAAAATGACCAATGAATAAAACAGTGAAAATTGCCAACTGAGTTGATTGTTAGTGATGCATTGTGTGGGTTCTAGATGGGCTCCTTGCTATTTATACATAGCTGTTATAACGGGGTCAATGTAATCAATAAATCAATCATTTCTGGCATATACCACAAAAGAATATTTTCATATATCACTGAATTTTCAAACAATTTATTCGTAGATTAGACATGGTATAAAACGTCTATTGCCATTTATTTCATCTTTTAACATTAACTATTCAGTTCCAGGGCTGAGTTAAATGAAATGAAAGTTGGCAACTGTATAAATCCTTTGCTTTTATTTTTCTACATTCATACCATTCTGCAAGGGACCTAACACCCCTTTCTGATTGCAGGTATGCTATTCTGACTAAAGAGACATGGCCTTCATGGAGAGGAGATCCGAAACAAGGAGTTGTCCACCTCCTCCGATCAGTCAACATGGATCCAGATCAGCACCAGCTGGGGAAAACCAAAATCTTCATCAAAGCACCCGAGTCTGTATGTGAGCTTGTTATTCTCTATCTGATCTCGATCCACTGTTTCTGCTCAGTGAAATGGCTGAGGTGCAAAAAGAATTCATTTCAAAGATCAGCTCCAACCATGTTACGTTTATGGTTCCAATGAACTTTCAAATTGGCTTCTGCCTTGTCTCAAGCAAACAAGTGCACTGTTATAGTATGTCGCTTTGGGCTTCTGGTCTCCATGGGGTTGTTGCTTCATTGAGCTTATCTTTTTCTTTCAGGGTGGTATTAATTAAACTGGACAGTTCCTTCCTTGTTTGCTGTTTGTTTATCATTTTTAACAGGAGTAAATTGTTAAAAATCAGATGTTGTGGAAAGCATTCTGAAAGAGAAACACCAAATTGACATAAGTTTATTTCTAAAAATTATTTCATGGGATGTGGGTGTTGCTTGTTCATCCATAATTGCCCTTGGACTGAATGACTTTCTTAACCATCCCTGAGGGCAGTAAGCGTCAAACACGGTGTTATGGGTCTGGAGTCACACGTAGGCCAGACCAGCTACAGATGACAATTCTTTTTATTCTTTCATGGAATGTGGACATAGCTGGCTGGACCAGATTTTATTGCCTTCCCTAAAGGGCATTAGAGAGAAAGACAGGTCTTTTTTTAATTGGATGACTATTGCATGATCACCATTACTGATACCTGCTTTATAATTGCAGATTAGTTAACTGAATTCTATTGCTACAGTAGAATGTGAACCCATGTCCACAGAACACTAACCTGGGCCTCTGGATTGCCAGTCTAGTCGCTTTACCACTATACCAGAATCTCCCCATTCCTACAAGCTACTAGAAAGCTGCCTGCAGCTTACCAGGTTCAGGGAAGACAAAACTGTACTCTGATGGTGAATGACCTTTTTTGGTTTGTCTGGATTATGGGTGGACTTTGCCCTCCAGAGTAACTGAGGTAGGCAAACTGGAACTCTGCAGCTGCAATTTTAGCCTGGAAGAAATTGTTCTTGGCTCCAGACTCAAAACCAAGGTTTGTCAAATTGACCAAAAGGCAGTAAAATGTTGCTGCTAAGTGCCTGCAGTTTCCCAGTGGTCAATTGCTGATCTTGTTGGCAACAAACTCTCCCAGGACCCGGGGAGAAAAGTGTTACAGGAGCCATTCTGAGATGTGATCCTCCGAGCCCTACATTATGAATATTCAGAGTCTTAATTTGAAAGGTTGGCTGCTGTGTTGACCCTAGTTAGTTGTTTGTCAGTAAATTTTGTCTGTACTGACACTATGAATGTGTGTGTACAAGTATTTTGCTGATATCTGGAGGATAGTTTTACACATATGTGCTTCCACTGGTAATACACTCTATCAAGGACTGTGCCAGAGCAATTTGTCATCCAAGGAAGCTAAAGAAATATTCCTTGATTCCCAGAAATAACTTGTTAAACTTGAATATATCTATCCATTACAACATTTACCTAATGGCAGCATTGTAGCTGTACTAAAACAGCTTTTCTAGGGGTGCGGCTAGTTCTAGAGCAGTCTTCAGTGCTATTGCTGAAATGTTGTTCAGGCCCCTAACCTTAGCAGTATCTAGAACTTTCAAATGTTTCTTGCTATCACGTGGAGTGAATTGAATTGGATGGGCATCTGTGTTGCTGGAGAATCTGGGAGTCTGGGCTGGATCATCTACTTGACACATCTGGACGACAATGGTTGCAAATACTTCAGTCTTCAGTCAGCATTGATATTCTGGGCTCCTCCATCATTGAGGATTGGAATATTGTGGGGCTTCCTTTTCCTGTTAGTTCTTTAATTGTTCACCACTCCTTCAGGCAGGATTCCAGAGCTTAGATCTGATTGTTGGTTTTGGGATCACTTATCACAAGGAGGTATACACCCAAGAAGTATTTAGTCATCCCATTTCTGCAACCATTTCTCCCATTCACAACCAAATAACAATGATTCATTCATGCAGCGAGGAAACCTGGAGGGAATAGCTCCTGGGACTGGTTCAGATTTAGAGGCCATTCAGATTGGCATCCCTTTAAAAATAATTTCAGTGGGATTTACTTAACTAATGGCCATAATCACAACACACATGAAACAGGTTAATGAGGTAACAAGGTGTAGACCTGGATGAACACAGCAGGCCAAGCAGCATTGGAGGAGCAG
This sequence comes from Ginglymostoma cirratum, assembly GCA_024137785.1. Classification (NCBI taxonomy): domain Eukaryota; kingdom Metazoa; phylum Chordata; class Chondrichthyes; order Orectolobiformes; family Ginglymostomatidae; genus Ginglymostoma; species Ginglymostoma cirratum. Next base: position 1,710,007 of record JAHRHZ010000047.1, on the reverse strand, counting down.
GAAGGCTGCTGTTTCGGGCCTAGACCCTCCTTCAGAAAAGGGTCTTCTTCTGAAGAAGGGTCTAAGCCCGAAATGTCAGCCTTCCTGCTCCTCTGATGCTGCTTGGCCTGCTGTGTTCATCCAGCTCCACACCTTGTTATCCCAGATGCTCTAGCATCTGTGGTTCCTACTATCTCTGAAACAGGTTAATGTTGGGGGAATATGAAAATGAGCTTTCCTGGTTGGTAGTATTCAATTAAATTAAACTTTTTTTTAAATGACAGCATTGCCCTTAACAGGCTTTGCTAGTTAATGTTCAATTGGCCACATGGGTGTTTTTCCTGGTGGTAAAAAAAAATAAACTATACACGCAATGGAGATAACAAGGTGTGGAGCTGGATGAACACAGCAGGCCAAGCAGCATCATAGGAGCAGGAAAGCCTGACGTTTCGGGCCTAGACATCAAGATTTCCTGCTCCTGTGATGCTGCTTGGCCTGCAGTATTCATCCAGCTCCACACCTTGTTATCTCGGATTCTCCAGCATCTGCAGTTCCTATTATCTCTTATACACACAATGGTGCCTTTTCACTGTGTCACTGTAAAAAAAAAATTATACACAGCCCATGGGTGATTTGGGGAAAAATATAAGCATTATTGCTGAGCCCTCTTGGGTGCAGTGTGTGCGTGCGTGTAGTCGAGGTTACAAAAGGAGAAAAAATAAAGTTAGGTTAGGAGGCCCTCTTGTGGAATAGTGGTAGATTCCATATCCCTGGACCAAGATGCCCAGGTTCAAGTCCCACTTGCTCCAGAGGTGTATAACATCTCTGAACAGGTTGATCAGAAAAGCAGGTTAAAAATGTTAGGTTAGGGCCCTCTTGTGGTACAGTGGTAGTGTCCCAACCCTGGACTGGGATGCCCATTTTCAAGTCCTACCTTCTACAGAGATATATAATAACATCTCCGAACAGGTTGATTGTTAAAAATAGGTTAAATTAAAAAATTCAGTATTTCCCCTAGGGGCTTAATCAGCCAAGGACTGATTTCTCTCTAAAGTCTGTGGCTTAGGCATCAATCCATCTGCTGCTGGGATTTGTAGGTCACTTTGATTTGACCTTGAGACTCTGCAAACACTTGTTAATGGCCACATTTATGTGATGTAACATCCTTATTTTTCTCCTGTTTTACATGGTGCTAATTGACCATTAATTAATTGACAAAATTCCTTTGAGTACCTACACTGTGATTGAGTTCAATTATTCTATTAGGTTAGGTAACCTGAAATTCAGTAGCCCTGTGTGACTCACTACAGATCCAAATTTTCACCTGTTGGATCACATGACTGAAAAAAAGCCTAAGTAAAGATTATGTTATAAAAGGTCAGAGCCATTTTATTTTATTGTGCTAAATAGGGCTAATCATGATGCTGCACTTAGTAGTTATAATTAATTAATTCATATCAAAAAGCATCATTATGCTTTAAATAAACCTACTTGAGTAGTTTAGCTACACCATTGTTATAGATCGTGCCTTTGATTCAAGGAAAAGTGATTCTAATCATTATTGTTTCTAATAAATCTGAGGTGATTAATTATTCTGAATGTTCCATTAGATGCTATGAGCAGAAGCTGATTCCCTTCTTGCGTTGGAGGCAAGGCATTTAATCAAATAGAAGGGTGCTGGATGAGCCCCTGACACCTTCCCATCTCTGCCCTGATTGGATCATTTAAACAGATCCATTGATCAAGGGATGCCAAAGGTCTTCAATTTTGGGGAAGACCCTCTGGTGGTCACTTAATTGCTGATTCAGTAATTAATTTGGTAGGTCTTCCTAAAAGGATGCAATATATGGCTCCTGTCAGCTGTCCAGATGGTGAGACACCCATCACCTTCATTAATATAGCCCTATAATTTTTATCATGAGAATCGATAACCAGAGACCCCCCTAATTTTACAACTACTCGGTTAAAGCTTGAATTAAAGATGACTTGACCAACAAAGTTATATCTTTTAATAAGTCAAAAAAATAGTTAGCTTCAGATTTTTTTTTTGATGTGTTATTTCGGTACACGTTTTATTTATTGTAAATCCAAATTATGCATTCTACCAGTGGCACCAGTCAATTTGCCAAATATTTACATTAGAAATCTTGAGTTTTAGTTTAGAGAGAGCTCTTCTGCTAAAAATGTTTTCTCCGTTAGAAAGAAAGATTTCTTCTGATCTAATATTGCCCAAGACTTGTTAAGGCCCAACCTCCCAGCTTGTATTGCCAGAATGGTGAAGCCTTATTGATGATAGTTTCAATGTTGCACGTTCTATTCTCCAATTAGTCACAACTGAGTTTTTGTGACTTTTCAAAGGAGTGCTAAGAATTGGACAGGATGTTTAGTCTCTTTAAAACAACAAATGATACTGGTCACAAGCTGATGTAGGAAATGACAGGATGCTGAGAAATGCCAGCATACATCAGCACTGAAAGCTCAAGGGTAAACTTTGTGGCTAAATCAGCCTGGGCAATGGACCAAAACTGTCTGAGCTGATGGCTGCAAAACAGTTTTCCCGGGGCATCATTCATTACTGAAATGCATTGTCGATTTTTAGCTTTCTCTATCATGTAGATCTTTGTTCATAAAATGAAAATCTTGTTTCAGACTTTCAATACATCAAGAGATAATCAAACACTTAAGTTCTGTTGACTTGAGCTTCAGGTTTTAGAGGCAGAATGCACTCCTCAAGTTCCTCCTGTCCTCTGTGTTACTGAACCCAGTGTCTCTCGTGTCCTGTGTGATAATGGGCCCAGTGCACATGGAGAGCCGTTTCCAAGTCTGCACTGATTTTAGTCAGGATTATAAAAGCTTCAGCTCCCAAGTCTAGGAAGGGAAATGCCACTGGAATGTAACACCAATGATTAGTATATCTTGGGTGAGGAAGAGATTAGGATGACTGTGATGCAGCAAATAATACTCTCTCTATTTTTTTATCGGTGCACACACCTCCTACGTCCATGTGCGGCATCATGTTCTGAAGCCGGAAGTCAATGTGTTGGCACATGGATTGGCATGTGCAGAACTGTGGAGCAGCTTAGAGGACACATTGACAGCAACTGTATCATAAACATGTAACATGCTGACACTTACTGTCTACATTTGCATGTAAAAAATGATAATGAGGACCATCAGTATCCATGGAATTATGCTCCATTTATTTTGTCGAGAAAAACTTTTGTTAACTTATGCTTGATGCTTTCTCAGGCCAATTCAAACTTTGTGGTGTTGTGATTTTAAGTTTAATGAGGGACTTATTGATGATGAGAATGAATTCTAATTCTGTATGAACCCAAGTATCCCACATGTCAACTCAGAAGGCAATATTACCACATGACTGCATTATCTTGTAAAGAAATTGGTGAGAATGAGAAAGCAGTCATGAAAGCTGAAGAGTTGTGTTGAAAATCAAGAAATGGCCCTCACGATAACCTCTGGAAAAATAATGATTTGACCCCTGAACCCAAACAGAAAGCAGTACCTTCACATTTGGAAGCATATTATTCAATACTGAATCAAGATATGTATCTACTTAGTGGGAGCTTTTTGACTGAAGTGAGATCATTTAAAACGTCAATATCGGGAAACAGATTTAAAAGTTGCACGTCAGCCCTTTTTACCAACAGACACTTAACAAAGAGCCAATTGTATCTCCACATTGCGTGATGATTTGTTGTAAACACTCACTGCCAAACTTTTTCTAAGAGTGCTCATTGTGAACACTCAAAGCACTGGAACATCCACATAGCAGAAGGAATGCTGTTGTTTCATGCTGGGGTCACTGTCAGTTGAAGTTTTGAGGCCTGGTTCCAGCGAGAAAATGTGTTTGAGGGAAGGCATGAGGGAGCCACCTACTTCATTCGGCATCAAAGTCTGTTTCCCCTCTCCAGTTTTTACCACAGTCTCACCTGTTGCAAACCTTGAATGGATAAAGTAAAGAATTCTAACTGAGCTGATTTTTTTTTTCTGCAGTTGTTTTTGCTCGAAGAGATGAGGGAAAGAAAATATGATGCATACGCTCGAGCGATTCAGAAGGCTTGGAGGAGATATGCTGCAAGGAAGAAATATGTAAAAATGAGAGAGGAAGGTAGAGAATCTTGTCTACTTGGAGCAGTCCCGGTTACTCACTAGCTGGCCTGTCCTAATAGCACAGTGTGTTTTACACAGAGTAGCAGAACAATTCAGGAACAGAACAGTACCAGGCTCCATTCCTGCTGTGTTATACATTGTTACTTACAAGAAGCAGAACCTTACCAGTTTGTATCAGTGTTAATATTCGATACAAGCCTCCTGCCACCATCTTTCATCTAATGCCATCTACAAATTCTTTTATTATTTCTCACACAGAAAAATTAGGAGCCAGTCACTTAGTCCCTTGAGCCTGCTCCGCCACTTGGTAACATAGTGGCTCAGTAGTTTGTGGCCTCAACTCCACCATCTGGATTCCCTACTGGAATTATTAGTGATGGTTCGACATTGGCAGAGACACTCAAAACATCTGTGATGGAGTTAGTATCTTTATTGGAAGAGTGGGACTGGACAGCTGAACTGGGTCGATGGTTAGCGTGTGGTTCAGAATGCTGGAGGGCAGATTCCCATTCTGGCTGACGGTAGACATGGGATCTGATACCTCACCCCTACACTGAGAGTATGGCAAACCATTATGGCCAAAAACTGCTGAAGAAACAGCTCAGAGAGAAGCATTCATAGGCAATCAGCGAAAGGACCTACGTTCACGCAGAGCACCGATGGATGATATGTAACAATACTTCTTTAAATCCCCTCCTCATTACCATTCCCATCCCTTTGCCACTGTTTGTTCCTATGTTATCTCAATCCCCCATTCCATATCTCCCTCTCCGTTCCATATCCCCTACTTCTGCACCATTATCACCAATTGCTTTAACCAGGGAACTTGGTGAGATAGAAATAGAGTTGACCGTTTGAGTTGGATACATCTCTTCTTTAGAAGGTTTTGTGTTGTTTCTCTCTCTACAGAGCTTTTTTAATGTCAAAAATATACTTTATTCATAAATATTATCTTTGTATATGTACATAGTCACGAATGCAGTTTAGTTCTGTACAGTAGCACATCAGGGAAACAAACAGAGGAGTTTGACTCTATCCAGACAAACCAAAGACATCTGTTATACATACAAGACTATGTCTACATGCATTTGAGGCACTAGCTGCCAACCTGCTGTCTATGTCCAGCATTTTCTGTTTCTATTTCAGACTCACCACATCCACAGGACCTTGTTTATGCTTTTACTCTAGTGTAACTGGGATTTTAGGATGCTTCTGTACTCTATATTTCTTTACCTTCGCAAGCCCCTCCCCTACGCAATGCCACTTTAGCTGAGGCACGTACAGTACATCTGCCATGACACCAAATGTGTTCCAGGTTCCGCTAACCGATTCAATCCGCCAGCCAATCAACTAGAAAACTATTGTAATTATTACTGACTCATGGCATTAATCCTGCTTCATCTACAATAGAACTATCTCTAAACCCTGTCAAAGTTTGGGTCACTGAGTGATCGTATCCAAAGTATAGGATTACTACGCTTGACCTTAGTGCCCCAATGTTCAAGGATGTAGTAGAAATCAACCAGGGTTTCTGTTTTTGATAGTAACATAGTAATCTGGCTAAGTGTGAGGACAACAGATATGGACTAAAATCCTCTTGTCTCCATTGCCCTTGTGGTTGAGGACCCATCAATTCTCACTATTAAGGTTCAAACAGACTGGGCCATTTGTGGAACCAACACCGTCACAAGAAGGAAAAGACTGGTGCAGAAAACTGGCTGGAATTTTAGCCTGCTACAATTCCCATCATTTCATTCTGCCAGAGAGCCATAAGAAGTTATTAGCGCATTTCCAAAGGATTAATCTGAGATTCTAACCTAACTCTTTTCCGCTCAGCTTCAGATCTGCTACTTAATAAAAAGGAGAGACGCAGAAACAGCATCAACAGGAATTTTGTCGGTGACTACATTGGAATGGAAGATCTTCCTGAATTGCGGCAGTTCATTGGGAAAAGAGAAAAGGTTGAATTTGCAGATGCTGTTACTAAATATGACAGAAGGTTCAAGGTATGTTTGATTTCATCTACCCCTATCCAGTCTGCACTTTTCTGTTAAATCATTAGCTGTTTATAGATTAACTTATAAATTTTAAGTTGATTCCTTACCGATAGTGAGAGGGAAGGCGGCCATGAGTCTTGATTATCCGTCATCATGCTGAATAATCAATGTTTAATTCTAATATTGAGAATGGATGTATCCAATGAATTGTTTGAAAATAAGAATCGACGCACACAGCTTTTAAAGCTGTTCTATGAGTACCAAAACAATAAAGACATGCTGGGTAGAAAGTTTAATTACAGTATTGAAGAAGTGTCTTACTAAAGCACCCCCTGCCATTCAGTCCAGACATTGTAGTATATACGATAATGAAATATTTGAACTAAAGGGTTACTGAGTGTTTTTTAATCACAAGAGGCAGTTCAGCAACATTTTAAATGTTTCTGGTAATTTAAATCTTACCCCAAAGAGTGAGTGTGATTGTGTTGACGACATTGTATTAATTATTGAAGCCTTCTTGTTTGGTTCTCCTGCATGAGCCCTGTCTTTTCAAATGGCTGTGTACCTGGTTTCTGGTACCTTGGTGAAGTGAGTATTATTTTCATAGTGAGTGTGAGAGTGGGTGTCATTAGTCTGCTCAATTGAACATCTGATTTCAACTTGACACAATTCTTGCCTGCAGACTTTTAACAAAGGATCAATGCGTGTTGATCAGAGCTGATAGGTAAAGTTCCCCTTCTTAACCTAGGCTTACTGAGGCTAATTGTGCCACTGACTGGGCCTTGAACCGACAATCAGTATGCATACTTGGAAAGAATCAGTCATCCATCTGAAGAACTTCATATCTCAAATTTTTTCTAAATATCTAATTTGTCACTTGGTCGTACAGAACTTGAGAACTGCTGAAAAAAGATATTTATGTCAAAGCTTTTTCTCTTGTACTCATCAGGATGATTCACAAGAATATCAACGTAAAGATGAAAAATAAATTTATGCTGTATGAGAGGAGAGTGAGGATTGGTTGGCAAATGGATAGTCATTGGTAGAGGTGTTGCCATTGAAGAATGCACCAATTTATAATAATTGACAGTTAACTGCCAGTTGTTGTTTAAACATTAAAGCAGGCAGTTTGAATGATTAGTCAGGGTATTGCCCTGAAAACTGCAACAGTGAATGGCTGTCACCTATTTTGTTGAGTTGAAACTAGTACAATATATATACGAGTTCTTTGTCTGCAAAAAAATCTGTACACTGTATATTGATATAGGTAGCTTCTAGTACATGCAAGTGCACCTCATTGTGACCCTAACTGACAATCCTAAATTGAATGTCAGTGAATTATTTGCAGAGTCAGGATTATACAGCAAAATGTTGTTCAATTGCAAAATCACATCTAAAGATGGACACTGTTGTGAGTTTTGCAAAAGCTAGCTGGATGGGAATGGTCAGTAGTTGGTTCTTAACGGTCAAAGGGATATGCTGTTTTATACCAGTCTTTGGAATGTATACCCTACACACCTTGTATCACACTTGCATTGAAATACGTTTTCACCTTTACTCATTTGTGTGATAAGTAGAACATCTGTTAGTGGCGAACACCATTAATGTTACAACTGCATGTTAGCCCAACAGCTGAAACAGCTGACTTCACCTCAAACTTTTGAGATATCTTATTATTCCACATAATCTTAGATAGACTAGACACTTTACAGGCCTAAGAAAAGCTCTTGAGATTGGGTGATACACAGCAAGAAATGATCTGATCAGGGTGGCCATTATTCCACAGGATGGCTTTTGACATTCCCTATTTCAGCCTCTTGTTTGGAGGGTGAGCCAAATGCTCAGTTGCTGATAAAGCCAATCTTGCAGTGCGTGGAACTGTGCAGGAATCCCAACATGTTTACTGATGTGTGGTAGACAGTAGCAGGGAATCCTATGGCTGAATTCCCAACTAGAACATCAAAGAAAGGAAGCTCATTTGACAGTTCCATTGCAGAAGAAAGTTTGAGTGCAGCATGAGCTCATCAGGACATGGAAGGGAACTTACATGCAGCTGCAGATTCAAATATAGCAAATGTGTTGTCAACATATCAGAAATATAAAAGGTTAAGTGTTATTCCATTGAACATACAATTTTCTTGGAATCCAACAAAGATGTTTGCAAGTACTAGGCTTAGTGGAGATCCCATGACAATACCATTTATTTGGGTATTCATGTTGATGTTGAAACTGAACTCTGTGAGTTGTTGAGTTCCATAAGTTCACTGAACACTGATTTGTGCAATGGTGGTGGATCGAGAAGATGCCTGTGGTTTCCATGAGTGGTATATTGGTGAACAAGCTTGCAATATTAAATGAGCACGTGGGCACTGCACTGCTCTCGATATTCAAGTCCTGTATGACCTTTGCAAATATGAAGGAATCCTTCAATCAATGTAAATTTGTTTATAACTTGTAGCAGTACATCCAATTATTTGGCTAGCTCATGTTGTGCAGGACTGATCATAGATAAGATAGAGCATAAAGGGGCATCACTCTTGAGAAACCCACACACACAACGATACAGTGAGCAGTGAGGACATAACATATAAATCTCCAGCAGCTTGTTGCTTTTATGCTGTCCAGCAAAAGCATTCTTTGCTTTCTTTTGAACAGGCTGTCCAATCATGCTAAGAGGCAGGTCCAATGGATCCAACGTCAGGTCTATCATTAAGAAGGGCTGCATTTTGTTGAAGTAGTAAAACTTGTTAATGCTGAGTCCTGTTGTCCGGTTTGTTATTGTGTCCAGCTTGACCTTGAAGTCTCACAGCACTACCAGACATACATGTTGCATGTGAAAATCAGACAAGTTAGATCAATGAACATGGAAGCAGAATTAGGCCATTCAGTCCATCGAGTCTCCTCCGCCACTCAATCATGACTGATATGGGTCAAGAAACATTCTCTTACCTTCTCCCTATAACCCTTTATCACCTTACAAATAAAGAACCTATCCAGCTCTGTCTTAAAGACACTCAATGACTTGGCCTCCACAGCCTTCTGTGGCAGTGAGTTCCACAGATTTACCAAGCTCTGGCTGAAGAAATTCCTCCTCAGCTCAGTTCTAAGGGGCTGTCCCTTCGCCCTGAGGTTTTAGTCTGTCCTACAAGTTTTTGTTTCAATTCATCTATAGATGCGGGTGTTACTGCCTAGGTCAGCATTTATTACCCATTCCTAAATACTCAGAGGGCAGTTAAGAATCAGCCACATTGTTGTGGGTCTGGAGTCACGCATAGGCCAGACCAGGTAAGGATGACAGATTTCCTTCCCTAACAACCATTAGTGAACAAGGTGGGTTTCCCTGACGATCAGCAATGGTTTCATGGTCATCATTAAAATCTTATTTCCAGATTATTATTGAATTCAAATTCCACCATCTGCCATGGTAGATTCTAACCCAGGTCCCCAGAACATTACCTTGTTCTCTGGATTAACAGTGATAATACCACTAGGCCATTGCCTAACCTGGAAACATAAACGACAAATATGACAAGCCCTTCGCTCCTGGGATCATTCTTCTGAACCTCTTTTGGATCCCCTCAGACGTCAGCACATCCGACCTCAGATACAGGGCCCAAAACTGCTCACACTATTTTAAATTCAGTCTGACCAGAGCCTTACACCGCATCAGCAGTACATCTCTGCTGTTGTATTCTAGGCCTCTTGAAATTAATGCTAACATCATATTTGTCTACTAACTGCCAACTGAACCTGTATTTTAACCTCAAGAGAATCCTAAACTGACTCCTAAGTCTCCTTGTACTTCAGATTTCTGAAGCCTTTTGCCATTTAGAAAATAATTATGCCTCTATTCTTCCTACCAAAGTGCATAACCTCACACTTTCCCACATTGTTTTCTGTCTGCCACATCTTAGCTCACTCTCCTAGCCTGTCCAAGTCCTTCTACAGCATCTCTGCTCCCACTACCTGCCCCTACACCTATCTTTGTGCCATCCACAAGCTTAGCAACAATGCTTTCAGTCCCTTCATCCGGATCATTAATGTATTAACGTGAATAGTCATGGTGCCAACACTAACCTCTGCAGAACTCCACTAATCACTGGCTGCGATCCCGAAAACAGTCCCTTTATTCCTACTGCCTGCCTTCTGCCAGTCAGCCAATCCTCTATCCATTGCCAGTATCTCTTGCCCCTAACATCATGGGCTCTTATCTTATTTAGCAGACTCCTGTGACTTCGTCAAAGGTTATCTGGAAATCCAAATAGATCACATCTATTGGTTCCCCTTTATCTAACTTGCTCATTACCACCTCAAAGAATTTTAAGAGATTTGTCAGGCAAGAGCACCCCTTGATGAAGCCATGCTGACTTAGCGTTATGGCTGACTTAGCCTTAGCCATGCATTTCCAAATACTACCCAATCTCATTCTTAACAAGGGGCTTTAAAATCTTACCAATGAGCGAGGTCAGGCTATTTGGCCTAATTCCATGTCTTTTGCCTCCCTGCCTTCTTAAACCTTAGCCATTGGTGATAGTTTAGCCAATTTCCAGTCCTCTCGGTCACTCCTGACTCCAGTGATACCTGAAAGATCACCACCAAAGCCTCTACAATCCCCTCAGCTTTCTCTTTAGCACCCTAGGGTCTAGTCCATTCAGTCCAGATGTTTTATCCACAATCAGACCTTTAGGCTTCCCCAGCACCTTCCCTTTTTAGTGATGCTTACTACACTCACCTCTGCCCCAACTCTCTTGATGTTCTGGTATGCTACTGGTATCTTCCACTGTGAAGACTGATGCAATGTACCTTTTCAGTTCCTCAGCCATTTCTTTGCTTCCCATTCCAACTTTCCAGTGTCATTTTCCAACGGTCCAGTGATCACTATTGCTTCTCTCCTACCTTTTATATATCTAAAGAAAAACTCTTGCAATCTTCTTCTATTTGTTTGGAATCCCACAACAGGTGTGCACTAGATCAGCTAGGTATGTTGACACTGGTGTGTGGCTATGATCGCTGGAAGTACGGGTCTTCAAACTGAGAAGGTACCTCTTCCTATTTGATGTGGAATGAAGACCATCAAACTTGAAGCTCGTTGAACTCCTTGCCTTCAGACAGTACTTGTCCAGAGAGATTTATGATGTATTTAGTGACATTGTTAATTGTGCTGCCAGATCACCTCTGCTTAAGTGAGTTTACAGTGTGGGCTTATTTTAAACAGGTAATACTTACAGTACAATCATCTATGGATGCAATATAATGACATAAACAGATCGAATTGAAAAATGAAAGAAATTTGCTCACTTCAGATCAATGGCAGCGAGTGTAAAGTGTAAATTAGTAACTCTATTACCAATCTGTTCAATCTCATCTAACAGAATACAGTCCTGAAGAAATTCAGTAGACAGCTCACCTGTTCATAATGATCTTGCTTGTTGATAACCCAGTGTTGATCTTAGTTATATCAAAGGTTCAGGTGTACACCTAGTCATTTGGGAATACAGAACTTGAGCTTTGCTGAAAACAGACGCGTTTTGTCAGAGTTTTCAGGACAGTTCACAAGAATACATAGTTTGAACTTAGTTTTTTTTCAGCTTTAATCATACAAAAGTCAATAGGAAACTGAACAGCCTTTAACAGTGATTTATTTCATGATGATTGCGAAGTAAACCTTGGGGTGATTCCCATTGATCCAAAGGTTTTATCTCAGTCCCTGATGTAATGGCTGGTATCAGTTGGTATGGCTCTTAACATGACAATTGGCCTGAACAACTGTGGGTTTATTGGGGGTGGGGAGGAGTGCAGAAAATAGTAATATACTGAGAATGTATTATATATCATAATGTAGTGTATAATGATATACTGAGAATGGATAATATCTAATATGTAATATATAGTGACAACTCTGAGAATGGATAATATGTAAAATAATCTGACATAATACATTGTATTATGTTGAGAACGTATACTATAATAAAATGCATATAGTGATGTACTGAGAATGCCCATATAAATGATCTGAAGATGTATATGATGATGTAACTCTAACATCAACAGCTATATGCTATTGAGACTCTTTTCAGAGAGGATGGAATAGCATTGAGCTGTGATAGAGAGTATCAGTATCCTGTATCATAATGGAAGAGTTTATTGGAACTCCAGAGAGGTAAAACAGAGACAGAAATGCAGCAGACTCAGAAAAGGAACAGATATCAGCCTGTATAGTGCAGGATAGCACCCTGGCATGCTAGGCAGCATCCAGAGAATGGTGGAATTTAGGGTCAAGTTCATGGAGCTTGATTAATCCATCCATCACAATCAAAACTGCAAATGGATCTTGATCGCCATCTAGTGTCTGGTGCTGGAAAGAGCATCAGGATGATGTCCTCACTTTTCAGGGACCGCAACTTCCCCTCCAGAGTGGTCGAAAACGCCCTCGACTGCATCTCTCGCGTTTCCCGCAACTCATCCCTCACACCCACTCCCCGCAACAACAACCAAAACAGAATCCCCCTCGTCCTCATGTACCACTCCACCAACCTCCAGATTAAATGCATCATCCTCCGCCACTTCCGCCACCTGCCATCTGACCCCACTACCAAGGACATTTTTCCCTCCACACCCTTATCTGCCTTCCGGAGGGACGTCTCTCTCCGAGACTCCCTTGTCCGCTCCACACGCCCCACTAGCCCCACCACCCCTGGAACTTTTCCCTGCAACGGCAGTAAGTGCTACACCTGCCCCTATACCTCCCCCATCACCTTCATCCCAGGCCCTAAGAAGACCTTCTACATCAAGCAGATGTTCACCTGCACATCCGCTAATGTGGTATATTGTATCCGCTGTTCCCGATGTGGCCTCCTCTGCATCGAGGAAACCAAGCGGAGGCTTGGAGACCGCTTTGTGGAACACCTACACTCGGTTCATGACAAACGACTGCACCTCCCAGTCGTGAACCACATCAACTCCCCCTCCCACTCCTTGGATGACATGTCCATCCTGGGCCGCCTCCAGTGCCACAATGATGACACCCGAAGATTGGAGGAACAGCACCTCATATTTCGCTTGGGAACCCTGCAGCCCAGTGGTAACAATGTGGACTTCACAAGCTTCAAAATCTCCCCATCCCCGACCTCATCCCAAAACCAGCCCAGTTCGTCTTCGCCTCCCTGACCCATCCGTCCTTTCTCCCACCTATCCACTCCTCTCACTTCAACCCCCACCCCCACCTCCTACCTACCAGCCTCATCCCCACCTCCTTGATCTGTCCGTCTTCCCTTGACTGACCAACCCCCATCCTAACTCCCCACCTACACTCACCTTTGCTGGCTGCATCCCTGCCTCCTTGACCTGTCTGTCTCCTCTCCACCTATCTGCTCCTTTATCCATCTTCCATCTGCCTCCCCCTCTCTCTCTATTTATTTCAGAATTCCCTTCCCCTCCCCCATTTCTGAAGAAGGGTCCAGACCCGAAACGTCAGCTTTCCTGCTCCTCTGATGCTGCTTGGCCTGCTGTGCTCATCCAGCTCCACACCTTGTTATCTTGCATCAGGATGATTCTGCTTTGTGCCTGGAGAAAAAAGTTAGATTTAAAGGATGGAAGAACTATGATGCTTTATCTTAGCTATCTTTTCATTTCACGTGCATGACCAGGAGTTCCCCGTACCTAATGGCCCTTGAGAAGGTGGTTTACACACTTCAGTCCTTATAAAATAGGCTTATCCACAGTGCTGTTAGGAAGGAAGTTCCAGGATTTTGACTCAGTGACAGTGATGAAGCAGTGATGTAGTTCATAGTTAGGATTCTTGCAGGTTGTGGTGTTCCCTTTGCTGGGTGCTGGAGGACACTGGCTTACAAAGTGTTGTTGATGGAGCTTTGGTCTTGTGACCCAGAAGGTCCAAGAGAAACATGAAAAAAAAACTCCATTATTCATCAAAGTTTGTCAGGTTATCATTCACAATGGGGTCAGTTAAGTTCAAAAAGCATTTTCACCTCAGCTCTTGTCCTGATAGCTTCTGTCCAACTCAATAGGGCTCATATCACATGTAGCTGGAAAGCTGCTTGGTATCTGTGGCATATTAATTCATTTGTCTGGCTCCCTGTGACAGAATATTAAAATAACCTGTTCTGCTTCCAGAGTGTGAAGCGTGACCTTGTGCTCACCCCGAAGTTTGTGTATCTCATTGGACGAGAGAAGGTAAAGGACGGTCCTATGAAAGGCCAGGTGAAAGAAGTGCTAAAGAGAAAGATCGAGTTGGAGCGGATTTTAACCGTTTCACTGAGGTAAGCCAGAGTGATCGAGCAAGCAGCAGCTGTGACTGTTAGGCATTCACAAAACTGTCGTGTAGTGTTATCTTGGAGTTCTCTACCGACTCGTGCTGTTCAGAATGTCAGCCTCACTGTGAATGTCACAGTCACAAGACTTGTATGAAAAGCTGTTTGCAGTTATGCTCAGTTAGCAACACCCTTGTTTTTTTGAGTTGATGGTTATTGGAAGGGTAATTGGAAATGTGGAGTTGAGGCCACAGTCCCATTGGGCATTACCTCATTGAGTGGTGCAGCAGTCTCGAGGGACCAAATGGCCTACTGGTGCTCCTAATTCGCTTGTTTGTGCATTGAATGTTATGTATTTATATCCTCCTCTGTGGTTTAGTGTACTACTTCTATTAAGTGGGAGACAAAGGCATGAATCCTGTCTATCTATTTAGGTCCTAAGCCCTATTCCAAGAAGTTAATGTTTCAATTTCAGTATGATTTCTTCAGAACTGTGTTCCAAAGAAGAGCCATTCCGGATTTGAAATGTTAACTTTAGTTTCTCTCTCTGCACATGCTGCCAGGCCTGCTAAGTTTTTCCAGCTTCCTGTATTTGGTTCAGATTTCCAGCAAGGTGAGTGTTTTGCTTTTTTTTTAACCATTGAAAAAGACTGAGAGTGAGATCGAACTGGTGATATTTAGCATATGACAATTCAAGAGTAAATCCCAGACTCTGTTCTTTCTGCAGCACACTGCAAGATGACTTCTTCATCCTACATGAGCAGGAGTATGACAGTCTGCTGGAGTCTGTCTTTAAAACCGAGTTCATCAGCCTCTTATCAAAACGCTACGAAGAGCGGATGCAAAGGAAACTACCTCTAAGATTTAGTAACACGTGAGTACTTCTGCTATTTGTATAGGTCTGCACACACATGCGGCACTCCAAAACCTTGCAAATTACTTAACAACCCATCAGTGCATGGCGCAGAAACTTCTTCATTCTGGAGCATTTCCACATTATTTTACACATTGGCCTGGTCACTCTCGCCATTGGGTAAGAAAGTTGTGGGTTCCAACCACACTCCAGTCACTGGAGCACATGATCCAGGCTGGCACTCCAGCGTGATCCTCTTTTGGAGGAGATATTAAGGTAAGGCCCCATTAACCCTCACAGATGGATATGGATCCCATGGCTGTATTGTGAAAAAGAGCAGGGGAATGTCCCCTGGTTTTCTGGCCAGCAGTTGACCCCCTTAAACTACATGAACCGGCTCTTTATTATCATTGCTGGCTATGGGATCTTTGTGTGGCAACTGGCTGCACTGTTTCTGAAAAGTACAAAAGTGACCAGGCTTCTTAAATCATTGGTCATAAGACACTCTTGCACATCCTGAGGTCATCAGAGGCCATGGGAGATGCTACATAAATGCATGTGTCTTCTTTCGGTTTAACGCTTGTTTTTACTGTTACTCAGACTTGAAATGAAGGTGAGGAAGGATAACTGGGGCCCTTGGAGTGCTGGTAGCTCTCGCCAAATACAGTTCGTCCAAGGCAATGGGAATGTGGCCGTGCTCAAACCCAGCAATAAAACCTTGCAGGTCAGCATTGGCCCAGGGTTACCGAAGAACTCACGTAAGTGACACATTCACCATAGCACTTAGCCTTACAGGAACACCTACACAACGGTGTTACACAATAAATGCTAGTATTAGTGATCAGATTGTAGCAGGAGATGGGAAAAGTCAAATTGACTTGCTCCACTAATTTGATCCTATGAATTAACCCAAGAACAGTGTAAGAATTGTTTAGCTTGTGTGACAGAACAGAATGCTTCATTTCAATCCCCAGTTTGTGGTGAGTTTACCAGGTAGAACTGTGACTGAAAGGGATGGATACACATCCTAATAATGTGAAAAATAAGAGCAGAGTAGGCCATATGGACTCCCGAGTCTGAATCATGGCTATCTTCGATTTTGGCTTCACTTTGCCACCCTCTCTCCCATCCCATGATTCCCTAAAAGTTGAAAACCCAACTTTAACTATACTCAATGATCAGCATCCATGGCTCTCGGAGGTAGGGAATTTCACAAACTTTCGAGTGAAGAGATTTCTCCTCAGCTCAGCCTTAAATGATCAACCCCAGACCCTGAGACTGTGGCCTTGTGCTGATGTTGTGCTGAATCATTTTTTTGTCAAATTGTCCATGTTCAGTACCTGTTGGTACTCAGTGTCCACACCTGAGAGTGTATAGTCCTGGCAAGTTTCATAGAGCCACAAAACACTGTTCACGGCTGAATTAAGGACATTAATTCCTTTCTGCTCCTCCTTTCTGCTAATCAGAATGGGCAGAAAATTAAATCAAGAATAAAACAACTGAGACCCAAATCACAATGTGTGGAACAAATAATATTGCATTAATGTAAAGAACTTGTTTGATGTTTGATTTATACTAAAGTACATAAAAACAAAAAGGCACTGTGCAGTGAAAGTGTCAAAAATGTGTGTGTGCGCGTGCGCGCGTATGCGTGTATTTTGCAACTAACTGTCAGGCCAGGTAACATTTATGAGGCTTGGTAACACTGAGTCACACAGCCATCATGTGCACTAAAAAGGAATTAAGTTGCACATTTTTATGCTGCATGTGTTTAGGTATTTTCTGCTACATATGTGAGAGATAAAATAAACTGTTTAAAGCACACTGTCTCTAAGAAACTTTTAATTGTACGTTTACAGCCTGCTGATTAATCTTCATTTGCATTCCTTCTCAAGTGTTGATTAGGTGCTGGTGGCCATGAATGTTTGTTTGATGAATCTCCATTATTTTGTACCCTTTCATTCTAGGACCCACAAGGAGGGACTTGACACAAGGGAGACAACAAACAACTAGGCCTCAAGTGACATCTGTCCCAACTCGAGCAGCACCCCCTCCTCCAGGTAAATCACTGTAAGAGTACAATTCTATTAAGATTAAGATTACAATTCTCTCATGTGATCATCAGATTGAGAAAATCTAAGAAAAGAAATGGAGGCCAAGAAATTTCAGAAGTAAAGATTTTATCTCCAGAGCACTGCTGTGAGCAATGCTGGAGTAAAACCTGGAGTCATGCTTTTTGTTTTTAGGAAAAGGTAATTTAAAAACTAAAAGATTCTCGGGGTCAAGATCTATACGCATTTAGAAGCAGACGGACTGATTAGTGATAAACAGCATGGTTTGTGCAGGGGAGGCCTTGCCTCAATATCTTGATCGGGCTTTTTGAGGAAGTGACGAAGATGTTTGATGAGGGTAAAGCATTTGATGGAGAAAACAGAGTTAACGTTTCGGGTCCGGTGACCCTTACTCAGAACAGAGGAAGGGGTTCTGAGGAAGGGTCATTGGACCCGAAATGTTAACTCTGTTTTCTCTTCCACAGATGCTGCCAGACCTGCTGAGCTTTTCCAGCAACTTTGTTTTTGTTCCTGATTTACAGCATCCGCAGTTCTTTTGGTTTTTATTTTGTAAAGCGTTTGATGTTGTCTACATGGACTTCAGTAAAGCCTTTGACATGGTCCCAAATGGCAGACTGAGACAAAAGGTGAAGTCACATGGTATTGGGGTGAGTTAGCAAGATGGGTACAGAACTGGCTCAATCATAGGAGACAGAGGGTAGAGGTGCAAGGACGCTTTTCAGAATGGAGGGCTGTGACCAGTGATGTTACACAGGGATCAGTGCTGGGACCTCTGCTGTTCATGACCTACATAAATGATTTGGACAAGAACGTAGCTGGTCTAATGAGTAAGTTTGCAGACAACACAAAGATTGGTGGAGTTGCGAATAATGAGGAAGATTGCCAGAAGATACAGCAAGATATGGATCAGTTGGAGCCATGGGCAGAAAAATGGCGGATGAAGTTTAATCTGGACAAATATGAGGTGATGCATTTTGGAAGGTCAAGTACAAGTGGAAATTATACAGCGAATGGCAGAACCCTTAGGAGTATTGATATGCAAAGGGATCTGGGTGTGCAGTTCCACAGATCACTGAAGGTGGCAGTGCAGGTAAATAAGGTAGTAAAAAAAGCCCGATGGCATGTTTGCCTTCATTGGAAGGGGCATTGGGTTTAAGAATAAACAAGTTATACTGTAGTTTTGTAGAACTTTAGTTAGGCCACACTTGGAATATTACATACAGTTTTAGTCACCACACTACCAGCAGGATGTGGATGCTTTGGAAATAGTACAGAAAAGGTTTACCTTTTCTTAGTTGCCTGGTTTGGGGGATTTTAGCTATGAAGAAAGGTTGGATGGATTAGTTTTGTTTTCACTGGAATGCAAGAGTTTGAGGGTTGATTTTATAGAAATTTATAAGATTGTGAATGGCATGGATAGAGTGGAAAGTATGAGGCTTTTTCCCTCGATGGAAGGGTCAATTACCAGGGGACGCAGGTTCAAACCTTGAAGTTTAAAACAGATGTGTGAGGCACATTTTTTGCACAAAGTGCCTGGTGGTGAGTGCCTGGAACGTGTTGCCAGAGGTGGTGGTGGAAGCAGACATAATAGCAGCATTCAAGAAGCACTTGGATGATTACATGAATAGGAAGGAAATGGAAGGATACGGATCCTGTAAGTGAGACGGTTTTAATATGGAAGGGCAAAATGTGTTGGCGCAGGCTTGCAGAGCTGAAGGACCTGTTCCTGTGCTGTATTGTTCTTTGTTCTAATTGGGAATATGTGGGAAAGAAAACTGTTGGACTGAGTCAGGAATGGGGGCTTAGTGAGAATTGATGTCAGGAGACCAAAGGCAGTACTACAGGGGGTGGGTGATGGGGTGGCTTGGGTTAAGTGATCGTGTGATGAAGCCTCCAGGAATACGTCCAACCAGAGCTGGCAACCCAAAGGGAGGTTCGGTGAACATATTCCATTCAGTTTGCCAATACAGAGAGCGAACTCTGCCTGATCTGGTCATTAGCCAGCAAGCCCTGATGGAAGTCAGCAATTATTCACACAAGGGGAGGACTGGGCTTTCATGTTGATGAATAGCCTGTGAAATTTTGCAGTCTAGGGGGATCATGGGTGATTGGAGCCCACAAAGCAGTTCTTTGATGTAATTTAATGTCTTCATGGGAGAAAAAGGAAACATTATCTGGGGGTTGGGGGTGAGTGGTGGAGATAGTGAAAAGAAAAAAAAAATCAAATTCCATGCAATTTCTAAAGTGGGGTTTTGTTTATATTTATAAGTTAGGGTGCTTCTTAAATTGCAGTTATGAAAAATAGTCTCAAAGTAGGTTTAAACAAGAGATGTCAGGGTTTCTACACATCAGATTCACAGAAGTTCTGTCCCAGATTGCCACGTTGGCCAAGGAGGAGGATCCAATAGTGCCAAAGATTGAAAAAATGTTGACAGTTTCAACTGCTTCAAAGCAGACTTGGCCATGGTGGTAGGTAAGATTCGATCTGAAGAAACAGCAAGAACCTTGGCATCAACACCAGTGATGTGCCAACAAAGCAAGGGTGATGTGAGAAAAACCTTTTTCACACAGCGAGCTCTTGGTGCATCGAATGTACTGTATGGAAATATTGTCACACAGGCTGTTTCAATTGAGTCATTGAAGGCATAATTTTTTGGATAGTAATATGTACAGGAATATGGGGAAAAGGCAGGAGATTTGCACTTGGTAATAGAACAACACTGGACAAGAGAGCCAGTACATGCAATGAGCCAAATGGCTTCCTTCCGCATCATAATAATTCTGAGAGTCTGTGAATTACCCCCCTCCACTGATCTGGAAGACTGAGGCATTTGTGTTGACCCTGCCTCTGATCATTTCAACCTGGACAGACCAGGACCATCCAACGTTGGATATGCCAGCTGAGCTAGTGTAAATGCAGTACTGTCAAAAACAGGCTGAGCTTGATCGCAGGTTGACTTGAAATTATTGCAGGGCAGGAATCGCTCTGTTCCCTGTGTGCAATAACAGCACAAAAAGCATGTGTTTATGATTTATTATGTAGAGGTAGGTGAAGTAGTTCCTCTAATGCTACCTCCCCACCCCACCCCAGCCTCCCAACACCTATATACACACAGACAGAAGGAAACAGGGCAGGGATAAGAGAGGGTAATAACTTAGATGAATTAAGCGACAAAGTCGTTACATTTAAGATTAATTTAGATGTGCACTTGCGATGCTGAGGCATTCAAAGATGTGGGCCAAACACTGGAAAATGGGAATAGGATAGTTAGATGCTTGTTTTTGACGGTGTAGACTTAATGGGCCAAAGGGCCTTTTTCTGTGCTGTAGACTTCTAAAATGCTAAAATTGTTATGTTGAATATATGTCAATGTCATTTGAATGATTCTTTGGCAAGTTTGTTTCAAAATGGCAAATTTATATCCCACTACTAACTACAATCAATGTCACTACTACTGCACGTATACGTTTTCCTTAGAAGAACTAAAATGGGTTCCCTCTCGATTTGTTGTTTGAAGGTTCCCATCAGAATGGAGTTGTAAAAGGTTTCCATAACACCTCGCGATGGCCACCTTTAAATTCTCAACCCACTCAGAGAATACCCTACCAAGGCACTAAGTCAGACCGACCATCACTGCCAAGGCCAGGTGCCAACTTCGCAGACCAACACACCCGCATTCAACATAATCTGGATTTCCTGAAAGTGCCCGAGCAGGGTGCTGCAGGGTAAGAGGAGCTCCAGCCATTTGGCTACTTTAGGTTTCTGTTGTCTTGTTGTATCTCTCAGCACAGTCAATGGCCTTTGGTTGAGGAACTTTAGTTCCATTCCTTGAAGTGTGCTGTAATTCCACGAGGAGGAAAGACTTGGAGGTGCACATCCCAGGTGGAGGAACATTGTACGTCTGTGAGACATAGAAGATTATCTAACAGTTGTGACTGGCTTTGTTATTGGCACTGAAGAGCATCTTTCCAGGAAATCTCTACCTCGAGACCCGGATTATTTCACTTTGTTGAGAAGTATGGGTACATTTGTGCTGAGAACCTGTTTAACAGGGACGTAGGAAAGGGTACAAAAGTGGAGAACTCTTGTTGTACCCTTCCACACACACATATCCTAAAACTTCTCTTAAAGAAGGAATGTCATCAGCGAGTTGTTTCTCTGAGACCTTCATGATCAGGCCTAATCCTGACCTCACCTGACACCTGCACATAATTTGCAGCAAAAGTTACAGGACAGGTGTAAAAAGTGGAAATCAAGGCTAATTTATCTCTTCAAACACTGTTCTGTGGATTCTGAGACATAGTTTTACCAATATCGCCATTATTGAGATCAGCTACCTTATCGGGGATCAGGGAACTAAAAACTGAAATAAGTTTACCAGTGGTGCAGCTGACAGTTTAACAGTTGAATAGTAATCAAACTGCTGAACATTGAGTCACAGGGAACAGCTTTCCTCAGTCATGAAACTTCAGGCTGGGTTCAGCTGGACACTGAGATGACATGTTCCAGGGGGATAACAAGGTGTAGAGCTGGATGAACACAGCAGGCCAAGCAGCATCATAGGAGCAGGAAATCTTGATGTTTCGGGCCTAAACCCTTC
>JAHRHZ010000047.1:1666140-1687707 GCA_024137785.1 Ginglymostoma cirratum | reverse complement strand
GAAGGGTTTAGGCCCGAAACATCAAGATTTCCTGCTCCTATGATGCTGCTTGGCCTGCTGTGTTCATCCAGCTCTACACCTTGTTATCTCGGATTCTCCAGCATCCGCAGTTCCTATTACCTCTCATACAATGTTCCAGGGGAGCTCTGTGTGCCAAATCATGTGAAACATGTGCCCTCTGATGGCAGGTCATGGAGCTGCAACACAATCTGATGGAGATTGAGAAGCAAAATGAATGAAACTGTTCTCCCTATGAATGACATTGTAGAAACTCCTGCATTAAATTAATCCAACCAGTAAACATGATGTGACGAAAAAAACTTTGCGTCACCTATTTTGCTGTATTACTTATAGCATTTATATTAGGTGCATATGAATCATTGTAAAAATTTCTTCCTTTTTATAGTAAACATACTGGAATGACACGACCAAATGGAGGAAAGTGAGTCAAAAATGATGCCTTTTGGTGGTGGTTCCCGTGGTGTTGTTTCTGTATTTAGTGCAGCTGGTTTATTTTCATTTAGTATTTAGAAGCCTGTAGTAGATCTGATAACTTATCACCAGTTTTAGGTCTAGCCGGGATATAGGAAACCATCATGCTAACCTAGTTATAGACAGTCGTGGCTGTAGTGGTGGGCAAATGGTATTTCTTGCTGTTAATGTGACTTCATTATTTACTGAAACTTGTATAAAATAATCCTCATCAATACCCTTGCAGCTGTTAAAATGGAGATACTGTGTGTGTTGAAGGAATGAACTATACTCAGGTCTGACCGTAAAACTGTGCTGCACTATTTCCTATCCTGTATTGCTGTTGCAATTTTTTTTCAAAACTAAAACATAAAATGTTAAAAAGTATGGGTTCATTTGACATGTAGGCATCACATTGCACAGTGCCACATTTCTCAGTAGAAAGCCCTAGTACTGAGATCTATTCTTAAAACTTTGATGGGGTAGAAGCCAATAAACTGTCTCTACAGGAGGGTTGGTAAAAGATGAGGCTGGGGGAGTTTCTTACTGCAACAAGTTATTATGAACAACTGAGTTGAATTCACTCCTAAGTTACAGGATTCTAAAGAAATCAGTTTCCCGTTCGGACTTCCCTACACTTTGAGGGTTTAGACAAGGAGGAAGAATCGCTGTATTTCTTTTGGGTTATTAGAGGAAGTAAACTTTTCCTGAAAAAAGGTTTGTTAAACATGTGATAATAATGAGGACTTTACTCCAAATTAAGGACTTGGGGAGTAGCTGCTGAAACTTGAGAGAGAGTGACACAAGTATAGAAGCACCTAGCAAATTGCAGGAAAAATCTGGGCAGTGGGGTATCCAAACTAATTAATTTGATTTACTTTGTTTAAAAAATGAAATTTCAGGATTATAAAGGGGATTAAGAAAATTTAATCTGATCAAATACCAGGGGAAAAATTTAATAATTAGGATGTTAGAAGTAATGAAATAGAAGTTGTGGTGGTGGGGGTGGTGGTGGGGAGCATTTAAAATAAAGATACGTTTGAAGATGCATAGGAGTTGGAAGCCACTTTGTGAAGCAAAGGCATGAACTGAGGAGGATAAATAAACTCCAGGTGTGTTTCAGGAGAGAGGATTCAACAACTAGAGAGATGATGAGTAACTAAACTCGAGATCAATCAAGGAGATACAAGAATATTTGGAATAAGGAGATACAAGAATATTTGAAATATTTGGAATATTTCACAATTTTTTCCACTCATTGTGCATTGATGCTGATCCACAGGGGTGTCCAAACTAGCTGCCGTATCCATACCTAACTCATGAGCCCTGGCAATCAATTCTCCCCTATTTATGATTTGCTGTCTTACTTGCAGATTCATCCTGATTAAAAATTGAATATCATTGGGGTCTCAGGCAAAGCTTTGCCTCAGAACAGCATATTTACACACAAATAGGCAAGTTGTTCTTGACTCTCAAAGAGGTCCATAAAGCTCCATGCCAGAACCTGGATGCTCCTCAAAATGAAAGAGTATGGACACTCCTGATGGACAATTTTGCATTCTCTGATCTTTCCTCAGTGCTGAACTGTTGAAGTAAACCCATGTGCAATATAAACTGGCAGCAGAAGTTCAAGGTGTGGACCAGTGACTTACTGTAACTCTCTCTTTTACTTTAGTGCACACAGACAGATGACAAATCGTCCACCTCCAGCAGGAGGTCGACCTAAACCACAACCCAAACCCAAGCCTCAGGTACCACAGTGCAAAGCACTGTATGCGTATGATGCTCAGGATACAGATGAACTTAGCTTTAATGCAGAAGATGTTATAGAAATAGTTAGGGAAGGTAAGTAGTGGCTTAATTTAAATACAGCCAAAAGCTTTCTTCCTCTTTGCATGTTCAGTCAAATTAAATATAATCAAAAAGTTGGAAACGTACTCTATTCCCTAGTTAATTGATTTGCGCAGATAGTCTGCAGTTCCCCACTGATGTAGGCTGGATTTTGTGTTTTTAAGAAACGGCGAGGCAACACAGTAAATGAGCAGTGACCTGTGTTTTTCACACATGTAATAAAATGGACAAAAATGAAAGTTTGCGTTGGATGCCTCACCTCTCACCAGGGTGTGCTTTTACATTCCCCATCTCTGGACTCAGCCCGGAAATGGGTTCAGTTGTGTGACCTTGCTGCCTTTGTCCACCAATCTCGCCTAAGAGTGACTGAGAACATTAGGACTGGTGCATTCAGGCAGTCTAAGCTAATTTTTAACCAGGTGTTAATTGACAATCAGTGATACACAACCTTGCATTTTGGATGTGTGGAGTCTCATTCCAGCAAAAGAAATTCAGTGTTCAGGATTTTTTTAAAAAGTTAAAATTGTAATTTTATTTCATCCTTTCTCAATCACAGCTGTGTTTTCCAGTCTTCATTTTATGTTCTTTACTCTGTTTAAATCAATTTTATATTTCCTCCTTTATTCCTCCCGATTTTGGTTGTGTTTCTCCATGAGGATTCTTCAGTCTTATTGGTTGTAGAGCTCCTCTCTTTCTTGTCCTGCTCGCAGTTTCTCTGTAGATGGTGCTACACTGGAACAGGAATCAGGCCAGAGAATAAAGGATGCTCAAAATCCCATTAAAACTTTGCGAGCAGCTTTCAGACAAACATTGCACGTTCAACACTAACTGTAAAATCCAGGCCTCTATAGCTGCATAATTCCCCCGCTGCAATAAAAACTTATTGCACTGCCTGCCACTCCAATTTCTTATAGTAGTGAGCCTCAACACTGTGGAACTTGTTAGTATTCTATCCAGGTTTTAAAAACCCAAGCTTAACTTCAACCAGGCATGAACTTTCTGAGTTATCTCCTTTTTCTCCCACTCTCTTCAATCTTACTGCTGTCTTGCATTTGTTGGCCCTTCACTTTGGATATCTCAGTTTAAGAAAAACACATTTTATGAAGGAGATTACAGAATATATTAGGATGGTGTAGCTGGAAACACATTCATAGAAACATAGAAACTTGAAAGAGTATGCCACTTGGCCTTTTGAGTCTGCTTTGCCATTCAATACGATCATAACCGAACCTCTCTTTCAATGCCATATCCCTGCTACTTCCCCATACCTCTTGATGCCTTTAAAATGTAAAAAAGATCTCTGTCTTTCTTGAATATATTGAGTGACTTAGCCTTCGCAGCCTTCTTTGGTAGAGAATTTCACAGGTTCACCAGCCTTTGAGTGAACAAATCTTTCTTTAACTCAGTCCTAAATGTCCTACCCATATCCTGAGGCTTTGACTCCTTGTTCTAGATTCCTCAGCCAGGAGAAACATCTCCCCTGCATCTAGTCTGTGATCCCATAAGTGTAAAATGTTAAAATCCCAGTTGTTTTTGTATAGGATATGTTTCACACAGTACTTGATTAACTGCCAGACTGGATTGTGTAAAATTTACCATCCATCAGGAGAGCTTCCCTGCTCTTTGAATTCTGCTACAGAATAATTTATGCCCACTCGAGAGGGTGGATGAGAACACAGTTTAACGTTTGATCCAACATTAACCAAGTTCCATAGATCAAATCATTTGTCTTTCAAGGGGTGAAAACTCATTTGTTGAGGTGTATAACTTGTTCCTGTTCCTCCTTTTCAATGTCCCTTCAATGTAACTCTTGCATCTTTGACCTGAGGGTTGTAGGTATGAGTCACACTCCAGGACATAATCATTAGAGCAGTGTCTGGGGATTTCTGCACTGTCGGAAGTACTGCCTTTCAAATGAGCCATTAAACTGAACCTCCATCTGTCTTCTCAGACAAATGTAAATCAGCCTTTGGCACTTTCCAGGGAAGAACAGTGTTCCAGCCAACATTTATCCCTCAACTACCAAATAAAAAGAGAAGGTTAATTTGCTTGTTCAACTCACTGCTGTGTGAGAGACCTTGAATTGTACAAATTAGCTTCTCTTGTTCACAATGTGACTATATTGGCTGTAAAGTGAAAAAATATTCTGAAAACAGTTAGTTATTGAGGTGTTGATTCTAGCTTAGTTGTACTTGGCAGTAATCTGTCTTTTGCGGAGTGCAGTTATGGCACCATTTACATTACAAAGAGCATTGCTTGATTTAAGATTCTCCAATTCAGATCTCGTTCATAATAGTCGTGGTTGAGTTTGACACTAAATTGGAAAAGAACCTCTCACACTCAACAAAAGGTTGAATAATTCTTTGTTGCCGTGAACTTCTCTAATATATACAATCCCCATTTAGTAGACCATAATTTCATTAATTGTGTACATTTTAATTTAGTTAATGTTTGCACCCTTTTGAATTGACTCCTCAATCTTCCAGGGGATGTTTTATTAAACTGCCTGATGATCTGTCTAAATTTCCTCTTTCCGTTTATAGATCCCTCAGGCTGGTGGATAGGGAGACTGCGAGGGAAACAGGGATTGTTCCCCAACAACTATGTTGCCAAGATATAATCCTCTGTTACTATCAAAATCTATTGTAAAACCAAATCGAAGTATCGTGATTCTGCAGGTGACGTTTTGCTGACTGGAGGGCATACTGTATAGAAATCTAGTGTATAATTCAAAAATATTGGTAGTCTGGAGCTACACAACAACTAGGATAGTACTGAAGGAAATGTAATTTATTGTATTTATACTTTTGTTTCCTCACAAATAAAGATGTATAACTGGTAGTTTAGAGAGAATGTTGCATTTAACTTCGATGATAGGTTATCTGTGTTTTATATTCTTGCCTGAAGTGCCCTTTGTCAAATAATGCTTAGCAGACCCTCATGTATTTCTTAGTGATCTGCTGTTTCTTCAGGAATAATAGTGATGAAAGGTGAAACTTCTCTTTTGGAGTGCATTCCAAATGGGGAAAAACACTGAACTTTGCTGGGGTCATGAAGAATATTTGCATGTGACACCCAAAAAAAATAGTTTCAGCTTTCTACCAATCGCTATGGGGCCGTAAACTTCATTGGCGATCAGTGTGAAGGTTCAAGGAGAAAGCGATCTTCTCAGTACTGTACAAATGTAACATTTGCATTTTAAAGTGCCTTTTAATTAAATACATAATGTGGCTGGTCCATACAAGTGCTATATCTGATGTAAAGTTGAGGTAATAAGAGAAGATGTTTTAGTCTTTTTCCTTTACTGTACGTTATGAAACTCTGATTATCCCTACAGACTAATGTCTAAAAATTGCATATTGTTATATTCTACTGTACTTACTCTGTAAGCTTTAGGCCAGTGCTTACCAAATATTTTTCCACTGTGACTCCATTTTGAGGCTCAAAAATTGCCATGACTTCGCAGCGAGACCTGTGACGGAGGCTGTAAGGTGGAGTAGGTGGGTGGCTACAGAGAGGAGGGGCCTGTCTGTTAGACTACTGTTTTAGCTCAGTCAGAGCTCCATGGCTATCAATAGTGTTTGAAGCACGTGATCCCAAACTTTTAGCTCACAATCCTACTTGAGGTCCGGACCCCCTTCCACCACACAAACCACCACCACTTTGGGAAACCTTTCTTTAGGCTATACAACTGAAATATAGAAGCTCTGTTGAATACTGCTGCATTTTCTGTTTGACCAGTGTGGTAAATTTTATAAATTTATATATGGATGAGATTTATAATTTACTAGGATTACTGGATTGACAATAATAAATTTATTCAAAACTACAGTATCTGGAACAATTGTGCTTCATTTTTCAATCTGTAATGGAGAGTGGCTCAAACACGGTAATGATTTAAACAGATCTAAAATAAACTCAAGCTGTGAAACCTGTTTCTTCACCCTTTCTCCCATCTGGTGTACGAGTAATGCAAATTAGAAATTCACTTTGGGGAAGGTAAAACACTCAATTTTTGCAGTCTTTGCTTTTGGCTCGTGACAGAAGCAAAATGTCATAACGTCACAGGTGGGCCAGCTGTATAAGAGAGCAAAGAGGAGAGAATGGAAAAGCAGTAGGGATAGGGATTGCCTTAGTTAAAAGGAGCAGACAGGCATTTCTACAGTTATAGATGTGACTTTACAATGGTCAGTTGCCTTGCTGGTGCCAGAGTAAAGGATATCACAGAGCAGCTGCAGGACATTCTTCTGGGAGAGGGTGATCAGCCAGAGACTGTAGTTCACGTTGGTACCAACAATGGAGGTAGGAAGTGGGAATGTAATCTACAGTTCAAATTTAGAGAGCTGGATAGAAAACAGCAAACAGGAACAGAAAAGTGATAGTCACCAGATAATCCCTATCCACTCACTCCTCTCCAAGTAATGTCATTGTACTAGTAATCTAGTTCTCCAGCCCAATGCTCTGGGAACATGGGTTTGAATCCCACATGAAAGGTGGAGGAATTTAATTCAATTCAATTCAATTCAATTCAATTCTGGAATTGAATCTGGAAAGCTGGCCTTTCTGGCAGTTTTATTTCATTAATCCCTTTTAGGGAAGGAAATCTGTCATCCTTGCCTGGTCTACGTCTGCCTCCAGACCTGCAGCAAGGTGGTTGGCTCTAAGCTGCCTTCTGAAATGGCCCTAGCAAGTACAGTTAGGGGCAGACAATAATCTGGCCAGTGACACCCACATCCTAACGTAAAACTTTAAAAATCCATATGCCAGTGACTCCAGAAATACTGGGCTAAGTTAAATAACTATATGGCTGGAAGGATGGCCTAGAAGAAAGGGCTTCAGATTCCTGGGGCACTGGGACTGACATTGAGGGGGATGGTAGCACCTGTTGAAGCTAGATCAGGACAGAAGCAGTCCATTCTGTAGCATTTTGCTAGTGCTGTTGGGGAAGAGCTGAATTAATTATGTAGGAACCAGAAGCCTCTATTAGGGTGCATTGCACTAGGTGTACAAAATACTGGGTGAGAGAGATAGCACTGGAATAGAGAACAGAAAGTTAGTAAGTGGAGTCAAAATAAGGAAGAATTTTAAAACAATCAAATTTTAAATCACAGTTACACTACCTGTATGTGAACACACAGAATAAAGTAAATAAAATTGAGTTACAAGTACAGATTATCCTGTGCATTTATGGTGATGTGATGGTAACAGACCCAAGTCAAGGCAGTGCCAGACTACTTAAATATTCCTCATGAAAAAGTGTACAGAAAAAAAGAAATAGGAAAGGAACAAAAGCAGGGGAGGGAAGGTGATTAGGTGATAATGGTTAAGGAGAGTATTGACGTTGAAGTGCTGGTGTTGGACTGGGGTGAACAAGGTCAGAGAAGTCACATGACACCAGGTTATAGTCCAAGAGGTTTATTTGAAATCACAAGCTTTTGCGGCACTGCCCCTTCAGCAAGTGAAGTGAAACACTCAGGCACTGAAATTATAAATCAAATCAAGAGATCTTACAAATGGTGCAAGTGGAGTGTCAACAATACAAATAATAGTCTCTGCAGGTGGTGATCAAGAGTGTCAGACAGTGTGAGTAGTGTCAACAGCTGACTAGCAGGGGAAGGGATGACCTATAATCTAGTTAATTGAGGCAGAGAGATGATTACAAAATATTAAAAATAAAAATGTTGCTAGAGACAAACCAAATGACTGGAATAATGTGTTAAATGCAAGAGTCGTATGCCACGTAACAAGTAATCCAAAACTGTTCAAACTAATTAAGGTAGTGAGATCACAACAAGTTATCAAGGTGATGGTATTGAAACAGGAAGATTTTAAACAGATATAGAACAGTGTGGTGGGGGTCACATGTAGCACAACATGAGCTCAAGATTACAGTTGAGGCTATTTTCATGCATATGGAACTTGGCTATTAGTTTCTGCTCAGAGGTTCTGTGCTGTGTATCTCTAAGGCTGCCTTAGAGGATGCTTACCTGAAGATTAGAGGCTGAATATCCTTGACCCCTGAAGTGTTCCCTGACTGGGAGGGAACATTCCTGTCTGGCAATTGTTGTGCTATGTGTCTATTCATCCATTGACATAGCATCTAAATAGTCTCGCCCATATACCATGCCTCAGGGCATCCTCGCCTGCAGCATATGATGTAGACTACATTGAGTGTCTGCCATGTACTAGGTGGGTGGTGTTCCCATGTGTGATGGGACTATCCATGTCAGTGATCTAACATGTCTTAGAAAGGTTGATATGCCAGCATTGTGTGGTGTTGTGGTCAATGTTGTCCTGAAGGCTGGGTAGTTTGCTGCAAAACAATTGTTTTTAAAGGTTTTGCAATTGTTCTAAGGAGAGAAGTGGAGGGTGTTGGAATGATCTTGGCGCGTGTTCATCGTCAATGACATGAAGGGTGCAATGAACATGGCATAATTTTTTTTTTCCTCCATTTGTACAAGGAACCCCCAGCTTCTGTTGCAAAATTACAGACTTCTTACACAGAAACTCAGCTCACACAGAGCAGGCAAACCAGGAACATTCTTGTCACACAATGTATGTTTCAACACTCTATGCCAACATCCCCCATGACGATGGCATCGCTGCAACAGCCTCAGTACTCAATACCAACAACTGTCAGTTTCCAGACATCATCCTACAACACATCCACTTTATCCTCAACAACAATAGCTTTACATTTGACAATCAGTTCTTCATCTAGAAGATTGGAACAGCCATGGGGACCAGATTTGCACCCCAATGCACGCACAGGTTACAGCAAGATTTCTTTTGCTGCCCAGGACCTCCAACCCATACAATACACCATCTACAATTGACGTTTTCTTCCTTTGGACTCAAGGTGAGTAATCACTGAAACAACTACATAGCGATATCAACAAGTTTCATTCCACCAAACTTACCATGGACTACTCTTCAGAAATCAGTTGCATTCTCGGACACATGCATCTCCATCAAGGATGGACACCTCAACACTCACTCTACCCTCAAGCCTACCGATAACCTCAAGCTGCACTTCTATATCTTCCACCCTCAACATGTTAAAGAAGCCATCCCCTAAGGAGAAGGCCTGCCCATACACAGGATCAAAACGGAGGAGGAATGAGACAGACACCTGAAAACCCTGAAAGATACCCTCATAAGGGGATTGGATGCTAACTCAAAGTCACTAGTTCCAACGTACCACAGTGAAAAACCAAAATGAAAATGAACTTGTCAGAAGAAAGACAGTTGTGACAGTCATACCAGATGACAATATTGTTGTCCAACACTTCCTCAGATTGGAGGCACTACACCACGTTCTTTGCAGCCAAACATGTCAGCAATGACGATGAACATATCACCCCTCCACTTATCTTCAAACAACCACCAAACCTTAGACCATCATTTACAGCAAACTACCCAACCTTCAAGACAATAAATCGATGACACTACCACACAATCCTGCCACGGCAACCTCTGCAAGACATGCCAATCAGCATGGGAACACCACCCATCAGGCACTCATGTGACTTGGCCAATATTATCTACCTTATATGCTGCATGCAAGGATGCCTGAGGCGTGGTAGTATTGGCAAGACAATGCAATTGCTGTGACAACAGATGAACAGACCAGTGCAATAATTGCCATACAGGAATGTTCCTTGACTAGGATGGAATGTTCCTGTAAGCCCTCCAATGGAGAGAGGACATTCAGCCTCCAATCTTTGGGTAAGTATCCTCCAAGGCAGCCTCGAGATCAACATCAACAATCAACCAACAGAGTGGAAACTGATAGCCAAGTTCCATATGCACGAAGATGGCCTCAACTGTGATCTTGAGTTCATGTTCTGTTGTGCTACATGTGACCCCACCACACTGCTCTGTATCTGTAATACCTTCTTTACTGTCCTGTTTTGACACTGCCACCTTGATAATTTATGATCGCTTTACCTTAGAGAGTTTGTAAGACCATAAGACAAATGGCCCAATTTCTGCTCTGCCATTCAATCATGACTGATAGGTTCCTCAACCCCTTTCTCCCCGTAACCTTTGATCATTAAGAACCTATATCTCAGTCTTAAATGTATTCAATGACCTGACCTCCACAGCTTTCTGTGGCAGTGAATTCCATAGATTCACCACTGTCTGGCTGACGAAGTTTCTCCTCATCTCCGTTCTAAAAAAGGTCTTCTCTTTACTCTAAGAGTGTGCCCTCAGGTCCTTAGTCTCTCCTACCAATGGAGAGATCTTCCCAACATCCACTCTATCCAGGCCATTCAGTATTCTTAGTTTCAATTAGACCCCCTTCATCCTTTTAAACTCCAATGAGTAAAACCCATAGTCCTTCAAATGTTCCTCATGTGTAGTTTTGGATTGTTATTTAGTTAGACCCTCAGCAGGTGACTCATACCTACCATGTCATTTGGCTTGTCTCCAGCACCTTATTTTTTAAAGAAGTTTTGTGAAGATCTGTCTGCCTCAGTTAATCTAATTAGCAGGTGAAGGGACAACCTATATTCAGCTGCCGACACTACTCACTGTCTGACACCTTGATCTTCTGCAGACACCTAGTAGACTTGTCAACACTGCACTCTCACCATTTGAGAGATCGTTTGATATCACAGGTTATAAAATTCAGTGCCTGAGTGCTTCGCTTCTGCGCTAAAGAAGCATATTGCAATACTGTATACAGTGAAGGGAGTGAATTTAGAGAGACTGGCAAAGGTGGTACCAGTGAAGTGGGCTGCATTGTTCTGGACAGAGTTAAGCTTCTTGATATGTGCAGCTCCAGCAACACAAGGCATATTCATCCTCTGGGCCTCTTGGTATTAATTGCTGGACTGTTAACCCAGAGACCCAGGCAACGCTGCGGGGACTTGGGTTCAAATCCAACCACAGCAGGTGGTGGAATTTGAAATCATAAAATTTCTGGAAATAGAGAGAGAGTTTCCCAATGAGGAAAAGCCTTCAACAATATTCCATCACATTGTTGTTTTGTAGCTTGCAGATACTGGACAGGCTTTGTAGAAGCAGAAGTTATGCTATCCCTTAGCGCGTAGTTGTCACTGTTCAGTTTCTGGTCAAGTAGAAGCTCTGCTTATACAACAATTCCCACTCAATTTTATAGTTGAATGCAACTTCATAATTAGACAAAGTTAATCTCTAAAGATATGACTAAGTCACTCATACCCCACACTCCATCCCCCAATAAAAACTAATTCATTTGCTATTCCTTCAGCCATTCAAGGAATTTATCCCCCATCCAAGAGCTTCTCCTGCACCCCATATCTTTAAACAGCAATTCACGTAGAGATGTGTAGACTTACTGAAAGTTGTCCACACTTCATTTCAAAAAAAGGGAGAATGTAAAGTCGAGAACTTCATCCTTCTAAAAAGGAAAAAGGATCATGAGTCCTCACCATTACTTGTAAGGATAAACTGTTCTACCTCCAAAAAAAAAAAATGGAGAGATGCAACTGGCTAGTGTGGTCTATTCTTCTTCAAAAACTTGAAGAATGAAGATCTGTTCCTACAAAAACTACCCATTGGAGAATCTGTGTGTGATAACAGCTGACTTCTGGTTGATTACTGAAACCACTATCACTTTAGCTTGAGTCAGCTCTACAGCATACGTAACCCAGTCACTCAAAAGCCTTTTACAGCTCAGCATCACAAGCACACAAATTCTAAATACTTCTTTCTCTACCATTTCTGAAGGGTCTAGGCCTGAAACATTAGCTTTCCTGCTCTTATGATGCTGCTTGGCCTGCTGTGTGCACATCCAGCTCTATACCTTGTTATCTCTACCACTGTTGGGAGAGGACAAGTAGAAGATTCCCATCACTGGGAAAAACCTCAGTCATTGACCTTCCCCAAAAAAAAAGTCAGTTCCTTCCTGTCTACACAATGACCCCTTGCATTATAATGCAAGATCAATTAAAATTTGTCACCCCTCAGTCTCCTCTGCTCCAAGGAGGACCCTTGCTTGCTTTAAAGAGCATGTGCTCTGAAAAAAAACACCCATCAGAATGTGTTTAGCAAAGCAACAGTGTACTAAAGTGTATTTTTAAGCTTGACAGTGAATGGCCTTTTACTACTGTAAATGCTTTACATGTGCTTCATGTTCACACCTTGGAATTCTACATATGAAATAACCAACAGCTTCTTTTAAAAAGGATTGTGCAACTCTGCAACTTGCTACTTACACCAACTGGGAAGTCAAATGCAAGAGTATTTGCAAGTGGTAACTATAGTAATTTTATTTACATTTTGTATCAAGTTTGTCAAGCAAACTTAGTTGAAATTTCAACTAACAGAATAATTATGCCCATTGCATTACAATGGAACAAGATCTCAAACCACATCAAGCAATAGCACATTACAGTCAAGTATTCAACTTGGATGGAATATCATTCTGTAGAAAGAAAAACATTAGGCAGCCATTGTTAGGATTACAACTTTAACAAAATTAAGATGGTTACCAGGGGTTTAAAGAACTGGTTTTATAAATCATTAAAACATTTACAATCCAGACCAAGTTAAAAACTAAAAAAAGAGTGTTGTACACAAAGATTTACTTGGCCTTGACTGTGCTAGCATGTCCCCACCCTCCCCCCTCAACTACTCTACAGTGCATTCCTGCACTGGGTTTCTTGGGGTATATTAGTTATTTTATCAGGTTGACATTAAAACTTGATAGGGATTATAATGTGTGCAGTTTAGAATTCAAGTTGGATCCACACACGAGAGTCTGTTACATTTCTATTGTTACACTGAAATTTCTGCCTGACATCAAAATCTCTTGCATTCAAAAAGTAGTCTGTTTTACTTGCATTGTATATGTAATAAAAACCTTACTTTTCTTCAGGACCCTTGACCAAATATCTTCCCTTTGTTCTGTTACTGTTTGATGCTAGTTAAATTGGGGCAGGGGGACAGGAACAATTCAATACATTAAGCACACCTGACTGAAGTTACTGGATCTCTAAAACCAGGTCTGTGGACAAGTGAAATAAAAACAAACATTCCTTAAATTTATCCACCCCCAGTAGCAAAATTGGGGTTAGATCCATACCTTTGTTAACTCCTGGACTTTTTTAAAAAGATAAGATGCTCACTTTTACCATGTTCCTTGGACTTATTCTGAAGAACAGAAGAGTGTAAAAAGCAAGTCTTGAAGACAAGACAGTCAGCCCCATGAGAATGAGATCAGTGAATTTTTAAAATGAGAAAAACTTATAGAATCCATTTCCATTGCAACAAATGGTATAGTTTTAAGATCAGATGGCAAGAAAAATAAACACAAAATATAAGTGTGGAAAAATCTAAGATAGAAAGGTTTGCAACTGGCCTCCATGGGAAGTACCCAAAAAACAAACTTTGGGTCAGCTTCAGGACGACAGCCAGAACTTGAGTCCCTCCAAGCACAGCAAATGAAGATCAGGAGCATGCTGAAGTGAAACTCAGTTATTCTATCCCAGTGTGGTGGTTTAAAAAGTTAAAGGTTTTCAATATGGGTACATGCCCTTTGGCACAAGGCCACACAGTTAATTGACATACAAGCTGTCCAAAGGCCAGACCAAGTACAACAGCAGCAATTCTTCTATTTAAAAATAAAACCACAAAGTGCAATTGTGTCCATATTACTCTTTGGATGGTTATAGCAAGGAAGAGGCCAGTCCTTTGATTAATGCAGACTTCAGTTGAGGGATGGTACTTATTTTCAGCAGTTTAGGACTTGCATATTTGTTCTTTATAGCCTAAGAATGAACAAAAAGTCATTAAGCTGATGCTAAAGATGCTCAAAAACAAAATCTTGTGCTAGATGTTTACTTACTACATGCTTTGTTAGGCCTTCATTCATTTTCACTACATTCTTTGCCATGTGCTTCATAGTCAAATGCAAGGCATCTTCTGTGTAGCCAGTGTAGTATTTTTGAACTGCTGTCTAAAGGGGTTGGGTGGGGGAAAAAAAAAAAAAAAAAATTAGAAAAAGTCATTTAGATTTTCCTGTCTGAATGCAATGTGTTGCTAGTACAAGCTGGGGACTGTGCCTTCAGGCAAGAGGGGATGCAAGAAAATAGCTGCCGTACAGAAGACAAAGAAAGATCGGTCATTTGCTTGACAAAGCTAGAATAGATTTAAAACAGAAGTCAAGTCAATCATACTGCCATGACCACATACTAATGTAGGTAGTTGCCAGAAGTGGTTTTGGTGCAGTCCAATTGAACTGAGGAAAAAAAACACGAGACCCTCTGCAAAACGAAAACGTGACCCAAAACAAGTAGTTTTACCTACCCATTTACTTTGGTCCAAGACTCTGAAAGACAGGCAAAGTGCAGCTGCTGCAATTTCAGAAGGGGGAATATGCACCATGTTATAGTCTATGACTGTTAGTTCCATGAGGTATTTTGCAAGAGTGTATTTCTCAGCATCAACCTGTCAGAAGAAAGTTTACATTAATTAGTACACTAAATGGTGTTTAGAAGTGGAGGTAAAGTTTGAGGTTACAGACAGGCCACGAGTCAACATAAACCTCAAGCTTTAAGTGAGAAAATGGAGTTAATGTTTGGGTCCAGTGACCCTTCCTTTTCTCCTGCACAGATGCTGCCAGACCTGCTGAGCTTTTCCAACAACTTTGTTTTTGTTCCCGATTTACAGCATCTGCAGTTATTTTTGGTTCTAAAGCTTAAAATACCCAGAAAATGGCCTTCCTACAAATTTAGGAAAAATGCCATACTTACATCAGTCTTTGATGCTCGCCTCAGGAAATGCAGCGGAAGTGGGCGGCCCAATTTAAAATCAAGTTCTTTAAGAATAAGTATTTCCATTTGACGGATCTGACTCTTGGTATAAGCATTGTCTGTGATGTAAACAAAGTCTCCTATAGCTGGCGGATACATTTCTTCATATTTAGAAGCCAGCAGCATGGCAGTCACAGCAACCAACTGGAGCTTTTTGCGGGAAACTGGCTGGCTCTGAAAAGGAGGAACAGTTGCAGTCTTGTTTGGTAAAGTTGGCAAACAATGGAATAAAACAATTTGCATTAAAGGTCAACATTAAGTGCAATCTACCTTCACAACACGAAGGCAGCCCATCTGGCCCACTTTTTTTTTTAAAAAAAAGTTGGAGTTTGTGCAGAGTACATTACCAACTGCCATTCACTTACCTC
Source organism: Ginglymostoma cirratum (assembly GCA_024137785.1). NCBI lineage: Eukaryota > Metazoa > Chordata > Chondrichthyes > Orectolobiformes > Ginglymostomatidae > Ginglymostoma > Ginglymostoma cirratum. Next base: position 1,672,214 of record JAHRHZ010000047.1, on the reverse strand, counting down.
CCCTATACCTTTACACATCTGGATAGAAATTATCTAATGCCTTCTTCAATGCCTCATGTGAACTTGCCTCCACTAGTTCCAGGCATAGCATTTAGACCCCAACTCCTCATTTTGGATTTGCTTCTTTTACAAGGCACTTTTAAAAAAAATTGCTCTTCCTTGATCCTGCAAAGTGGGAACACTTCCATCTACTCCATGGCCTGCCCCAGGACTCTGAGCCTCAGACCTCTCCAGCTTCCCCGCCAGGGAGAACAGTCCCAATTCCCTCAATCAATCCTCAAGAACCGGTTTCAAATCCCTGTAACCAGACAGGTTACAGAAAAGTTCACTTATGCACTCTTTCCAGCATATTTGCATTTTTCCTATGCAGCAGTGCTAGAACTGTACACAACACTCCAGCTGAGGTCTAACAGGTATCTTCTACAGGTTCAGCAGCACCTCCTTGCTCCTAATTTAACCTCCTCCCCAATTTAAGGCCCAGGACACTGCTTTATTAATTGCTTTCTATGTGCCCTGCAACCTTCAGGTGATCCATGTACATCTATAGCTAGATCCTTCTGCTGACTTTTGGCCAGCAGAACACATAGCAATAGTATCAAAATGGATCACTTCATGCTCGTCTACCCCCAAACATATTTTCTGAAGTCCTACATCCTTAGTTTGCAATTCGATGTTTTGTCTGATGTGGAAGCTTTTACATTGTGCCCTGCACATCTACATTAAGTTAGAAAAAAAAAAATAAAAAAAAAATAAAAACCAAAAAACACCAAGGCTCCCAATACCAAAACTCCCAGTAAGCTCTACTACAAAAAAACTTCCTCTGGTTTTAAAACCAAAAAAGTATCCACTGACCAGCTTCCTATCACTCAGCCAATTTTGTACTGATGTTGCTTCAGTCCCTTTTATTGGCTCATCTGTAGCCTGCCTCAGATCAGTGTCAAAGGCCATGTACACTACACCCATATCATTAGTGTTAACTCTTCACCTCAAACTCCAGCAAATTGCTCAAAACATTTCCTTTTAGAAATCCATGCTAATCTCTTAACTCCCTTCCTGCCACAAAAAAAAAATTTTGATACTAAATACATCAGAAAGTTTCCCCACTGGTTTGCGATTGCTGGGCTTATCCTTAAAAAGACAATTTTCCCCACCTTTTGTCCAGACTTGTGGGGTGCCAAGAGATTATGGCTAGTGCTCCTGCAATCCCTTACTTCAAAAGTCTTGAATGCATCTTATCGGATCCTAGTACCTTGGCAATTTTAAGACTCACAATTTAAAACCTCACAGACCCCTTCTCAGTCACAGCCTGGGTAGCATTTCCTTTTTGAAGGCAGATAAAGTATTCATTTCGTACATCAGCCATGCCCACTACCTCCACTTGGTGGAAAAACAACTACCTGCCTGGTCCCCCTCAGTCACCCAAGGTGACCAATTCAATTGGGACTCAATTCTTTTTGCTTTTAATTCTCCCATTCGGGAGATTGTGGGCAGAAAATTCATGTCATAAGCAACAGTCTTCATCTGTCTCGTCATCCAGCAAGCACTGGATTGACTGGTCATACCGTCCCCATCAGGCAATACACCTGATGCTACCTGAACCATTGCTTTTGAAAGAATTAGAATTAGAGTCCCTACAGTGTGGGAACAGGCCCTTCAGCCCACATCGACCCTTGGAGCATCCCACCCAGACCCATGCCCCTATAACCCACACACCCCTGAACACTATGGACAATTTAGCATGGCCAAGCCACCTAGCCTGCACATCTTTGGACTGTGGGAGGAAACCCACACAGACAGGGGGAGAATGTCTGTGTGGAGTTTGCAGTCACCTGAGGCTGGAATGGAACCCAGGTCCCTGGCGCTGTGAGGCTGCAGTGCTAACCACTGAGCCACCGTGCCACCCCAAAGTACCTGTTGTCCAGTTACCATTTCCTCCAGACCAGGTCTGGGATTTAAAGCCCTCCCTCTGGCACACCTTTCCAGACATGCATTCAATAGCCCTCTATGGAACTGTAATAATCTAGAGATCCTTTTGCTACCTAGCTCTCAACATTCCAATTGCAGGGGCCACATTCCCCTTCTTACGCGAGTCTTGGTAGGGATGTGGACCAGAATGTCTAGCAGTTCACCCTTCTCCAGAGGGAGGACTGAGAAGCTGCTAACACCATGGCAAAAACACCATCCTGGAGTCACTGACTACCAGAGACACCTGCCTGTTCCCTGACTAACGAATTGCTACTGTTCCATCCCTCCTGTTGCTGCACCAATGCAGGAAACTACACTGAGGCATTAGCACCCTCAGCTGCTAGAAACAGACTGTGATGCCAGGATGTCCTGTCATTACCTAGGACATTATGAAGTGATTTGTGGCTGACACCATTTTCCTGGTTGAGAAGGAACTTAAAGGGAAAATACAACAAGCCCCACAAATTTAGAAAATTTTCAAACAGTTTAAGGTTACAGATAATAAGAGACTTTTGCCATTGTCAAAAATAAAACACCAAACTTGCCTGCAGGAAACGATCCATGATAGCTAATGTCATGTAGAGAGTTTCTTGCAGCAGGCGGAATTTTGAGTGAACTTGAATTAGCCAGTCAACTAGAATTGCACGCATACGTTCGTTTATTTCTTGCCCTTCAAGGTAATGAGGTCTGATTGCTTGCTCCATCTGTTGGAAAGCAAATAATCCACACAAACATTATTGGCCACCAAAATGCTTGGAGTGAAGGTGGCATATTTTAGCTGGATTCCAAACACTTGATGCAGTATGTGCAACAAACTACACCTTCCTTTACCAGAGATGAGAGGCAATGTTTTTTTAAGTTATCCTGAAAATATTAAGATCATCATGGCCGTGAATCAAGCAGCATTGAATAACAGAACTGACCCTAGCTCAGGTGTTCTGCATGAACACTTCTGAATAAACTGCAGTGGCTGCATGCTGAATCAGTTATTCAAGGTTGACCTTTCCACAAGCAAATTTAAGATTGCTGCCTGAACAAGACCCAAATTCCCATATAGATGCTGGAATGCCTCCAATTGTGAAGGAACAAGAGCATAGGAAATGGATCAGTTAGTTAAGAGTCTGTACAGTGGATTTAGGAATCCAAAGGAACCTCTGCACTTATTAGTTAAGACAATGCAGTGGATGTTGCATATTTAGACATAGAAAGCAATTTAATATGGCACCATATGGAAGTTTGGCTAGGAAATCTGAAGTCTTTGGGGTGGTGATGGGTCCTTGCAACATGGATTAGAGGCAGGGCACAGATGGGGGTAGATATAGATGGCCATTCCCTTGGGATTCGTATTTTTCCTGATGTGTATAAACAACTTGGAAATGGGAGAGGTGGGCAAAATTTAAGTTTTCAGATGATACCAAGTTTGGGAGAATTGTGAATGCCAGGGATGACAATGAGTGACTTCAGTGGGACATTGAACTATCTGCTAAATGGGCAGACAAATTTCAATGCTGAAAAAAGTAAAGAGGTAATTCATTTTGATAGAAGAAACATGGAGACCTACAGGCTCAAGAGGGTACAACTTTGAGGGGAGTACAGGAGCAGAGGTGATGCGTTCAAAGTTATGAACATTTTTGACAGGGTAGTGAGGGATATTCTGTTTCCAACTAGTTGCCGGAGTAATTTGGGTGGGGAGGGAGAAAAGATGTTGTGTCACAATTTCAAGATCAATGTTCAAGACAACTAGGAGTGAGATGGGGAGAAAAATTTCTTTGTGTCAAGTCATTAGGATTTGCAGTGTGCTGCAAGAGAGAGCATGAAGGTGAACGCTACACAGAAGTTTCAAAGAATGGATACATTTCAGAAAGTGAAAAATTTAGATGGCAGAGATAGGGCTGGAGAATGGGACTAGTTGGTAGCACACAACCTATGTCACTTGGAGGTCCAGAAAAGGACTCCTTGTACTTTACATTAAAATTGCTCCTCTCCAGATGCTGCCAAGTTTCTCCAGCACTCATTTCAGGTGAGTCAACATCTGTAATATTTTATAATTTTTTCCAAGAGAACAGCTCCTAGAGGATCACCAGCACTGGAAGGTCCTTCAGGACCAATAATATTCTTTTAGATCAAAAGAAACCTCAAATGAGAAAGTTAAACCAAGAGCAAGTGATTATTTAGAAATATTTAAAACTAGCTTCAGCAGCATAGCCACATCAGTGTCTACTCACTTCTAGCTGCCGCAGATATTTGTAGATGTCTTTTATATACTGGCTACACATCTGAGGATTGTCACCATCTTGTGCATCAATGTCTTCCACCTTCAATATGGCACCAGAAAAAGCTTGACAAAGGTCTTCCTCTTTCATTGAGGCATCTTCTGTCATTGAGACATCCATAGGAGTTGGAGACATGGGGGCCTTTTTTAAAAAAACCAAGAGGGATGAAAAGGAAGTTTGCAATTTTTCCCTCAAAAAAAAAAAAAACAAACAAACAAGCAAGAACAGGAATGAAGTGGTGATGCATACCTGTGGAATGGGGTCCTCAGGCATTGGCTTTGTATTCTGAACTGCTTGCTTTAACCCATGAGCTGCTGGCTTCACTGCCTGAACTACAGGTTTTAGGACTTGTTTGGGCAAAGCTTTTCCTTTTGGCTTTGGCACCACTGGTTTAGAAACCATATTTGTCATTTGTTTTTTCTGCAAATAGACAGCAAAAATATTTAGTCTCAAGAAATGAGAGAGAGGGAGGATCTTCAGTCTTTAAAGAGCTTTACCTGCTCTGCTCGGGTCATAACACGATTCGCCAAGTCTCCTAAAGCTGGCCTTCGGGCGGCTGCAGTCACCTTTGCTGTTGGCTTGACTGGTTCAATATTTTCTAAGTTTCGATGAGCCTAAGTAAATTGAAGGTAGGTTAATATCAACTTAAACATGTTTGGACGTGCAGCCTTCAGGCTAAACAAAACCAGCTCAGTTCCAAGTATAGACTTTCACACATTTCCTCATCTCACTGCAATCAGATTAGTGTGATGGGTAGAAAGGAATATTCAGGCTATTTTTAGTTGCCCTGTTTTCACTCAGCCATTGGCCCTCCACACTCAATACTTCTGTTGGTTGAGTGGAAAAACCACTGCTTCACCCTTGGCTCCAACAGAAATCTGTCATCTTGATTTGATTGTATCATGGCACATGTGCCAGCAAGTAAAAACTAATGCTTTACATGCTACCCATTCAAATCATGGCTTACAAGTACAGCAGGGTACTAGAACAGAAGGAAGAGCACAGTGTTACAGCTACTGAGAAAGATCAATTCTAATGTCTATGTAGAAGTTCTCTTGTTACAAAATCTTGGGATTAAGAGTTAAGGTTCAATATCTTGTTCTGAATGGGTTTAGCCAAGTTCTCTGGTTAGAACATCAGATACCTCTAAATAGGAGGTCTTTGCACAAGAATTAGCCTGGCAAGTCAACTATCCACTGTCTCCTCAAACTATGCTCGTCAGCAAATACTAGTAACTTCAAAAAAGGCAAAAAACAATATAGAGAATCAGCTACTCTTAATCCAGACCCATAGTCAAGGATGAAACAAAGCAAGGGTAGCCCTGCAGGAGGAGAGTGCATGGCTGACCAAGATTAAAAGGAATGACAGACACTTTGACCCTGCATTGCCAAATGCTGGTTAGGGCAATTTGGAGCTGTGCAAGAGCAAAACTCAATGAGAACTCAAACAGGGGATCTGGCTAAGACCTGTTAAAAATGGGTACAGATGAAAGGTCAATTATGTAATAAGAACAGGCGTGAATTTTCTAGAGCTATTTGGCAGCAGAGCAATCAAGTTTTTTTTTTCTTTCATAGAAAGCCAGAATACAGAGAGGGGCTTTGGTCTCAACATCGTGGTCCAAGAACATTTAATATCATTGGGCAATATCTGCAGTCATAGCATCATCTTGCACTCAGCAAAGTGTAGGAGCACTGCTGAGGACAGGGAAAGTCAAAAGACATAAGGAATGGTTGAGCAAACTGATGGCTGGAAGTTGGAAAGGAAAGGGCAGGGCTAAGTTTTGGTATTTTCTCCCCTAGTCAGGGGGTTGGGGGGGGGGGGAAGAGAAAGAGATGC
>JAHRHZ010000047.1:1644473-1666040 GCA_024137785.1 Ginglymostoma cirratum | reverse complement strand
TAAGTTTTGGTATTTTCTCCCCCCCCCCGGGGGTTGGGGGGGGGGGGAAGAGAAAAAGATGCACAAAAAAAAAAAAAAAAAAAAAAAAAAAAATTGAGGTTGGTAAGAAATACAAAGTGGCTAGTGACAGATTGGAGATATACCATCCACAGTTGGAGAGAGGTAGTAAGAGACCAACAGAAAAGAGACTTTTCAACAAGTCTTGCGGCTAGAGAGTGTAGGAAACATGAGCAACCCGGAGACATTAAAGACGAGTCAAGGCAGAAGCTGAAGGGAAGGGGGAAAACAATAAAGATCCCCAGTGCAAAACAAGGCAAGATGAAAGAGAATAGTCGGTGTTAAGAGGGAGAATCAAGATTTTTGTTAGAGGGTACAGCAAGACTAGCTTGATGGAAGATCGGTGGAGGCGTTCCACACACACACACACTCACAAACATTCGGAGCAAAACTGCAGGCGCCCAGTAGTCTTTAGCTCAGCAACCATTTTGGTTTTGACAGAGATGCTGCATGACATTTTCCTACTCAAGATTTGTACGACGTTGTCACAAGATGTCGGATAAAATGTAACCAGATGTTTCAACTCAGCATGGCTGTTTCTACTAGAGAACACTCAGACCCTAGAAGTACGGTACAACTGAAATTATTGGGAGCTGAACCAAGATCGGAATCAACAAGTTATTTGGACTTTTTTAAAAAAAAAAACAAAAAAAAAGTTGCTGGAAGACTCGGAGTCTCTCTTCGCAAGTGTTGCGAGACCTGCTGTGCTTTTCCAGCAACATGTTTTTGACCATTATTTGGATAAAACAGTTGGAAAGTAGAGACAGAGGCAGAAAGCCCAACGCGTTTGGTATTTTAAAGCGACCCTTGAGAGGAGTAAGTACAAACATCCTGAAAAATCAAGTCAATGCGAATTCAACTGGAACCTTAAAACAAAATTTGCCCAAGATTGGCCCAATTCAAGCAAATTGGCTTGCTAACGCTACAATAAGTATCTCCCACGTAGGAGGAAGAAAATAAAGAGATATTGAAATACTCGGGAAATAAAAAAAAAACGTTAAACATTCGGGGCTGGGAAACTATTACCATGTGCTGCTTCCTCCCGAAGCGAGAAGGAAATTGAACTTACAACATTGCGGCGAGTGAGAGCCATCGCTGTCAGCACTGGAAACCTCGCTGAGCTTCAGGGACAGAGAGAAGGGGAAGCTTCGGTCGGTCGGTCGGTCGGTCACTAGCCCTACACAGGGCACGTCTGCAGCTGTAGGCTTACGGTCAGTCAAGCAATCAGCGGTACCGGAGAATCAGCGCTGTACTAGTTCCGGGAATTCTCAAAAAGATACACTTCACTCCCCGCGAATCTTTCAAATACTGTTTCTTCCCCTCTGATTGGCCAGACCGGACTGGGTGCGAACCTATTATTGGCTATCCGCCGCGCTTCTGGAATGCGTTTCTATGGAGATGCCTCGTTTGGAATCAGAACCTTTAAATTATTTCCATAAAAGTCACTCAATGTCATAAAAAGCGTTCGTCAGGATATTTCGGGGGCCGCTACCGGAATGAAGCTACGGGCACAGATCTGCTTCACTTCTGGAGCTATTGTTCAGTGTAGCCCAGCCCTCATTCCTACTGCATGTTACAACATTTGCAGCAGCTTATTTTGACAATGTGTGGTCTCCATCCTCACCCCCAAATCTAATGTTCTGAAGGAAGGGTCTAGGCCCGAAACGTCAAGCTTTCCTGCTCCTATGATGCTGCTTGGCCTGCTGTGTTCATCCAGCTCCACACCTTGTTATCTCTTCTGAAGGAAGGAGTTGCATTTGTATAGTGTCTTTCACAACTTCGGGGCGCTTCAAAGCACTTTGCTACCAAATAAGTACTTTTAAAGCACAGTCTCTCTTGTTCTGAATGATTTTTGAGCTTGATGTATCCTACACTCCTCCACCTTAAGTGGAGACAATTCTTTCACACTCCTGATCTGAGTGTTGAAGGTGGCGGACAGGCTTTGGGGAGACAGGAGTGAATTACTTCCTGCAGAATTCCCACGTTTTCACCTCCTCTGGTAGACACAAGTTTGGATGTCTGGCCCAGTTCAGCTTATAGTCAACGATAAATTGCAGGATGTTGAAAATAGGGATGATTTACTCACAGTAATGTCACTGAATGTCAAGGGGCATTTGATTCTCTCTTCATGGAAATAGTCATTGCCTGGCACTTGTGTGGTATGAATGTTGCCACTTATTGGCCCAAGCCTGAACCTTGTCCAGGTCTTATTGCATTTGAACACGGACTGCTTCAGTATCTGAAGTCTACTGAATAGAATGCTAAACATTACACAATTATCGGTGAATATTCCCACTGCTGACTTCATGAAGGCAGGAAGGTCACTAATGAACCAGCTTTACATGGTTGGGCCTAGGATCTTAATCTGAGGAACTGGGACTTTTGTGCTGCAGAGTTAGTGTCTGTATCTCTGGACCCAGAGAAGTGGGATTGTCCCACCGGCTCCAGAGTTGCACAATAGCATCTCTGAATGGGGTGATTAGAAAATATCCACCCTGAGGAACTCCTATAATGATATCTTTGGACTGAACTGACTGACCTCCAAGAATAACAACCAACTTCCAGCGGCAAGAACTGCAGATGCTGGAGTCAGGTCCTGGTAAAGGGTATAAACCCAAAATGTCAACTTTCCTGTTCCTCTGATGCTGCCTGACCTGCTTTGTTTCTCCAACTTCCTTGGTGCTAGGTATGTCTGTAACCAGCAGAGTATTCCCTTGTTACATATTGCCTCAGTTTTGATGGGATTTGTTGATGCCATAATCATCAAAGGCTGCCTTGATGTCAAGGGCAGTCTCTCTCCTTTGTCCATTTTGAGTTGAGCTCTTTTGTTTATGTTTGGACCAAGGCTATCATGAGGCTTGGGGCTGAGTGGTCATGGTAGAACCCAAACTGGGTGTCAGTGAGAGCTAATTGCTGAGTGTTACTTGATAGTACTGTAAACAACCCTTCTATCTCTTTGATAATTGAGACTATTGGATGGTAATTCTTTAGGTTGGACTTATTCTTTTTGTGGATGGGACATAACTGCTAATTTTGCACATTGTGGGTAAATGGGAGTGTAAGTATACTGGAACCACTTAGTTAGGGGTGTAAATAGTTATGGAACACCTCCAACTCTGCAGAGCTCCCAGTGATGGCCTTGATTTTTGTGCTCAGGTTCCAGTAGTGGGAATTAAATTCACCACCTCACAGATTTGCCATCCAACTTAAACCAATAGATTATGCAGTTCTGCGAACATACTGAAAGTTGAAAGGCAAAATTGCTGGAAATCTAAACCTAATGCAAAAAAATGCTGGAAACACTGAGTAGGATAGGCAGCGTCCTCAGAGAGAAAAGCAATGACCAGTGCTCCTAATCCAGAATTCTTTCAAAGGATCATCTTTCTTGGGAATTTGCATTACCTATGTTTTTCTCAACATGGATAATGGCTTGTTGAGTGTTTTCAGTATTTTCTGCTGATGTGTGTTCTCTCCTTATGTCCCTTTTAGCAGTAATGATGAAGAATCAGTCCTATCTAATTTAGGTAGCTTTGTCAGAGCTTCAGTCTTGCGTTGCAGCTAGGTAATGCAGATAAAGTGTGGTAAATCATATGCTACCTTTACTATTCAATTCTATATTATCCTTGAGCTACTTTTATTGATTCAACCATCTCTTCTAGTTTGCTTTTATCTGTGAATTTGATCAGAACAATTAATTTGTGCTATTAACCCAATGTCTACCTGTTTCAATGAATCCACTCCTAAAGAGCAGTGTGGCCTCCCATTGTCCAACAAAGCTTCCACAACTATTATCAACTTAAATACACAGGCCATTTATGTAATGGCAGATGTGATATGAAAAATATTCACTGCACTCCAAAAACATAATTTCTTTTGAAACAATGCCATGGCATGACAAAGATTGCTTAATCCTAATCATTTTACAGACCTTCCGTTTTCCGTAGGAGAAAAGATGAAGAGATTGAGACAAACAGGAGAGACAGGTACACAAATCAGTCTGACCAGCTGTTCATGTCAAAAGGCAAGTAAAAATTATCTTATCCTTTTATACACTTATTGACATAAGGACAGGTTCACTTGATTATCTCTCTGAGGCTTATTGTTTAAGGAAGTGGTTCCATTGGCTCAGAGTTCAGGCAATGTCGAAACAATCCCTTTGCAAATTAGTTTCTCATCAGCTAGCTCTGTTTTAAAACAACTGTGCATACTCAGACAAAAGCAAAAGTGTGTAACCAATTCCTTTACACTTGCATCTTTGCCAGGACAGTCTGAGGGCTTTATACTTTCCAAACACACTCACCACTTCCCCTCTGCTGGATACCTGCCAATTTTCCACATTGTGGTAGATAACAGTGTTGTAGGCATACTGGAATTGTTTAGCAAGGGATCTGGATAGTTCTGGAGCACAATGTGCGAAGTTCCCAGTCATTCTTGTTTTGTCCTACTGGGCCTTTTCCAGTACACTGGTGGCTGTATCTGTGCTGTTTCCAGATCTTAGAATCCCTGCAGTGTGAAGCAGGCCATTCAGCCCATCGAATCCACACTGATCCTTCAAAGAACATTCCACCCTATTCCCGTAACCCTGCATTTTTCATGGCCAATCCACCTAGCCTGCACAGAGGGAGGAAACCAGAGCACCCGGAGGAAACCCATGCAGGCATGGGGAGAGCATGCAAACTTCACACAGACCGTCACCCAAAACTGGATTGAAACATGGGTCTCTGGCACTGTGAGGCAGCAGTGCTAACTGAGCCACGATGCTGCCCCTGAATTTGCTCCAAACTAAAAAGATTTGGTCACTTTACTTCAAATTTCCAATCTTTATATGGTTGATCTTCAATACTGAGTTCACTGCTCATAAAGCAGTTTACTCTACTGGGAGAATCAAATAAAGGTTAGGCACCTGCTTGGCAGAACCTCAAGCTTCCATCTGCCTGTTCTTAATTCTCCACCTTGCTTCTCGTGCTGATCTTTCTGTCCTCAGTCTCATGGTGTTCCAATAAAGCTCAAGCTCGAGAAACAGCACCGCATTGGTGATAAAGCATTTTACAGTCTTGTGGACTCAGCATTGAGTGCAATGATTTCAGACTGTAAATTCTGCCTCTGTCTTTGTAGGATTTTGATTCACTGTCTTATGGGCAGCAACTGTTCATAATTTTGCCATTCACACCTCTTCTGGACATATCTTTTGTTTCTTTACTTGTCCCATAACCACTTCCTCTGGCCTTGCACAACTAACCCATTGTTTATCCTCTTCTGCCTTCCTCCACAGTATAGATCTTCCCCTTTGTTCTTTTTCTAGTCTTTTTCTCTTCCACTTGCTTAATATCTAGACTGCATCTATGACAAAGGAATTGTTCAGTGGAGAGGTGCAGTCTGTGAGAGCGAAAAGATGAGAGCATTGCACCTGACAAAGAGGCAAAAATGATCATCTTGCACATTGCAATTCATTCCAAGCAGTAAACGAGTAACTTAGAAACAAGTTTCTGAAGCTGTACACCTTGTTATCTCAAAAAATAGATGTTTTAATGTAAGAAATCATTAAACTATTTGTAAGATCTGACAATACACAGCAACAAAATTTCTTTGCAACGGATGTTTCTAATGACTGCAAAGTAGCCTGCACTCTACACAGCAATGATGTTGTCTGATAATTAATTCATCTTTTAATTTAAACCAGGGATGTACCTACCAAAGAAATGCATAGACTGATTATAATTCTGGTCCTTTTTGTTTGCTGTCATGAGGTCTCAAGTGTAATTACAAATATACAGATCAGTCATAGGAGTAATTTTTGTAGTGAGAACATACACTGTAAAAGCTATTATAATTCTAAGTGTAGCCAATCCTGATGAAAGGTCATTGACATCAAACATTAACACTTCTTTCCAATGACTTTGTCTGACCTGCTGAGTATTTCCAGGGCTTTTTTTGTTTATGTGTACACACACAAACTTGTATTTTATAGCTTTTAGAAGTCCTGGACTAGATTTCTGCATGCTGCTCATTCCCAAGGGCATGGGTAGGAGCTGAGCAGGTCAATGAGTACAAAATGACTTTGCCAGTCTGTGAAGACAGATTAAACAAACCAGCCACCAATAATTGCTTTTGACAGTACTCTACAACTTTGTACTTGTTGTCTCTAGGGACTGTGTTGCTGCTACACCTCAGAGTCATATACATGTATGTGGCCAGCCCCTACAACAGTGCCACCTGATTTATATTGGCTGTTTGGCAGTAAAGTCAAAAGCAACATTGAGCTAATTGAAGACACAGACTGACCAGACAGCAGATGGAGTGGACAGAATCTTAAGGACTTAGTATTGTTTTTGAGCTAATTATGCAATGTATTAAGATAACTGCAGTGATTCGGTCCTCAAAAGGAACATGCATTAGAATACAGATTACAACAACAATCTGTATTCCCTCTAGTATGCAGCCTCCTACTGAAATGTTGAAATGATGAATTGACCCAGCTGATGTTGATACAAAATAGAGCCAGGGACTGTTAAAATAACACTCAAGTGGTTAGCGCAATGAACTGATGGTGTTAGTTTGCCCTTGCAAAAGTGGATTCTCTTTCAGTAAGTTTCCCAGTTATTTTCTCCCTGCCCAGAATGTCCTATGGCTCAGCTGGGTAAGGCTATTAGCAACTGAGTTGCATAGATCAGGACATTCCCAAATTTGATTCCCCACCATGCTGAAGTGGCTGACTGCTCAGCTGTCAGGATGCTACAATTCCATGCTCCTGGAATAGGGAGGGAGAAATCAGCCAGAATCTGTGCTTCTTATTCTCACCTGCAATTCCATTTTATCATTACAACTGGCACTCATATAGCACCTTTGAAAGAGTGAAATATCAAGGAGTTGGGCATATGAATATCATGAGGACAGCACATTGCCTGTATCACAAAGAGCTAATTTTTATTGTTCGAAAATTGGATTCTAAGTAGCCTGTGAGGTGGTGGTGCCTGTGGCATTGTCACAGGACTATTTCTTCTTTTGTGCTAATTCGGTGCAGCCATACTCTACCTTAGAACAGCTGAGAGATTGAATTATAGCATAACCATACATGGAAAACAAACAATGCAGCCAGAGCTCATTAATTATGAGCAATCCCAAGGACAGAACAATGTTCCTTATGGTTAAAGCGTGCAATTAAATAAGTTTGGAAAATTAAAAATCAAATGGAGAATCTTCACATTGTTACCAATCAGTTCATTATTTTTCAAAAAATCCACATAAGTAGTTCACTTTGAAAATCTTGTATTAGGGGCAATGTTTGCATTAAGAAGAAAAAAGCCCCATCAGAGCTGAAATAATTTAACCTGCAAAATTAATGCATTTCTTTGAAAGTATAGCCTATAATAGGTTGCTATCATATGTTGGGAACCTAGCCAGAAGTACTGAGTAGGTGATCCATCTCGCCCTCCTACTGAGGTCCCCTGCATAGCAGATGCCAGTCTTCAGCCAATTTAATTCACTTCACAGGATATCAAGAAACGGCTGCAGGCACTAGATGCAGAAATGGTTACAGGCTCTGACATTATCCTGGCAGTTGTACTGAGGACTTGTGCTTCGGAACTTGCTGTGCTCCTAGTCGAGCTGTTCCCCTAGCTACAACAATGGTAACGAGCTGACAATGTGGGAAATTGCCCTACATTAGTCTGAGCAGGACAAATCCAAATCCAGTTTCTACCCCAACAATCTACTGTGGATAATCAGCAAAGTAATGAAGAGTGACATCAACAGCATTGTGAAGCAGCTGCTCAGTGATGTTGTTTGGGTTTTGCCAAGGCCATTTAGCTTCTAACCTCATTACCACAGAAGGCTGCTGGGGCCAGTTTATGAGATATACTCAAGAGGGAACAGGGATCAAGTAGTATTGAGAGAAAGCAGGAATGGGATACTGAAATTACATTATCAACCATGATCATACTGAATGGCGGTGAAGGTTCAAAGGGCCGAATGGCCTACTCCTGCACCTATTTTTCACGTCTTGATTACAGCATTGGTTCAAGACATACAGACAGTGCATGCTCTTGACATCAAGGTAGCATTTGATGAAATGTATCTTCAAGAATCGTCAGCAAAATTGAAGTGAAGGGGAACTGGGAAAATCCTCTACTAGTCAGTGTCATACCTGTCACAATGCAAGATTCTTGTGGCTACTGGAGACCTATCATCTCAGGATCAGGACATCATTTCAAGATTTGCTCAGAAAAGTACACTAAGCATCTTCAGCTGCTCTGATGACCTTCCCTTCCTCAGAAATGGGTACATTTGCTGATGATTGCTTGGTGTTCAGTACTGTTTGTAACTGCTTAGGTACTGATGTAGTATGTATTTCTATGCAGAAAGGCCTGGGAAAGAAATCAGTGCTAAACAAATAACTGGCCAAGCAATCGCCTTCTCCACTGTGGGAATCTAACCATCTCTCTTTGACATTCAGTGGAATTAACATTGCTGAATCCACATCATAGAATCATACAGTAGAGGCCCTTTGTCCTATTGAGTCTGTACTGCCAAAAATACACGACTAACCTAGTCCCACTTTCCTCCACTAAGCCTATAGTCTTGAATGTTATGACACTTCAAGTGCTCATCCAAGTACTTTTTAAAAACACTGAGGTTACCCACCTCAACTGCCATCTCAGGCACTGCATTCCACATTCCCCACCAGCAACTGGGTGAAAAATATTTCCTCAAATTCCGTCTAAACCTCCTGTTTTTCACTGTAAAATTATAACCCCCTATTATTGACTCTTTGATTAACAGAACCAGCTGCTTTCTATTGTTACAAAGTTGTGCAGAGTAATCGTGAATTGGAAGGCAGGAAGCTAGAATTTCTTTGTATTAAAAAAAAAACAAGGGAGAAGAGTGCATGGTTTAAAAATAAAGTACTTTTCTAAGCTTAGAGATTTATACAAAAGTAGAGTGCCTATGTAGCTGAAGGTATACAACCAGTTTTGAAATTGAAACATGTATCAGTTGGCTGTGTGATTGGAAACCTTAGGCTTGTTTTGATAGTTTGGCAACTAGCTGGAATTAGCTAATTAATTTAAACCAAGCACTGAGCGATTGCAAGTCAATTGAATTTAAATCTGATGGTTTTGACAACCTCAGACCAATACTATTGTAAGAAAACTGATATATCATCCAAGGTATATAAGAAGAGGGTTTTTGAAAATCAGTGTGAGCATGAACTGCCATCTGAGAAATAAGCATTTTGCTCTCGAAAAATGGCTAAGCTCTTTAAGAAAGCACCATCTATCCATGAAAGGTACCATGGCACTTCTAGCTGAGTCCTCACAGAAGACTTAACAGAGAAAACATCCCTGACATCCAGATCAGAGGAAGAATGGCAGTTATAACTTGAGAACAGCAGAGGAAAGGCTAGTAGACTTTGAGAGACTAAGCTTTAATTTATTTTCTTATTGGTTTATAAAAGTGGGACCTGCGTTTATTGGAACAGCACACCAGTAGAATTTAGTTATGGAATGGTTAGTAGTTAAGGTGGAATTTTCAGTTTATTAGTTATTATGTTAATTTGTTCACTTTTAGGGTTAAATGAATAAATTGTTACTTGTTACTTATAAAGTGAATATCAGGGATTTTCTTTCATTTAACCTCCCTTTCTCTGTGACAGTTTAACAGATTAGGTGAGCTTCTCTAGGTATTTCAGGTTTAATTGTTAGAAGGGGATCTCCACTCCTGCCGTAACACAAGCTCCCAAATTTGTTTTGATTTTAATTATCAGAGGGGTTCGACTTCCCCTTCCTAACACGATCCACCCTGTCCATGCCCCTCAATTTTATACACCTCAACCAGGTTCCCACATCAAACTTCTCTGCGCCAAAGAAAACAACCTGAGCTGATCAAGCCTCTCTTCGTAGCCAAGGTGTTCCATCCAAACCAACATCCTGGTGAATTTCCTCTGCATCCCCTCCAGTGTAATCACATCCTTCTTATAGTTTGGTGACCAGAACTACATAGTACTCCAGCTGTGGGCATACCAAAGTTCTTCACAACTTCAACATAATTTCATTATCTTTATAAATTTATGCCTCAACTGAGAAAGGCAAAATGTCCCATATGCCTTAACTACCCCATTAACTTGCCTACCTCCTTCAGGAATCTGTGGACAAGCACCCTCAGATCCTTCTGAGCTTCTTAGTGTCCTGTCATTCATCAAATACTCCCTTTTGTTATTTCTCAGAGATTACTTTTGACCAGAAATTGAACTAGACTGGTCATGTAAATAATGGCTATTAGAGGTCAAAGGCTGGGGATTCTGTGGTGAGTATCTCTCCAAAGTCTGTCCTCCATCTACAAGGCATAAGTCAGAAGTATGATGGAACAGCCTCTACCTGCCAGGGGGAGTACAACTCAAGAAGCCTGACACAATACAGAACAAAAGCAGCTATTTGTTTGGCATCCCAGCATATATAAAATTCACTACGACGACTAACCAAGCTTCCTTCAACATCACTTTCTAAACCTCTGACCTCTACAATGGAATAAACAGTTGCTCATTAAGCCTATTTGGAGGTGGGTGTCAAGAGCATCAAGATAGCTCAGAAATTGCAAGCTAATCCTCTCCATGCTCAAAGTCGTTGCCTTTTACATCTGAAAAGGGTGATAATTCAGAATTTCACTATCTAACTTGGGAGCCAGTACTGGAATATTCTCCATAGTACCAATAGTTTGATTGCAAAGAAGCAACAACAATTGCTGAAATTGTGCATCTTCAACTGTTGAATCCATTGTTTAATAAGGTATGATGTTCTTCTCTGTTGTGGCCAAGACAACGGTAATTCACTCTCAAGACATCAGATCAAGACTCAGCATTGAGCTATGCTCAGTAAACCACTTGTGAACTTCCTGGTGCTTGCTGTTTGCCTCGTATAGGCCTAAATGCAATAGTTATTGTCAAAGTAACAAAATTTACATTTATATAGCATAGGTTCACAACATGAAGACATTATGGCCAAACTTGAAAGGGACATTGAAAAAAGTTACTGTTTTATAACAGGAAAACATGACAACCAATTTATATATTACGAAATCCCAAACCAGCAGGGAGTTAAATTAAATAACTGGATTATCGTGTAATGATGTTGGATTAGAGATAAATATTGGTCAGGCATTTGGAGGATTCAACTGCTGCTCAAATTTGTGCAACAGGATTTTTGAAAAACAAAACCATTATGAGGGCAGTTCCTGCAATTCAGGACACCTAACATGCTAAATTAGCACTGCAGAGTTAATTTTACATTATATTACTAAGCTTGACTCAATGGTGGCACTTTCACCTCAGATTCAGAAGGTTCAGAGTTTACGCTCGACTTCATAAGTTCTGCCTTCTCTCGAATGTGGCCATCAAAGATCAAATAGCACTATTCAAAGAAGAGCAGGGTAGTTTCCCCTGATATCCTGGCTAGTATTTATGCCTCAATCAACACTAAAAACAGATAATCTGGCCATAATGAGATTTCTGTTCGTGCTTCTAGTACTTCTAATGGGATTATAGTTACATCTATATTTAAAAAGATGTCCGTGCTTTAGCTAATAATCTAGTGTACAATCAAAGTGTACTCGAAATGGATGGCACAGTTCAGGGGGAAAAAAGCTGTGGCTTTTATCTGTGAACCAAACACAAGCAGGGAAGATCAATATTGTCCCACCCGTAATGTATTTTCTCCAAGTTTGAAGTTTAGACAGGAATACATAACCGAAGAAAACAGCAGATTGAAATGCAAATGACAACAAACCATCAGCAAAATGTTTTATCGTACACATTTTCTCAGGGATGCAAATTTGGATAAGAAAGATCTAGCAGCATCATTTTTTTCTTTACTGTATGATATAAAACAAAATTATTTTCAAGAACAGAATGCAACATTTCAATAGAAAACTTTCCTACAAAAGCAGAAGGTTCACTCTCATTGCACTTGGAACAAATTTGACCATGTCAATTCTCTCTTCTTGCTGTGAAGACAGTGTCTGTTGCTTGGCTATGGGATCACAGGCACTAGGAGCTCTTCTCCATGAACATTTTTAAAAAATGACTCAAAAAATGTGATTGTTAGTGGGATATTTGATCACAGGGAGAATGATAAGAAAGCTCAATTTTCTCTTCACATATTATCTATGTGTGTACTTTCCAGAAGAGACAACCGTATCAATTACAATCCAAAATACTTGTTAATTTACTCCAATTCCATAGTCCCAAAGGTGTTTTAGCGCTCAACTGCTGCCCTCAGATAACATAATGCAATACAGATCAGGAGTCAAATCCAATCCTGACAAAATCTCCAAAGCTGCAGCTGAGTATTTTCAGCATCTTGTTTTTATTCCAAGATACTTTGGTCTGTGTGATTTCCTGTAACACATGGTGTACGCTTTACTAATGTAGGAAAAATGATTGAAAATGGTTGAAGTTTGCAATTAGATGCAGTAAGGCACAACAGATACTTGAATAATGAAAGGCTCAAGCACTTCAGCAAGTCATCCAAGGCTGTCATATCAGTCAGAATAGATACCACTAAAGAAGTGTTTCTGAAATCAGATAATGAATAACGACACATACAGTAAATGCACCCCCTAAATTGGTTATAAATTTGGTCAGCTTTAAGAACACAGGATGTTCAACTGAGAAATCACCATGAGAATGTCACCATCAAATGACATTGCACCTAATTTTTCTAGCTTTTCTGTCTTGCTCAGTAGGTGAAAGTGAGGCAAGTCTGACCTGACATGGTTAAGTATGTTTTCTCGTGGAAGGCTGATTAGCACTGTTGATAGCCCCCGAAAAAGATTTGTCAGCTGCACTTCGTGCCAACTTAAGGGTAAAAAGTTTCTAAGTTGAGTTCAATTGACATTAGGGAAAATGCCTAGTTGAATTTTCAGGGTATCACCAATAAATCAAAACAATTGCCTGGTGTGTTTTGATTCATTTCATGGTTTAAAGTTTTAACAAAGATATGTAGCTCGGGTTGCGGGTGAGGTTGTTGACTTGCTCGCCAAGCTGGCATGTTTTTGTTCAGACGTTTTGTCACCATGCTAGGTAACATCATCAGAGAGGCCTCCAGTGAAGCGGTGTTATTCTACTCCGCTTGGAATTTATACTGTCAGGTCCGTTATGGTAATGACACGACTCACCACAACAGACCAGACAGTATAAATTCCAAGCGGAATAGAACGCTTCATCGTAGGCTTCACTGATGATGTTACCTAGCATGGTGATAAAATGCCTAAACAAAAACAAGCCAGCTCGGCGAGCAAGTCAACAACCTCATTTCATTGTATTTTATGTATCTTGTTTCTTTTGTTGGCTGCAACACTAATTACATGATGAAAATACGAATGCTTAAATGAGTAACTTGTAACTATGAAATTCTATTGCTCATAATCTTGAGAATAGTTGACTACTTAAAATCGCTGAACATGTTGATTAACATTTTGGATAAAAGAATTTAATATTCGATCTTCATATTCTAATATTCACATACTGTGATTTTAATGTCCTGTGCTGAAGCTAAATCCTGCCACATCAGTTCTTTTTACCCAACAATTTTAGAATGGTGGTTCTATATAGTCCAGTGGTGAGGTTTTTGATGATCATAGATTACTTGTTACTGCATAAAATAAATCCACAGTATCTGTTTTCTGTCTTCGCCATTACTAAATAATAGATCAATAAATATAGCCATCCATAGTGGGAATTGCAACACATCTTGTGAATTTTATGTAAGCAGAATCAGAGAAACAGTGAATACAAAAGAGATAAAACAGCCAACATGGAGTTAACTATCTTTATTAGCTTTAAAACCAAGACCCCCTAAAAATGCATTCAGGGACCTTTACAAATCTGTGAATGCATGGATACCTGCTATTGGTACTGCATTCCAACACTTCACCTGAATCTTTAACAGCCATAATTCTGCAATCTGCCTTCAAATACATTACCTAGACGTGCTTATTGATGACTTCATACAGAACTTTGTTCTACAATCTGACTAGCTCACCATTACAAATCAGATGTGCAAGTATACGCAATACAGCTAATTTAGATAACATTAGTGTTAGAGCTGTTTAATGGCAGCCAAACAGCTAAATTTGTAAAGAAAAGGGAAAACCAAAGTAAATCGAAAAACAAAGTGAAAGAAAACTATGAAATAAAAATTTGCAAACCCATTAGTCTTGTAGAATATTGACATTCTTAAAAATTACATCTATCACTGTGCCAAATAAGAATGGATTTTTATTAAAAACCTAAATAGTAAATGGTTGGATATATACTTGTAATGGCAATTGTTTAGGATGGGATCCCATTGATTTATTGTTGCTGTCTGATGATGAGTTTCTATAATACAGCAGCTGTTTTCCTAATCACGGAATGTCTTGATATTCCTCCTTAATGAAGAGATCACAATCTATATACACAATCTAATATAAATGTTTAAATTAAAGTCCAGGGTTAGTGACCGATGACATATTCTATTCCAGTAAAGCAAGGCATCATGAAAATGACTTATTTCTATCTACAGCAGCTAATCTTGCCTGCAAGTCTGAGGACATAAAGCCCGTTATGTGCAAAGAAATGCAATCCAAGGAATCATGCAAAATAAAATGACTTGGAAAAACATAAAAAGCCACATAAAAAAAGCTTCATAAATACATTAAAATTTAAACTCTATACTGAAATATCATTGTAGGCCTAGCATAAATTGTACTATGTGGCGTAGCCGCACTCTAGGTTCAATGCTTTTGAATCTGCGCAGGTTATTCATGCCATCTTTGGTTGACTGCAGTACTAAGAAGAGTTACTGAATAAGATGTCAACTATCTGCAGACAGCTGAGCTTCAATGTCCACTCTGCAGATGGGGCATTTCTTGTTGGTAGTCAGCCACTGGTCCACACACACTTGATGGAAGAGGTGCATGCAGGGAAGACGTCTGCAATGTCAAGGAAAAAATGCATTAAGATTTGTTGTAACATTATTGTAGTATCATGATAAGATTTATTTTGTATTCACAATCCAAAGGGTGTCTCAATATTAGTATTTTCAGTGGCAATCAAGTATGTAACAAAAAAACCTTAATATAAAATGGCATCTCAATCAATATTCAATTAATAAAAAAGTATATTATACAAGCAATCCTAGTCACAATGCAGAAATTGTGAAGAAATAAACAACTTGACATGGATGAAAAATAGAGAACATTATTTCATTCAGACAGATGTTACTTGCATCACATTAATTTGAGATTTCAAAATCAAACCATTCAAGCCCCAACATAACGGGTTTCAGCATACATAAGACAAGTCTAAAGCAAGACAATTGCATCACGATTGTCAGTCAACAGATCTAGCATACTAGTTTATCGGGTACTTAATAATTCCATACAAAATATGCTTTATGGTTCAAAAGCTAATTTATTACAAGATTGGAAATATTTAGAAAAATACGTTCAAAATCCAATTTACATAGTATGGGTATTTATCAACGAGAAATTTTCTCCTCATTCTATTATCTTGACTTAGTTGGAGATTTAATCTTGTTTGTAAGGAATCAAATAACTGTCAGCCAAAAAAAATTGAATCTGAAATGTTTGCATCCATTGATTGAAATAACAGAATATTTTTCGACAAAACCATCTTACCTAACGTCTTCGCCTTCTTCTAAAATAGACAGACAGATGGTACATTTCTCCTCAGTGTCATCCTCTATTCCGCTCTCTTCCTCCTGCTTGTACTGCAGTTTCCTCTGTAAGTCAGTTATTGCCTTGTTACCACAAATTCAAGTTTGTCAGGTGGTTCAGTGAGAGATTGCATACAAATCATTCGCAATAATAATTTAAACTTATTTGCTTAAAAATATTTTTTAAGATTTAGAACTGTTTAAAGGATCAATAATTTCTAAAACAAATTGAAAATTAATACTGAAATAATGAGGAAATGTCTTTACCTTTTTATATTTGTGTGGGTATGTGCATCTCTCAATTGTACCCTGTGAGGCGCCACGATTAACATTACCCAGTCGTTCTTCTAAATGCAGCAAATCCTGTAAATGAGGAAGAATACTTACATACACATTTAAATTTTATATCATTATAATTCTTTTTTAAATTAGAAAAAGATTTAGCATTATTTTAAGTGAAAATAGTTATACTTCACAGTCCTGTTTGTACCAACCTCATAGGTGGCTCGGAGGCCTGGAAACCTTCCTTCCAATCTTGAGGAGATGTAGCGGATGTGAGGGTAACCTGCCATGTCTGGTGGTACAGCCTGTGCAAAGCAAAAAGATCATTTAGACAATTGAGTCAAAATATATTACAACAGTTCTGAAACTCCCGATTATGGTGAAGTCTGCAGAGGTAACGTCCCTGCTATCTATACATCATTAAAACATCATGCGATGCTTGTCAAACTTCCTTAGGTCACATTTTTATGTTAACATTTGACATTTAAACCATCCATCTTATCATACATAGAAAACAAGGTGTAGAGCTGGATGAACACAGCAGGCCAAGCAGCATCAGAGGAGCAGGAGGGCTGATGTTCGGGCCTAGACCCTTCTTCAGAAATGGGGGAGGGGAAGGAGGTTCTGAAATGAATAGGGAGCGGGGGGGAGGTGGATAGAAGACAGACAGGTCAAAGAGGCAGGGATGGAGCCAGTAAAGGTGAGTGTAGGTGGGGAGGTAGGGAGGAGATAGGTCAGTCCAGGGAGGACGGACAGGTCAAGGGGGCGGGATGAGGTTAGTAGCTAGGAGGTGGGGGTGGGGCTTGAGGTGGGAGGAGGGGATAGGTGGGAGGAAGGACAGGTTAGGGAGGCAGGGACAAGCTGGGCTGGTTTTGGGATGCGGTAAGGGTAGGGGAGATTATGAAGTCCACATTGATACAATTGGGCTGCAGGGTTCCCAAGCGGTATATGAGTTGCTGTTCCTGCAACCTTCGAGTGGCATCGTTGTGGCACTGCAGGAGGCCCAGGATGGACATGTCGTCTGAGGAATGGGAGGGGGAGTAGAAATGGTTCGCGACTGAGTGGTGCAGTTGTTTAGTGCGAACCGAGTGTAGGTGTTCTGCAAAGCGGTCCCCAAGCCTTCGCTTGGTTTCCCTGATGTAGAGGAGGCCACAACGGGAACAGTGGATGCAGTATACCACGTTAGCAGATGTGCAGGTGAACATCTGCTTGATGTGGAGAGATGTGGACCTATCTGTCTCCTCTCCACCTATCTTATCCTCTATCCATCTTCTATCCACCTCCCCCTCTCCCCCTATTTATTTCAGAACCTCCTTCCCCTCCCCCATTTCTGAAGAAGGGTCTAGGCCCGAAATGTCAGCCTTCCTGCTCCTCTGATGCTGCTTGGCCTGCTGTGTTCATCCAGCTCTACACCTTGTTATCTCAGATTCTCCAGCATCTGCAGTTCCTACTCTCTCATCTCATCATACATATATGTTGTGTAAAATATGTTTGTAGCTTTTGAACACCAAGTGATAATTGTGCAATTAACACATTTACTTCCTCCCACAGCTCAAAAATTTGCTTGACATCCGTGGAGGAAAGATGGTCAAGGGAATCTTTAGTGTTACTATACACGATGAAATAGATAGAAAGGAACACCCATGTGCCCTATGGGTTGTACAGGCAGTGGATCTGTCCAGAAACAATGTAAAGTGGAAGGATATACACTGGGATCAAGGCTTGTGACCATCACTTATCTGAATCAGAGGGGCACTCTCTTGCTCTGGCAGACAGCAGCTGGGAATCAGTGTGCAACAGGTCTTAAAAAGGCAAAATCACAGAAAAGTTGTAAGTTGATCGGTATCTAGTGTAAGTGTTTGCCAACAGCTAGATTTGTTGGAGTTCACAGTTAAGACATTTTACTTTCTAGTCTCTCGTTTAAAGTAAATAGAGTCAAAGTAGGCTTATGTTACAGCAGGGCAGCTCAGCTATGTGGAACATTCATCCTGTACTATGTGGAAGTCTTGGATACCTCATGTTGCCTAGATGATCACACGTAAAGGAAGTGTTTCCAGCTAAAGAAATTTGTGTTCCAAAGGTTGGAACTCAAGGAGAGGCTGGAGTCACTACTGCGCATTCACAAAGCTCAGAACTACATGGATAGCATGTTTAACAAAGTAGCTACATCACAGACAAACCAGCACACAGGCAGAGAAGGAATGGGTGGACCACTTGCAGTCTAAAAAGACCAGGTATGTTGTGCAGGAGTTCTAAAACTATGTAGCTCACTAACCAGTTTTCAATTTGGATACTGGTGAGGACAAATGGGGGAGGCGATGGCCTAGTGGTATTATTGCTGGACTGTTAATCCAGAGACCAAGCTAACATCCTGGGGACCTGGGTTCAAATCCCGCTATGGCAGATAGTGGAATTTGAATTCAATAAGTATCTGGAATTAAGAATCTAATGACCGTGAATTCATTGTCCATTGTAAGTTGTCAGAAAAACCCATCTGGTTCACTAATGTCCTTTAGAAAAGGAAACGGTTATCCTTACCTGGTCTGGCCTACATGTGACTCCAGACCCACAACAACGTGGTTGACTCTTAACTGCCCTCTGGGCAATTAGGGATTGGCAATAAATACTGCCTAGCCAGCGACGCCCTCAACCCGTGAATGAATAAAGAAAAAGAAAGGATCACAGTAAGACTGAAGTTTACAGCTCAACAAGTGGCTCAGCTGCATAGGTGGCAGGGTGGGCAAACAGTGGTAGGGCAATAGAGAGAGGTGAATGCAACAGTTAAGAAAACAGCCATTTCTATGGCTATAGCTTCAGCATGGTACGTTGCATTCCTGGTGACAGTATAAAGGATGTCACAAAATGACTGCAGGTCACTCCTTTGGGTGAAGTGCCAGAAATCATGAACCACATTGGCACCAAAGGCATAAGTAAATGAGGAATTTTAAGCAAGAGATTGAAAACCGAGACATTCAAGGCAAGAATGTCAGGATTACTCCTGGTATGATATGCTAGTGAGAATAGAAATAGGATGATTTAGTAAATGAACAGGTAGCTGGATACATGGTACATGAGGGAAGACTTTGGATTTTTGGGGCAGTTGGGTGGGACCTGCACAGAGGGATGTATTAGATCTCAAAAGGGCCAGAATTAATATTCTTGAGAGAGATTTGCTCGTGCTGTTCGGGGATTGGGAATGTGAGGTGGCATTTAGGCAGGACAAAAGCAAAACATATTAGGGGAAAACAAAGGTTATTTCTATTTTCTTCCAATATGCTTTGCTTCTATCTAAATGTTGCCTCACATTCTCATCGATCAAGTTAGCCTAAAGCTTCCCAAACAAAATTAAAATGGAAAGCAGCAGAAATAAATTCTAGAATCAACCATCATAAAATTACAGAATAATATCAAAAAGGCAGAATTAAAGGCTCTCCATCTGAATGGACACAGCATTTGCAAAATGGTAGGTGAATTGATCGTGCAGGTATAACTAAGTAGGTATTATTTACCTGCCGTTATGGAGACATGGTTAAAGCACAAGACTGGGAACTGAATATAAAAACAACTGACATTTAGGAACACAAGCAAAAACAAAAAGTTACGGGATAGCACTGATAATAAGGGAAGGATCAATGTCTTAGTGAGGTTGGAAGAACAGGAGGCAGAATCTATTCAGGTGGAGCTAAGAAACAGCAAGGGGCAACAATTATTAGTTGGAATGCTTTATAGGCCAAACAGTGATGGTAACATAGAACTTGTATTAAATCAGGAAATCAGAGGTGCATGTCGCAAAGGGAATGCAGTAATGACGACTGATTCCACACTGGGTAATTCTAATGAACACCAATACTATAGACAGAAAAGAAAAGAAAGAAAGGGGAAAAAAAAAAAAAAAAAAAAAAAATCGGGGAAAATGTTTGAGACGATTTTCTGGAGCAAAATGTTGAGGGACCAATTTAGACAGAGACTGCATTACGTTCAGTGTTGTACAAAGTTCTAATTAATAATCTTGCTGTTAAAGAACTTTTAGGGAATAGTGATCATAATGTGATCAACCTTTCTATTAAGTATGAGGAAGATGTTGGCTGTGCTGGCTTGGTAAAAATAAAAGGGTTTGATGGTAGTTAGGCAATGTAGGTTAATTTTTAAAGGATTAATTCTTTGTTTCAAAACATACACAATTCCTTCAGGTCAAAAACACCCAACACGAAAAGCAGAAGTGCTTGGTCAACAAGGGAAGTTGAAGGTAGCATTAGATCAAAGAAGAAGCATTTTAACAAAACTGCAAGAGGATTAGGAGAGGATTAAGAATTCAAGAAATTGATAAAGAAAGAAATAAAATAAATGTAAACAAGTACAGAATAGAAAAACAGATTATTACAAGATTCTACAGATATGCAAAAAGGCAAAAGATTAGCAAAAACAAATGTCGGTTCATTATAGGGAGAATTTGTATTGGGAGTTAGAAAAATGGCAGAGGAAGAATCAAGAAGTCTTCATTAAGTAATTGAGATTCAAGAAGGTAGAGAGAGTGAGGAACTGAAAGAAATCAAGATTGCTTTAAAAAAAAATTAGTACTGAAGAAACTACCGGACTGAACACAAACAAATCCCGAGGACCCGATGACCTTTATGCTATGGTGATGAACGAGAAGGCTACAGAGATTGTGTTTTGGTGATCATCTTTCAAAATTCTATTAATTCTGCAACAGCGGCTACAGGTTGCAAAGTTGCAAATGTAACCTCACTGTTTAAGAAGAGGAAGACAGACCCGTTAACCTACCTCAGTAGTAAGGAAAATATTGATAACTATTATAAAGGATGTGATTGCTGGACATTGAGAAAACGAGCGTCCAACTGAGCAGTGTCAACATGGATTTATGAAAGAGAAATCATGTTCGACAAAAACGTACAGAAATTTTTTTGGATGCTATTAGCAGAGTCGATATGGGAGAAACAGTGAATGCAGTGTTTCAGAAGGCGTTTGATAATGGCCCACACAAGGGGGTTACTAAATAAAATTAAAGCAAATGGAAGTGGGGTAATATATTAGCTGAGTTGAGGATTGGATAACAAAGGAGGAATAAGTTGGTCAGCCTCAGGTTGACAGGCTGTGACCTGGGGGCAGGGGGCACACAGGGAAGAAAGAAGTGTGTGTGTGTGCATGGATGAAGTGCTAAAGTGTTCAAGCCCCAGGTGCTCACTTTCTACATCAAGTATTTGGAATTAGGACCAATAATAATGTTTCCAAGTTTGCTGATGACTCAAAATTTGTTGTGAATGTGAGTTGTGAGGAGGATGAAGGGAGGCTTCAGGGGTTTTAAACAGGCTGAGTCATAGGGCAAGAGCATGGCAGATGGAATATAATATGCATGAGTGGTTCCTGTGCAGTCAGAAAGAGCACGTAACCACATTGCACTAGTTTCAACTCAAGAAAATCAGTGACAAACATTCTTTTAAGATAACAAGGCGTGGGGCTGGATGAACACAGCAGGCCAAGCAGCATCATAGGAGCAGGAAAA
>JAHRHZ010000047.1:1621522-1644073 GCA_024137785.1 Ginglymostoma cirratum | reverse complement strand
AAAAAAAAAAAATTTTCCTGCTCCTATGATGCTGCTTGGCCTGCTGTGTTCATCCAGCCCCACGCCTTGTTATCTCGGATTCTCCAGCATCTGCAGTACCTTTTATCTCTGATACAAACATTCTTTTGTTCATTTCTCAGAGGAATGCATTAATCAATCAGGGTCAATCAGCCTGGTTAAAATTTAGTCAAAACTTGGCAGCTCACTATCAGTCATCATTAATTAGTGCATTCTCCTCAGCAACTGCTCCACCAGAGTACACTAGCCAACAAATCAGCACTTTCCTCTCACACAGTCTAAATTTCGTTTCCCCTTTATTTTGATATTTCTTGCAAATGATCCTGATCAATGCAAGATGAAAAGCTCTGAACAAAATGTATCTTTTATTTAGCGATATTTAACGTTCATTTTAAAGTTTCCGTGCAGTTTAATTCACTTAAATCAGTAATAGCCAGGATTTTACTTCAGCTATGGGAGTAGGAACCAAAGGAAATGAAGCAGAATCCTGTAACTGTACAGCTCATTTCACTGGTGTGATCAGATTTCACATCTGATCTGATTTAAAGATCAATAGTTTTAGGAACCTACGTAAAAACAAATCTTGAGTTTTAAAATCAGAAACCAAGATTAAATTACACTAAGTTTTGAAAACAGTCCATTAGTGACTTGAGCAGTTTGAAAATTATTTTGAGCTTTTACTTAGATCTGGCCTTCTTTGAGGAAGTAAAATACCAAAGTGTAATGTTGCTTCTATTCTGAATTAACTTCAACTCAGTGGGTGAACTAATTCCTACCTATTCATCTTAAATTTCACCAGCTTCTTTTTCTGAAAGATTAAGAAGGTTTTAGCAGCAACAAAAGAACTTTCAAATAATATTTAGTTTCCTCATTTGGGTGTTAAATAGCCCATAAGGGGAAAAACTGATAGATGCAGTTTACGTCAAGATTTCTATTAGCCTTAACACCCATTCAATCATTACCATCTTTTTTGTATACCTGTCATTATAAAAATGTCTGCAAACAAAAAAAAAAGCCATTTGATTAAAATGATTGAAATTTGGTTCTTAACCTTTTATGCATTCCAAGCCAATTGCGAAATCAAGAAAGATACGACAAGATCTTCAATCAGAATCTTAGCTACTAATTAGATTTCTGTTTCCATTCATCCCTCCAACTGTCAAGATAGAACAACCTTAGTGCAATTGGTTACATACTCTTTCTTGCAACCTCAGCATCCTACTAGATCTAAGCTGATCCACCAATCAATGTCTTCTCTGTGGCCAAGAATGATCATTTACATCTGTGTCATACTGTCCATATCCTCTTCTGTTTCGGCACATCTGCTATTGAAACTTTGTTCATGTATCTGTTACCTTAAAATGACTATTTCAAGCTCACCAAGCTGGCCTGCCACATTCCACTGTTCATAAAATTCAGTTCTTACAAAACTCTACGATCTGCATGTGAATTGGCACCCAGTTTG
Source organism: Ginglymostoma cirratum (assembly GCA_024137785.1). Lineage (NCBI taxonomy): Eukaryota > Metazoa > Chordata > Chondrichthyes > Orectolobiformes > Ginglymostomatidae > Ginglymostoma > Ginglymostoma cirratum. Next base: position 1,642,590 of record JAHRHZ010000047.1, on the reverse strand, counting down.
GTTCACTGGTAACCACTGTCCTCATTGATCTATAATGGTTTGTTTTTGACAATGTTGCAAATTTAAATTTCCGATCTTGGTGTTCAAATTAAGTCATGGTCTTGCCTTTCCTCCTCTCTACAAACTTTTCCACAACTCTTCACAATTTCTACACTTTTCCACTTCTAGTCTTTCACACATTGCCAAATCCCTCAGCATTGGTAGCTCTATTTTGAGCTGTGTTGTCTGTTGGCTGCCAGAGTTCAGGTGACCTGCCCTAGGCGAGAGAAGAACTTGCAGTTAGAAGGGAGCATCCAATATCATGGTCTACATTGGTGCCAGTGACAAACAGAACTGGGAAAGAGGTTCTACTGATGGATAATGAGAAGCCAGGCACTTAGTTGATTATCTTTTGAAATTCTGCTTTTCATCTCTAGATTACTACCTGAACCACATGGAAATCGGCACAGAGAAACTAAAATTAGAGAAATGAACGTATGACTCAAAGACTGGTGTAAGAGAGGTTAGTTCTGACTTCAATCATGGGCAACGTGGAATCTATATTGTTGGGATGGTCTTGAATTGTGCTGGGACTAGTGTTCTAGCAAGCCACATAACTAGGGAATTAGAGAGGACTTTGAAATATCAAGTAGGGGTGATGGATTACATTTGGGTATCAAATTGGGGGTAGAATCAAGGCATAGAACAAAGTAGTAATCTGGGAAATGAAATATCAGATAAGACCATAAGACATAGGAGTGGAAGCAAGGCCATTCGGCCCATCGAGTCCACCCCGCCATTTAATCATGGCTGATGGGCATTTCAACTCCACTTACTCGCACTCTCCCCGTAGTCCTTGATTCCTTGCGAGATCAAGAATTTATCAATCTCTGCCCTGAAGACATTCAACGTCCCGGCATCCACTGCGCTCCGTGGCAATGAATTCCACAGGCCCACCACTCTCTGGCTGAAGAAATGTCTCCTCATTTCCGTTCTAAATCGACCCCCTCTAATTCTAAGGCTGTGCCCACGGGTCCTAGTATCCCCACCTAACGGAAACAACTTCCCAGCGTCCACCCTTTCTAAGCCATGCGTTATCTTCTAAGTTTCTATTAGATCTCCCCTCAACCTTCTAAACTCTAATGAATACAATCCCAGGATCCTCAGCCGTTCATCGTATGTTAGGCCTACCATTCCAGGGATCATCCGTGTGAATCTCCGCTGGACACGCCTCAGTGCCAGTATGTCCTTCCTGAGGTGTGGGGCCCAAAATTGGACACAGTATTCTAAATGAGGCCTAACTAGAGCTTTATAAAGTCTCAGAAGCACATCACTGCTTTTATATTCCAACCCTAAGGGAAGGGCGCAAAGAGTTAAAAAAATCTTAACACTGTAACACTGATAATCAGGACTAGATGTTACAAAGATAACAAAAAAACCCCACTACTAATGGCTCGGCATCTGAATGTTCACAGCATTCATCATAAATTAAACAGATTGATAGCGCACATTAAAGTAAACAAATATGTTTTGAGAACCAATTCCAGAACTGTAGCGGCAGGTGACAAGGATCAAGTCCTGAATAATCGAAGCATATAAGACATTGAAAAGTAATAGGATGGAGGGTGACACTTAATCAAGCATGGCGTTGCTTATGCAGATCAGAATGTAGAATCAGTTTGGGTGGAGAGGAAGAATGCGAGGGGAAAGAAGTCACCAGTGGGGATGGTTAACAGGTCTCTCACCAATAACTCCAATGTGGGATAAGGTATACAAGAAGAAATACTGGATGCGTGTGATAAAGGGATTGCAATAATCATGGGTGATTTTGAATTAGAAACATCAGTTGGCAATAGTAGCCTGGATGAGGACTTCATAGAATGTTTTTGAGATAGTTTCTTACAGGGACACTTTCTGGAACGTGACCAGAGAACAGATTATAACAGACTTCATATTGTGTAATGATACAAGATGAATTAATGACCTGAGTAAAATGCAGATCTGGGCAGCAGTGACCATAAAACGATTGAACCTAACGACAGCCTTAAAAAAGGAAGGAGAGTGGGTCCAAGACAAAAATTGAAACTTAAATGGTAGCTACGTGGGTATGAAAGCTGAAGTGAACAGAAATACTAGGGTAGGAGAAAGGTCAATAAAGAGCCAGTGGCAGACTTTAGGGGATGTTTCAATTTATTCAGAATAACTGTTTTTCTACTATCAACAAAAAATCTAAGGAGAGCGCCTGCCATCTATGATTAAATAAAAAAAGGTCTGGAAAAGCATCAAAATTTAGGAAACAGCATACATAATGGCATGAAGATAGGTATAAGTCAAATGATTAGTCAGACTATAGAGAAGAACTAAATCAGGAGAAAGAAATTATAGTGCGAAAAGCTAGCTATGAAGGTAAAAATGGACAGCAAGACTTTCTACGTGATTTAAAAAGGAAAAAATGTGAAGGAACATTGATTCTTTAGGGTGAGTGAGAATGCTGAGAAAAATTCAAGGTAATTAAGAACAGACAGCATCACTTTGCAAAAGGGGAATCACGCTTAACCAATTTATTGTTTGAAGGAGTAACATGGCCCTCTTGTAGCGCACTGCAAGTATCCCTACTCCTGTACCAGGAAGCCCAGGTTCAAGTTCCACTTCTCCAGAGGGGTGTAATAACATCTGTGAACAGGTTGATTAGAAAAAAGGTTAAATTTTAAAAAAATGAAGGAGCAATATGCAGTGTGGATAATGGGAAGCCCCGTTGACATATTGTACATAAATTTTCAAAAGCCAATTGATAGGGTGACATGTAAAAGTCTAGCTGGTTGACAGAAAATGGAACAGTTTACATAAATGGGTCTTTTTGCGATTGGCAGGAAGTGACAAATTAGAGTACCGAAGGAACCTCAACTTTTTACAACTCATGTCCACGACTTAGAGGAGAGGAAGTGAAGGCAGAACAGCCAAATTTTGGAGATGACAAAGACCATAGGAAAATATGTTCAGAAGAGGACTTAGGGAGGTTGCAGACTGACATAGATAGGTTGAAGGGGTGAATGGGCAAAAATCTGGCAAATGGAGTATAAGATGGGCAAATGTAGAGTAGTTCACTTTCAGGAAGAAGAATGAAAATCACTATTTCAATGGAAAACAACTGCAGAATCCAGAGTGCAGATGTGTTCTAATGCAAAGTGTTCTAATGCAAAGGTGGAAAATGTTAGTACATAGGTTCAGCAAGTAATTAATAAAGGCTATTGGAAAGCTATCCTTTAGTATGAAAAGACTAGGTACAAAAGTAAGGACGGTTATTCTTCAGTTATCCAGAGCACTGGTGAGACCACATCTTGAATACTGTGTGCAGTTTCAATCTCCTTATTTAAGGAAGTATGCAAATGTATTGGATGTGGTTCAGACGAGGTTTACTGGATGATTTCTGGAATGAACGGTTGTCTTGTGGGAAAAGGTGGACAAATTGAGCTGATTCATACTGGAGTTTAGAAGAGTGAGGGGTGACTTGACTGAAGTGTAGAAGATCCTGAATGGTCTTAACACGTTGGACGTGGAAAAGATGCTTCCTTTTGTGGGTTGGTCCAGACCTACAGTACACTACTTTAAGATGAGGAGTTGTTCTTTTAAGACTGAAACGAGGAAAACTTTCTTCTCTCAGAGGGTTGTCTGACTTTGGAACCGTTTGCCTCAGGAGGTCATGGAGGCAGGTTCATTGAATATTCTTAAGGCAGAGACAAGCAGATGCTTGTTTGGCAAGGGAATCAAAAGTTATCAGGGGCAGAAGAGAATGTGGAATTTGAAACACAAACAGATCAGTCAAGATCCTAGTGAATGGCAGAAAAGGGGCAATGGTCAAATATTTATGTTTAGAGCATATGCTTATATGTTTAAGTCTCATGTTTGGTAAGTTTTCTCTAACTAAACACATTTTCCCTCAAACCCACATCTTGAACCAAGTTCTTGGCTGCCTGTCCTAATAACGCAAAGCAAGTCAGCATGAAATTTTTGTATTCTTACATGTCTCTGAAGGGTCTCAAATCAGTTTAATACTCTAAACGTGCTATTTAAATGCAAGTTGGTGGAACTTGGATGCTAATTAATAAACCAAAGATACTCTGACATGTTGATCAGGCTAGGGATAGTTGAAGAACACCTCGGAGCACTTGGGATCACTGTTTATTTGGGAATTCAGATCAGTCTGGAAACACTGAATCAGTATATATTAACAACTTGGAGCAATTCTGCAGAAAGAAAAATGAAGGGTTGTATGTACAAAAGGAATTGCCTCCTTGAATGGATGACTTTTCTCAATATGAGAGTTCCTCAAAACATTGTGGTATAAGTTGAGGAGAGTAGGAATTTGAAATGACATAACAACTAGGAGCAGGAGGAGGCTATTCAGCTCCTCGAGTCTGTTCCACCATTTAACACAATTGTGGCAGATCTCAACACTAGTTTCCCGCCCATTCCCCATAACTCTTCACTAACTCAGAATCAACCTATCGCCCCTTAAATCTGTCTAGTGTTCCAGCATCCAGAGTCCATAGATTCACAACCCTCCATGGGATCCAATTCATCCTCATCTTGGTTTCAAAATCAGTCATCCTTTAGCAATCTAGAACAATGATTTCTCATTTTAGACTGGCCCACAAAGGGAAACATCTGCTCTATGTCTACATTGTCAAACTCCTTTAGCATCTTGTGTACCTCAGTTAAATCTCCTCTCATCCTATACTCTAGTGAGTACAGGTCTAAACTGCTCAATCTCTCCTCATAAGACAAACCTTTCATCTCTGGAATTTATTCAGTGAAATTTCTCTGAACTGCCTCCAATGCAACGTTCGTAAGGGGACCAAAACTGTAAGCAATACTACAAATGCGGTCTCACTAATGTCTTGTACGGTTATAGAAATGCTTCCCTACCTTGATGTTTGACTTCCTTATTAGCTGCTCTACGTGCATATTAGCTTTGTGACTCATGCACAAGGATACCCAGATCCCTCTGTACTGCAGTGTTTTGAAGTTTCTCTCCATTTAGGTAGTAAGTTGCCTTTTCGTTTTTCTGACGAAAATAGATAACCTCACACTTAACAATGTTAAACGCCATCCGCCAAATTTTGGCCCATTCACCTAACCTATCAATATCTATTTGTAAATTTCTTATGCATAGAGTCATAGCAATGTACAGCATGGAAACAAACCCTTCGGCCCAACTCGTCCATTCCCGCCAGATATCCTAGATAAATTTAGTCCCATTTGCCAGCATTTGGCCCATATCCCTCTAAATACTTCCTATTCATATACTCATCCAGATGCCTTTTAAATGTTGTAATTGTACCAGCCTCCACCACTTGCTCTGGCAGCTCTCTGCGTGAAAAAGTTGCCCCTTAGGTTCCTTTTAAATCTTTCCCCTATCACCATAAACCTAGCTTTTGAATCCCCCACCCCTTGTCTATTTACCCCATCCATTGGTTACCCCATCATGACTTTATAAACTTCTATTAGGTCACCCTCAGCCTTCGATGCTCCATAGAAAATAGTCCCAGCCTATTCAGCGTCTCCCTGTAGCTTATATCTTCCAACCCTGGTAACATACTTGTATTTGAATCCTTTCAAGTTCCTTCATTGCAAACTATTTTCTGAACCTATTTTACTATCATCTGCAATTCTCACTATATTATTCTATCTCTCCAGTCAAGTCATTAACATACCTAGTAAATAAATAAATGGGCCTTGAGCACCAAACCCTTTAGCACCCCACTGTAGAACTTTCCGATCCAAAAAAGACCCATTTAACCAACTCTCAGCTTTCTCAGCCAATTGCTAACATAAGAGGTTGAGAGGTGACCTTATGGAGGTTTGTAAAATCATGAGCGGTACAGATAAGATGAATGGCAGGTGTCTTTTCTCTAGGGTGGGAAGTTTCAAGACTAGGGGGCATACTTATAAGGAGAGAGGAGAAAGATTTAAAAAAGACGTGAGAGGCAACTTTTTTTTAAGCACACAGAGTGGTTCATGTGTGAAATTAATTTCCAGGGGAAGTGGTAGATCCGGGTTCAAGTTATGACATATAAAAGACTTTTCTAAAAGTACGTGAATAAGAAATGTTTGGAGTGATATGGGCCATGTGCAGGCAAGTGTGACTTGTTTAGTTTCGGATTATGGTCGGGCACGGACTGGTTGGAACAAAGGGTCTGTTTCTGTGCTGAGATAATAGGAACTGCAGATGCTGGAGAATCTGAGATAACAAGGTGTAGAGCTGGATGAACCCAGCAGCCCAAGCAGCATCATAGGAGCAGGAAAGCTTGACGTTTCGGGCCTGGACCCTTCATCAGAAAAATGATTTTTTATGACTCTATGGCTCCATTACCCCTAACTGTGTGTGATCTTACCTTGTACATTAACCTTTTACGCAAACCTTATCAAATGCTTTCAGGAAGTCCAGATATATAACATCTACAGGACCCCATTATCAACTTTGCTTGCCATATCTTCGAAGAACTCTAACAAATTAGCAAAACGTAACTTAGCCCTCATAAAACCATGCTGACCCTAATGGATTGCATTTTGACTTTCCAAACGTCCTGTTACTATTTCCTTACTAATGGATTCCAATTTCCCAACAACAGGTCTGTAGTTTCCTCTCTCTCTTTTTGAATGAGGCCATGAAATTAGCATTTTTCCAATCTACTGGAACTTTTCCAGAATTCAGGGATTTGTAGAATATTACAAGCAATGCATCCACACTCTCCACTGCCAGTTCATTTACAACTGTAAGATGTAGGCCATCGGGCCCCAGGGACTTGTCTGCCTACTTATCCCAATAGTTTGCTCACTATGTATTTGCTAGTGATGCTGACTGTTTTAAGTTCCTCCTTTTCTACATTCTCTGCATTATCTATTACTTTTGGGATGGTTTCAATGTCTTCCACCGTGAAAACAGAGGTAAAATATTGATTTAATGTCTCTGCCATTTCTGTGCTCCCCATTATTAACTCTCCAGACTTGTCCTCTAAGGACTAACATTCACTTTTGCTCACCTTAAGAGTTTACTTATGTTTCTAAGCCAGTACAATCCTTTTTCTTGCACCTATTGCCTACCGATAGACTTCACAGCTGTTTCCAGCACAGAACCTAAGGCAACAGTGCACAATAAATCTCTCCCTCTTCCAAATTTTTCAAGAAAAGGAGTGATTATTGTAAGAATATCACATAATGCAGAAAATCAATCATGTTTTTGTCAACACCATTTGCAAATAACATATAAAGCACACTACATACTAGTTTTGTGCACGTTTATAAATTAAAATATAGAGAGGTGGTCATATTATATTTGAATCAGTCAAGTGGATTTAAATATATGCCAATGATCTTCTTTTATATATTCCTATGTTGATAGAATAACCATTTGTAAAGACAATAATCACAGACATTATCTTCATCACAGTTACAGAAAAGTGAGTGTGAAGTATTATTTGTTGTTTTGCTCACCATGAACGGTAGTGCTCCAATTGGGAAATGGTGAAGTCGAGGAGGTGGAGGCGGATGATAATGAGCCAAGTGAGGGGGAAGGTGACTTGGTGGATATGGTGCTGTCGTCACCCCTGGGTCAATACCTAGTTCCCTGCAATAGGTTAAAAAAGGTTTATTAATTCTTTACCAAACAATGCTACAGCTGTAGTATCGCATCTTAATAAGAAATAGCGATTCATAGCTAACAAAGCTAATAAATCAAAATGGAACGCAGATCCATTTTTTTTTGTTAAAATGACTAAAATGTAAATTTTGAACATTTCTGTGACCAAGAAATATTTTCATATTCATTAAAGTGCAAACTTAATTTCAGCTGGACAATAAGTTTCAAAAGTGTTTTCAATTTGATTGAATTTTTTTCAGAAGGTGACTAGGAGTGTAGATGAGAGTTGTTTACATGGATTTATTATCGATTATTATACTTGATGTAGTTTATATGGATTTCAGCAAAGCCTTTGACAAGGTCCCACTTAGGAGACTTATCAAAAGGGCAAATGTACATGGGATACAGGTAAGTTGATTAAGTTATTTCAAAATTGGCTCAGTTGTAGGAGACAGAGGGTGACTGGAAGCCAGTGTCCAGTTGCATACCACAGGGATCTGTGCTGGGTACAAATGACATAGATGACTGTGCAGGGAGGTTGGATTAGTAAATTTGTGGCTGACACAAAGATTGGTCGGGTAGTTAACAGAGAGGCTGAGTATCTTGGGGTACAAGATATATATGGGATGGTCAAATGGGCAGGTAAGTGGCAGGTGGAATTTAACTATGAAAAGTGTGGGGCGATACACTTTGGAAGGAGTAATTTGACAGGCAAGTATTCAATGAACGGCATAACACGAGGAAATTCTGTGGAACAAAGGGACGTTATAGTGTTTGTCCATAGATCTCGGAGGCCAGAACGGTGTGTTAGTAGGGTTGTGAAGAAGGCATATGGGATACTTGCCTTTATCAACCAAGGCATAGATTACATAAGCAGGGAAGTCATGGCGGAGTTGTAGAACTTTGGTGAGACCACAGCTAGAGTACTGTACGCAGTTCTGGTCACCACATTACAGAAAGGATGTGACTGCACTGGAGGGAGCACAGAGAAGATTCACCATGACACTTCTGGGATGGAAAATTTAAGTTAGAGGAAAAGGTTGGATAGGCTTGCTGTTTTCATTGGAGCAGAGAATACTAAGGAGCGATCTGATTGGGGTGTACAAGGTTATGAGGGGTATGAGCACTGTGGATAAACAGCAGTTGTTCCCCTTCAGTGAAGTGTTAATTATGAGGGGACACAGGTTCAAGGTAAGGGAACGACGTTTTGGGGGATGGGAGGGGTGGGAATGAGAGGATAATGTTTTTACCCACAGGACACTGAAGGTCTGAAATGTGCTGCCTGAGAGGGTGGTAGAAGCGAATTGCCTCACATCCTTTGAAAAGTACCAGGATGAACACTTATCACACCATAACATTCAAGATTATGGGGCCAGTGCTGGTAAATTGGATTAGTTTGAAGGTCTGGTGTTTTCCACGTGTCTGTACAGACTCAGTGGACTCAAGAGTCTGTTCTGCACTGTACGATTCTATGATTCAGTGTTACTGCGCACAAGCTGCTACAAGCAGCAAGCAAAATATTTGTAATACATACAGTAAAGATTTGCAGTCCACAACATGGTCACAGCATTTGAAAGTACAGATGAACACAGGGGCTCGTAGCCCCTTTCTGTGCTGCTGTAGAAGTTATGCAAATTCAATTGTGACATTATTTACTAATTTTCAAACTCACTCAATATTAGAGATGATGCTTTTCATCTAAAAAATGAAATCACCTCATTCCACGAGTAGATTCTAAACTTACAGAAGTATTAACGGGGAGACAAATGGCCTCGTGGTATTCTCGCTGGACTGTTAATCCAGATCCCAGGTAATATTCTGGGGACCTGGGTTCCAATCCTGCCATGGCAGGATTTGAATTCAATAAATACCTGGAATTAAGGGTTGAATGATGACCAATGATAACGATTGTCGGAAAAACCCATCTGGTTCACTAATGTCCTTTAAGAAAGGAAACTGCCATCCTTACCTAGTCTGGCTGACATGTGACTCCAGACCCACAGCAATATGGTTGATTCAAAACTGCCCTCTGGGCAATTAGGGATAGGCAACAAATGCTGGCCTAGCCAGTGATGCCCTCATCCCATCAATGAATAGAAGAAAAAAAAGTAAGCATAACATGGCTACAGTGCACATATTAAACAGGAAGATTCTCCACCAACCAGGCTGGCCTCTCCGGTGGTTGTCGAGGATGTGATGACATTGTCTGGGGAACATGAATATGATGCCCGTGCCCATAATTAGGATGCATACGATGTGGATGTGGTGGAGGTCGCTCATGTGCTCGACTGGAAAAGGAAATGCATATAAATTGAAACATTGCTAAGTCCAATTACACATCTCATCAACAGGAGCAAATAACAAGCAAAAGCTATAAAATGATAAACTTGAAATTGTAACAGTGCAACATTTTGTTTTCTGCAGAATTAAATGGGATTTAAATGTTATGGCATTTATGAAAAACCAACATTTTGGCAAATTTGATCTTTAAATTCTTTTCAATTTTGTTAAGAACACAATTATGTCCATTCAATTTGCAGTTCTTTGCTACCCTTAGGTTAAGATTTTGAAATCAAAAATAACATTCATTTCGTCTCTGCAGTGAATCACATTCAGCAGACCTTCTGTACATTTACAGCATGCATCCAAGATTCTTTTTCTGAAGTAAATGTATATTTATTCAACTGATTTCTATCCATAACAAAATAAATAAGCCTTTTTTTTATTTCTATGACCTTTACCTATACATTCAAACATCATTAGAAAGAATGACTTATGCTGGACATCCCCTTGGCTGTGCTTGAGAGCAAGATTATCTTGATTCTGGGAAGATGATCTGGACGTGGGTGTACCATATAAATTTACATCATTGGGCTAATATTTAAGGACGTTTTCAGGATTGATTCTTCAGGCCTGTCAGCACCTTTCCAGTGGTAGAATGCCACATCCATCCCTCTCTATATCTTCTAGCACTTCCTCACTTTCCTGTGCAATTGCAGATTGTGTAACACCTGCATCTTCACCTCCTCACTGTCCAAGGCACCAAACACACCTTCCAGCTGAAGCCACGTTTCACCTATACTTCTTTCAATTACATCTATTGTGTTTGACACTCTCAATGCTGTTTCCTTTACATTGGTATCACCAAATGCAGACACAGTGATTACTTTGTGAAACATCTCTGCTCTGTCCATAAGAATGACTCCAATCTTCCAGTTCTTTGCCATTTCAATAAATCATCTTGTTTCCATACTAACAATTCTGTCCTAGAGCTGCTGTGCATTCCAATGAAGCTCAACGCAAGTAGGAGGAACAATACCTCATTTCTACTTAGGTACATCACAGCCTTCAGGACTCAACATTGTAACTTCCCACCTGTATTTGTTGCCTTTGCTTTCAATATATTGGACCCATTTTCTCCTTTTCACATCATTTACACCTATTTTTCATTTCTCTCTCTTTTGCCACCATTAGCATTGTCTTTATCTTTTGCTCTGGAAACTCTTGATATCTGTTCCACTTGCTCTTGCAAACCGACTGCTAGCAGCCTAAAACCCATCATTTTCCAGTCAAATCGCATCTGAAACAGTTAATGTTTCTCTCTCCACACATGCTGCTACACGAGTTTCTCCAGCATTTTCTGTTCTTAATTGGGAGGCTGCCAGCTTCACAGTTAAACACCCTATGCTCTAACGGGCCATTCAATGGGTCTCAGGTGCACGTCCCTTCTAGTTTTATGTTTTTATCCCCAGCAGAGGATGCCTGCATGATTCGGTACCCTCTCAACACTCAACCTGCCTCAAAAGCATCCACTTCAGCTGCATCTGGCTGACAGTTTAAGGAGACTAATTGCACAGTGAGCCCAAAAACTGCAGAACTGGTTATCATGTTTCATCCTGACATCACAGTCCCAAAGACCAGGGTAAGGTGTTGCCTTCATCTTCACTGGCACAAATTTAGAGAGATAGGCTTTTCAATTTGTCCCATGGTCAGTCCTGACTGGACTTGTTCAATTCTCTACCATCAGGTTAATTGACAATTTTAGTAGGCATCGGGGATATTGTTGGCTACGCTTCAAGCTTGCCATTTGGATTGGGGATGTCAGAAAGTGGCTGCTGCATCTGCAACAGTCAGGTGCCAATAACAGCATTAGGTGGAGGAAGCCTGATAAAAAGACATGCTGGTGAAATTCATCAAAGTCTTCAGCGACTATCCATGTATCAGTGAAAATAACTTATGGATTCAAAATTACTTTGTGTGATATGCATCATTTTCCAGCACAATACCCTTATTGTTTACAGATAATTCCAACGTCAGTAACATAATGCCAGTAATAATGGACATTTCTGATCAAAACACATCTGGAATTCTTTAAACTGTGATGGTTAGACTTTTCAACTGGGAAGAGCTCCTGTCGGGCATTTAGTCAAAGTCTTTAGTGGAATGATAAAAGCGCCCAATTGTAACCTATCTGCTGTCAAATGTCAATGTTTTAAGTTGGTTTCAAAGTAATGTGTGAAATGGCTTCATTCAAAACAGAGCAGTCTGAAAACAACAGGCAAAGAAAAAAAATCACTGGAAGATATAAATCAGGAAAGTGTGGCAACATTAATGGATAAAGTTACTTCTAGAAAGGTCATAAGTATGAAACTAAGATAATTCAACTTTCCATTATTCAAATGACACGGGCATTTATAAATCCTGGTACTCAAAAATAACCATTCTACTGTGCTGGTAGTTACAAAAAGGTTTGGTATACAGCAGAGCCATGATAAACAGCTGACTTACGTTGGGTGTTGCATCATTCTTCTTCGTTGTGCCTCCATTCTCTGAAGCATTTCATGGTGATGCAGCCTTTGAGACGAAGGTGGTGGAGCAGGGATGTGGTGTGGCATTGTAGCTGCTGCTGCAGGAAGGTGATGTGGTGGGGGTGGGGGTGCTGGTGGTACAGCGTGAGTTGAAGGATGTGAGGGAATCTGGGGATGGAAAGGATGCACTGGATGTGGAATGGCATATTCTGGTTGGGGAGGAGGTTGTGGTGGAGGGGGAGGATTTCCATGCGCGTGTGGGCATGTAGTGGCCTGATGGTGCAGTGATCTTGGTAAAGGGGCATCTGGAAGGAAATAGTAAATACAAATCAAAAATAGAAGCTAATCTGATGCACATTATTTTAAAAAGGAAGTGGAGTTTCAAAATCTTCAGAGGGAATGGAAATTGACCTTTAATGCATGCAAACCAAAATTTAAAGAAAACAATTCCATAGATGCTTACTAATCCCTGGTACTTAAACATTCATTTTCCTTTAGAATTAAGTGTTCATGGACTATTGTTGTGAAGTTGGGTAAAGTAGTTGTGGATTGGGAGGCAGGAAGTTAGAATTTGGTGTTTGTAAAGTGCTGGGGGCGGCAGGGGGGAAGCATGTATGGTCCCTTTAAAAAATCATGTGCTTTTTCTGTGCTTAGAAATTTAAAATATATGTCTGTGAGCAACAGCTTGAAAGTTTGCAAGTACACAGAGCACACACAAATTGAAACATTTGTATTGAAAGACCGTACGATGGCAGGCCAAGCAGCAGTTTTTAACCAAGACAACAGGTTTTTGACTTTAGCCAAGCAATTTGAACCAGGCACTTAGATACCAAAAACCAATTAAATTTAAATCTGATGGTTTTGACAACATAGGACCAATCCTTTTCTAAGAAATATTGATACGTCATCAAGGGTTTGAATTTGGACAAAGCCACAGAACTAGCTGCCATCTGCGAGAGCTAATGACCATTAGCTCTCAAGAGAGAATCACTGGCTCTCACAGCTCCTGTATGTTTTAGAGGAAGCACCATCTAAATAATAACAGCCAACAGCACAGCTAGTTAATATTCCTGACAGAAGAATCATCAGAGAAGTCACAGAACATTCCAGAAGACGTAACCTAGCTGTAATTTCGATAGATTAAATTCTACTTTTTCTTTATATAAGTGTATTTATTGGAACAGCATATACCATAAGAATCTTGCTTTATTCAGGAATAGTTAGTAGTTAGAAAGGATTTAATTGGTTTGTTAATAGTTTAGTTAATTTGTTTACTGTTAGAGTTATGTAAATAAATTGTTATTTATTGATTTTAAATTGAGTGTCGGGGATTTAGTTTATTTAACCACAAAGTTGCTGAACAACAGGTTACAGAATTTTTCACACTCCTTTTTCAGATTATGAGGTAAGGTGCGTCCTGTTTGGGTATTTCAGTTTTAATTCTCAGAAGGGGGTCAACCTCCGCTTTATAATATTATTCAACCATGGATTGTATCTGTTCTAATCAGATTTATGCTCATTATGCTGAAGGATGTTCATGCTGGGGAATGAAACACCTCCTATTTTAGGCACTCAATGTTCGTCTCTCATATCAAGTCTTGTATAGCGCAAGGGTTATGGGGAAAAGGCAGGAAAGTAGGGTTGAAGATTATTAGATCAGCCATAATCTCTGAATAGCAGAGCAGATCCAATGGGCTGAATGGCCTACTTTTGCTATGTCTTACAGTGAGTCACAATGGAAGTAAACTCCCCAAAACTTAACACAAGAGGGCACCTCCTAACACATCAGTGTGACAATGCTCCCGTGTCTTAGAGAAAGCACAGAATGGTCTTGGCAGCGTCTAATCCACTGCATCACTGAGTCACTCTCCAACTTCACCAGAACTGCTTATGCATGCATTCTAAATTGCAAGATAGAAGTTAAAAGCAGAAACTACAAGGACATAAAAGCTGATTGTGGAGTCCCACAGATCTAACTGAATCGGTTAATTCATCCCTAAGCTTTAATTTCTCTGTACATAGTATAAGATGAGAGCCTCACAAGACTCACAAAACTAAAGGTTCCCAGTTCAAATACAGAAACTAGGACCTTTCCTATTCAAATGCAATTTAAAATCCTGTAGATTTTGCTCTTGTATCATAGTCGTGATAATATCGTCATTGGACTCCTGTAGTGGAAAAAGGATTTAAGCTTGTATTCAGTCTTAGCAATATTTATGGAGAAGTGCCAAGTGGAGAAATAAAATGCTTTTCTTTTCAAAGTAAAAGAAAGCACAAAACAATTAATCTAATTTTTACTGGATTTTAAAATTCTTGGGAACACCAAGTGCAATTCTGAACTGCAGCAACAGCAAAAAATCAAGGTAGGTTTGCAACCAGATTCACCATCGCCATGCTACGTACAACCATTTCTTAAGATAGAAGATCACTGAAAAATGTCTGAAGTACTGCAAGAGAAACAAACACATCAGGAGGTTTGCTTCTCAAGACTGGTTCACTCCCTGAACGTCAGTTTACAGACATTGTTAAGCAACTTAAAATGGACTAAAATTAGAACAAAAAAATGCACTAAACTGACTAAAAGAGGCTTAGTTTTTAAATCAAACATCCAAAATTTTCATTTGCAGCAATATAATCAGAAAGTGAAGAACAGAGAACGGGGAATGGGATTAAAGAGGCATTTTCCATTCAGCTGACATTTTATTTGTGACACCTTCTATGTTCTTGGGCAACTTGTAGACAATTTGTGATTGCCAAGTAAACAATTTTCCCCCTGCACCCCACACCATAATCTTCTCTCCTCTTTAAAGGCTGTGGCTGAAGTTCGAGTAGAGATCCACTATGATCATTTTCAGGTACAAGGAGACTTGTGATATTTAAGCAGAGATAAAAGTGGACCATGAATATCATCTAGTTGCCATGACAATGGTAATGGCTTTAAGCGGTATATTTTGTCCAGTTTGAGACAGTGATGCCAAATGGTCTGTTTCAAGTCAATAAAGTAAACAGCTAGTGAAGCCTTTTGGAGCTGTAGAAGCAGCATGATTGGATCGAGTCAGGCTCCCATCGAACCAAGGTTTTAGCTTAGCTTTCAGCAGTTGCAGGCATCTTGAAGCTCAATCTGGAAACTGTTATTCCTCTCTCTGTTGCAACTAAAAGTTGGAGTTCTCTCTGCTGCAAGAAGTGCATGCGAGGCAATCTATTTTACTGAATTTGCCTTTGCCAAGGATATGTTTATGTGATGTTACTACATTGGAACAGTTGCTGCTTAATAGTTAAATAATCACTCATCACTTTGTTACGTTTTCCAATATTGTCAAGTTATTTCATTTTTTTTGTTTGTATCTTAACTATAGGGTAAGAATAAAGTATGTTTTGCTTAAAGCTAAGTGTGTAACCAATTGAATTATATCTGGAACAGAGCACCTAACACTTGCCTTTAAATAAGCTAAAAGTTTGGATCTGGGCTATCTCTTTATTATATTTGAAGGGGGTCTGGTCTGGTCCATAACACTGCTTAAACCTGGGACAAACTGAGACTATTTCCATCTTTGCCATAAATTACAAGGAGGAGACATGTATATCAACAACTGCATTACTGTAAGCAAACACGACAGTATGTTATTCATGGATCTTCTCATTTCATGATTTTTGTAAAAAAACAAATATTTCTGCTTCAAAGATAGACCGTTGTATTTGCATCATGCCCTAGTAACCCTTTAGCTAAGTGATATGGGAACTTATACTGAAGGATTTCAACTATTAGACAAAAAGAAATGAACACTATTTTAGCCCTTGTAAACTTGATTATGTTGACAGGCAACTATTTGGAAAAAAGGCAACATAAATCATGTTGTTAAAACAGGACACAGTAAATGAAGGGAATTTGTTGAACGAAATGCAGATATTTACAATGCCTGAACCAGATTCGGTAATGCAGGTACTGTAAATATAGGATTTCAACCAAACATTTGCAGAACTGTTTTCCAACCTTGAAGTCTTGTTATTGTTGTGTATAGTGCAAAGCAATTGCAAGGAAGTATGAAATTAGAGGCAGATTGACTTGGTATCTAATTTTTCTGCAGAGCAAAAAGACTTTAAAGATGGAAAACAGTAGAGTAGATTCAATCAAATATGAATACAGTAACTGAAAATACTAACAACTTCCTTAATTTTCAGTTTCAGAAAAGCCAAATCAAAGTCACATCTTACCTTGAGCATTGTTATGACTTTTACTACATTGATGGATACAAAGCTAATTTTTGGCACGGTCATTATGCTAGATGGTAAGTTAAAGTGATGTGAACTAGCACAAACAGCAAGATCAAAAATGCTGAAACGGAAGACTTACAGGTTGAGTGCATATAATGTCGACAAGAGGTGAGTGCTGGTTGTGGTTGACCTGGAGCCTGTCCTACCAGACCAGAACTATACCCCTCAACAGCTACTTGCTGACTTGTTCCTGCAGTGGCCTGCACTCCATAAGCTGCAGTGCGTGAGGAGGACCCAGGACAACATGGATCAAACGCGGACGTCCCATGGAAACTCCCGCCTCCATGGCTCCGAACACCACCACTGCTTAAATCAACAGGCAGAGTCTGTTTGAAAACAAAGACACTAATGACTGTTGAGTAAATCAATCACCTACAAATGGGTTGAATTAAGAACATCTTGTGCATAAAACTTTCTTGGTCTTGTATGTTTAATTTCAGTTACTAATGGTTTTTAATTTCTTCCAACTATGCTTTCAGGCCTGGGATGATAGCAATAATTGACTATGTTCCACGCTCTAAAATCAAAGTGAAATTTTAAAAAATGATCAACAGACACTAAATTAAAATTCAACCATACACTTCATCTTTGATTTGGGAAAACTACTCTAATGTGCATTAGAGTACATTAATGCAAAGCACTGTTTAAACATCAGCATAAGCTGTACCACCTCAGCAAACTAATTCAGCTAGCGTTTTTTTCAAAAGCAAGCATACCTTGTATCAAAAGACACGTCAGAATCTTTTTAGTTACTATAGAAACACTGCTACCTAGGAGCTCACTATAATAGCAAAAATATTGGCTTTTAGTTACCTCTTCCCTCAAATGTTTCTTTAAATTTGTTATATGTAACTCAGCCTTCTGCAAGTCGAGGATGGTTATCCTTCATCAATCTTCATTGTATTGAATATTAAACTTAAATAGGCCACAATCCTAAACAGATTGATTACCAACTTCTTCATTATTAGATCTTTGATATTTTTGCCTCTAACAGCCAATGCCTTTTTGTAAAATTTTCACCTCAAATTAAAACATTATTTGCTAAATTTTTGCTTCCAGTCAATTGGTCCTCATAATGCCTCAATATTTTTGAAAATAATTTTGTTTCCCCTGTACATTTTCTATATTCCACCGAACTTTCTCTTGTATTACTTATAAATTTTGTCATCTGCCCGAAAGTCGCATTTTATTGTAGTCAATTTTCAAGAAATTCTGGGGTTTTGTTGCACCAATTCCTTCTAGTTGGAAGAAAACAAACAACTACAGATGCAGGAAATCAGAAACAAAAATAGAAATTGCTGGAGTAATTCAGCAGGTCTGGTAACATGTAGAGAGAATGGTCACGGAACCTGAAATGTCAACTCTGCTTTCTCTCCGAAGATGCTGCCAGACCTGCTGAGTTTCTCTAGCAATCTCCATTTTTGTTACTTCTTGTTGGTATGTGTGGGAGAGCACTTAGTCTATATTGAAAATATTCTATTAGGGCTTTCTGATTGCATTTTGGGCTGTATCTTGCAGACAACTGCTGCCATATTTCCTGCAGGGTTGGGGTGAAAAGTGATGCTAGCACATAAAACATGCCATTATCCAGCCCACCTCCTTCCTCTGCACCCTTGATCCCACAAAGTTGAGCCACACCCTTTATATTGATATAATCCGCAGGGCTAGATTTAAAATTCACATTTGTTGCACACACCTATCAGAAATGTCAAAAAATTCAAACATCTGCGGATTTAGGTTTTTAATTCTGTGAAGTTTTAACAGTAAAGCAGTGTTCAAAAGTTTTTGATTTTTAAAATAGTGTACTGCCTGAAACAATAATTATTTGAATAATCACACATGGAAGCGATAAGTAACTTTAAATTGATCAAATTTCAAACATAATGCGTTTATAATTAAACACGAATATGCTGCTTGTAAAGAACTAAGACGTAACATACTTAAGAACCAAAGCAATTCAGACATTAGTCACCTTAATACTCAGCCTAAAAGTCAAACATTTCGGCGCTTTCTTGCAAGGAATAAATGTGCACCAAACACAATTTATTGGCCTCAAATGTTTATTCAACTTCATTATAAAATACAAGTTAAATGATTATTGTATTTTATAAAGTACCAGAGTAATGTTTCTTCTCTTTAGGAAGATGACATTTTGACTATTTTTTCCCCTTACTCAACATTTTAAAACAAAAAGTGATCGAAGAATACAAACCTGATCATGATACTGGCCACCCGTGTTTCCGTTAGCACCGCAAGGTGCTGGCACAACAGCAGGTCTCTCTAAAGGACAGGTTGATTCAGGAAACGAAGGCATTGATTGCGGTACTGCAGAATGGGCACCAGGGTGGTGTTGAAACTGGTGGTTATGTTGCTGAAGACAGCTTGCATGAGGATGTCCTAATGAATTGTGGCCTTGTAAAGATCCTCCACATGGTGAATGTTGAGGGCAGCAGGATGGGAGCCTTGGCATTGCCCCAGGACCAGCTTCAGGCATTGCACTTGACCCAACTCTCCGAGCATCATCTTTGAGGAAAAGTAAAGATAAATTTTATGTCTTGGAAATTTCTGGCACATTCATATCACAGCATACATGGTGGCATTGTGGTTACATCACTGGTCCAGCAATCCATACCCCAGGCTAATGTTCTGTGATCACAGGTTCAAATCTCACCATAGTAGATGGTTTAATTTAAATTTAAATTTAATTTTTAAAAATCTTGGAATAAATTGCTGGCCTAATGGTGATCATGAAACCACTGTCGACTATTGTAAAAATCCATGTGGTTCACGAATCCCTTTTAGATAAGAAAATCTGCCATCCTTACATGGTCTGACTTACAAATGACTCTCAACCCTGTGGTTGACTCTTGACTACACTGGGCAATTAGAGATGGTCGCTGGCAATACCAGCGATGCCCAATATCTTGAACAAATTAAAAAAGGAAAACAGTAGTCGTTCTCTCAGTCCTTCTAAAATGAAGTGGTTACGCATCTGGAAAGACCTGTCTAAAAAGCCTTGGTGAATTTCGGTACTGCACCTTGCAGACAGTACACATTGCTGCTAGTGATGGTGGAGGGAGTGAATATTTGTGGATGCGGTTCCAATCAGGTGGGCTGCTTTGTCCTGGACGGTGTCAAGCTTCCCGAGTGTTGTTGGAGCCGCACTCTTTCAGATAAGTGGGAAATATTCCATCACACTCATGACTTGTGCCTTGTAGATGGTGGACAGGTTTGGGGAAGTCAGGAGGAGAGTTACTCACAACAGTGATGCCACTGAATGTCAAAGGGCAAGGGCTAGGTTGTCTCTTGATTCAGATGATCATTATCAGGCATTTGTGTGGCATAAATGTTATTTAGCACTTGTCAGCCCAAGTCTGGGTATAGTCCAGGTCTTGCTGCGTTGGGCAGGGAATGTTTCAGTATCTGAGGAATCGTGTATTATGCTGCCATCAGTGATCATTGCCACTTCTGACCTTATGATGGAGGGCAAGTTATTGATGAAGCAGCTGAAGATCGCCGAGTCAAGGACGACAGAAAATCTGCTTAACTATTAGCAGCTTCTGAGGCTTGTTAAAATTTCAGGTCATCAGGTCACTGCATCATTTACATTAAAAAGCATCACTTCAGCATGCCATCAATGTAAAAGAATAGGCAACAGAAATGGTCAATTAATGACAATAAAATGAAACAAATTGCCTCACTGATATGACTGTAGATTCCCATCAAAATATGCTAGACTTCAGATTCCACCATCAACCCCAATCATCCCAATGGACTCAGTCCACTTGCCAGCAGTAATTTCCTCCAGTTATACACTAACCATAACCTTTTGAATCCTGAATGCATTCCTTTTCCACTGCATCATAAGGAGCAAATCCTACTGCCACCAATATGCCGCAGTCTCATTTTTCTTAAACTCCTCTGCCACACACCTTTAAAATTTTCTTCAAAACTCACATTTTCAAACATTTTCCATTATGCATTTTTCTCTTCTAGTCCATGGACTCCCTTGCAAAGTATCTGTGTATTTTTATTCCAAAACTTATAGATACAAGAGATTGTCTTCATGAATTACAGCAACAACACTATTATAAATATGTCCTTTTCTCTTATTGTGGCATCAAGAGAAAGTTGCCTCACGATTGTAGAATGTAATAGGTTACCCCATGGACTTCAAAGTTGACTAAATTAGTAGTGGGGGAGGAGGTGCAGTTGCAGTAAGTTGTCTTGTGGCTAGTCAGAAAGGAACAAAGTGAGATATGTGGAAGATCACTCAAACACATTAGAATTGAGCTATAACTGAAATAACAGACAAAGTCTAAGGATGTGAATCTCAAGAGCCCACACTTATTTTCTGGACCAAAAGGTTG
>JAHRHZ010000047.1:1462925-1621122 GCA_024137785.1 Ginglymostoma cirratum | reverse complement strand
GTTCTGCGGAAGGGTCACCGGACCCGAAACGTTAACTCTGTTTTCTCCTTCACAGATGCTGCCAGACCTGCTGAGCTTTTCCAGCAACTCTGTTTTTGTTTTGATAGCAATAGGCTTTATTTTGAATGGACGCAGCACCCTAAAAGCAAAATAGAGGCTTTCATAGGAGCATCTGCTACAATACTTACAAAGACAAGTAAATTTGGTGCATACAAGCCCGATGCAACATTACACGTCACATTCAAAGTAAATAATTTTGGACTTGCTTAATTGTCTCACTAAGTTTTGGGTGAATGTGTGTGTTCACCAAGGTGGAGGTCATCAATCAATGGGAATGATGCTTGTGCATTTCACCAGGTGGAATCTTCTGTAATGTTGTCCCAGTTTTGGCATTGGGTGTGGCAGTCAGTGATACACAGGTCAACAAAGCATATGAATGAAAACCTGTAATACTGATTAAAGTCTTTCCAAATAAATTCAGAAAAATACAACAATGTAAGTCTAAGGTGGATTTATATGTGCAGTTCGATTAACAAAAAAAAAAAAAATTATCTACCTTTGATTATGCCGTTTTATAAGTTTGTTACTTGAAGTCAAATTATGCACATACCCACTACTGAAGGGCCTGCCTCATCAATGGTTGCTGGGATTCCTGACGACTCTGTCACAGAGGAAGGCTGGGCGGTAGAAGGACCTGCAGTGGTACTTGAGATCTGGCCTGAGGTAGGTACATTATTGACTGGTTGCGATCTAGCAGCAGAGGTAGCTGGCACCACTGTGGGTTCTATAATCAAAGCACAAACAGGGAATAAAAATTTTATATTGGAAACATGGATACAATGTCAAAAAGGTACACAAATCCCAGTCTTAATTGATAACTAAACTTGGACACAGTATTAACTACTACTTTTCAAAACCAGTACTGCATGGCAGTAAAGCACTCGCATTCCTATCTTACAGCGATCCTGGAGCTGACACACTGCAAACTATAAGCTAAAGTGATGACACTCCCCATTGTCTTCAAATGAAGCTGCCCAAAGTATATGAGAATCTCTGTACATGGATTTCATCTATCCTGACATTAATTTGAACCTTGTGCCAAGTCAAGGGACCTTAATTCTTCCAGTAACAGTGATGTAATCAAGCAGAATAAGTTGTCAACCACAGTGAACAGTTCTCTCAGAATCAATAGGTTCATCAGCAGTTGTAGAACTGCAGGAAAAAACTGAGTTGCTTCTTATTAATGGAATAAGATGCTTTGGGAGTTTATAATAGCAATACTACAACAACAAAAGGGCAGTCTCGCCTCACCCCTAAGTACAACAATTGTCACATGGGGGATCTTAAACATGCAGAAGTTTTCAATCTCTGACAGCAACCTCTGAATTGCTGCATTTAGCTGCACATGTGCAGATTTCAGATGATGCTGTAGGCCAACAGTTTCGCCAAAAGTACTAAAAATCTGGGCTAATGTCAAATCAAAATTTCTGGGGAATTGGAGACTGATTGGGATAGGGGCTTGAAGCCAATAGTTACCTTGAATGTCAATGGTATGGAAAATTTGAAGCTTCACTCTACAATAATGTTTTCCAATAACTATGCAAAGCTTATGACATTGAAATACAGAAGGTATAATGTTGCCTAGCATTTGATTCAATTTTCTGTTCTCTCAAGATGTGAGCTTTGCTGACAATGCCAGCATTTGTAGTCTACCCTGAACTGTCCTTCTGCGATTCAATTTAAGCCCCATGATAATGCACAAACAAGAAATCATTTGTCACTGAGAAAAAACAATAGGAAACTTAAAATTACAAAAGCCAAGACATGATTCTACACTTATGCACTATAAAGGGCACATGCTGAAATGTATTCCAAGGAATAAACACATTTCAGAGTCAAACTAACAATGATAGATTGATTTGACTTTGGTTTCCACAGTTTGACACCATTTCAACCAATTGTTCTTACCATTTTGTAACATATTCCAGACATTGTAAGGGTACTTTTTTTTTTAAGTTCCTTATGTTAGTGATAAAAGAGAATACAATTAATTTAATCAACAACTTATTTAGCAACTTATCGGTCTAGTCAAAAGAATTTTCCAATTGGAAGTTTTGATTTGAGCTTATTTTTCATAAATATGTAAAAGGTTTCCAGATTTATGTAATTACATATATGTTAAGTAGCTCTCTCAAGAAAGGCAAAATATGATCCATAGTAAAAACAATCAGATCATAAAATCTAGTGAATTGGTTTTCTTCATATTTTTCATCCATCCAAAAACAGAGTCTAATCAGAAAACAAAAAAAACCCCACAAAGCACAACATAACGCTTCAATGAAAGTATAGTCCTGCCGGTTACTGTTTTGATATAATTTTCGTTTCAGTAGTTCTGCCTCATTCCAGGTTGAAATGACAACTGATTATTTCCATTAAGCTGTATTTACAGTTGTGAGATAGAAGAGCAGCAGGCTGCTCGGTTAGAAATTGTGCTACATGAGTTAATAGAATCACTGAATCATAGAATACGTTCGGTCCATTAAGTCCACACTGACCATCTGAAGAGCATCCCACCCACGCCCACTGCCCCTATTCCTGTAACCCTGTATTTACGATCGCTAATCAACCTAACCTACACATCCATGGACACTAGGGGCAATTTAGCATAGCCAATCCACCTAACCAGCCCATCTTTGGACTGTGGAAGGAAACTAGAGCACCCAGGGGAAACCTATGCAGTCATGGGGAGAATGTGCAAACTCCACACATACTGAAGGTGGAATAGAATCCAGGTCCCTAGCGCTGTGAGGCAGCAGTGCTAACCACTGAGTCACTGTGCAGCCCATTGAGATTGAGTTTGAGAATATGCTAGCAAACAGACAGACTTTTTTGATGCCTATCCCTGTCCAATCATGCGTTTCTAACATGCAAGGATTCAGGACACCCTTGTATATAGGCGATTGAACTGCCATTTACATCAGCTGTCAGAAAGGGTAAATAATTAAAAAAGAAAATTCTGGGGATTTGAGCTTTGCTTGGTAGATCAGCATTGACTGCACATCTCTAACTGCTCTTGGGATAGTGGTGATTAAGAGTCCCCATTTGATCTGACTTGAAAACTGAAGCTTTCTTTCAAGTCTCACTCATCTCACAGGATGAACGCTCCACTGTGATCTGCTAATCTGCCCCTAATTTATATAGGCAATCTTATCTACAGTTGCAGCAGCTAAAATTTACCGTCAAGTTAAATAAAATTACAGAGATTACGAATTTTCTCATACAAGAGTTCTTTCACTTAAAAGTTGATACTGTTCAGTTCAGCCAATTAGTGGCATGAAATACAAAGTGTACAGTGCAAATCAGAAACATGTCAGTCACATGGGAAGCCACAATGTAGTTGGCTTGTTCTGGATTACAATCATGGAGATAAATAGCACGGAAACAGACTTGTTGGTCCAACTCGTCCACGTTGACTAGATATCCTATATAAATCTAGTCCTGATTCATTTAGACAGAACGGCAAATATCAATTTTGCTGCGACAAGTGGGATGGGTTCAGAAATTGGTTGCCAATCAATCATTCATGATAAATCACATACTTCCAACAGCCTACTACACAACAGCCCTATGGAACCACGTTTATAAACATGTCCTCTCAATTAGGCAATGTGCATTATAAAGCTTTGAAAGAAGAAAAGCGACATGACCTGCTGTAACAAAACACAAGGAACAACGACTCTCTCATTCAAAATTCCAACTATAAATATGATCTTGTCTTAACTAAGGTTAACAAATTGTATGCACATGGACTTTTCTTTGGAGAAGATTTTGCACTGTTGACTCTCAAAACAGTCATGTTACAAGCACAAAGTGGAAATTTTCTGAAAACCAAACAGGCTCTATGGTACAAATTCAAAGCTTCTGAAATATTATAAGCTCTGAAGTAGAAAAACTATCTTGTCAAATGGGACTGAGGTCATGGTATGATACAGAAACAACTTCAGCAATGCTTAAGTGTTAAGCTCGGAAGTCAAAAAATGGTATGCCATGTTACTCCAGAAGATTTCAGTTAAAAACTCATCACATCAAAGTTCAGCAGTTAGCTATCCAATATGAGAAAGAAGATCTCAAAAGTAAATTAATTTCAATGGTCAGAATGTTCACAAAACTATCCTCATCCAACTCGATGTTACTTCCTTTTAGCTTATTTTCTATTTTTCTAATCAACTTGTTCAGATATGTTACAACACACTCCTGGAGGAGGTAGGACTTGAACCCAGGTCTCTTAGTCCAGGGTAAGGACACTACCACTCCTCCAAAAAGGGTCTTCCCTTTCAGCTTCTTATATTTCAGCACATTGCACGAATGGGCAGGAAATCAAGTTTGCTTAACTTCATCACACAATCATGAATGGGATTATGAACAGTTTCACCTGTGCCAAGTGTCAAATTGCCCTAGTGTTAGCTAATTGAAGCCTGGTTAACAGTTGAAGTTATTGAATTAAGTTTGTACTCAAGACAGGCATAAAGCACCAAAATAGAAGTCTTCCATTAAGAGCTCTTACTCAAGTGAGGATGCAAGGTTTATGTAAATAATATAAACTTACGTAAAGAATTTAAGTAATAGTCTTCAGGTGTTGGTGCTAATAATGAAAACTCTTCTCGACAAAAACAATTTTACATTGCACAAATGGCAGAAGGCCCGTAACTCAAATCTCAATGAAACTAGTTTACGATAGCAAAATGTAAAAATAAACTTGACAACTTGGAAAATCCTTCCACTGCATTATAAAGCTTATTTGGGTCTCTTGGTCTGAGCAACATTTTTCAAAAACTTGTATAAAAAAAAAAAAGACTGTGGATGCTCGAAACCAGATAGAAAAACAGAAATTGCTGGGAAAACTCAGCAGGTCTGGCAGCATTTGTGGATAGATTTGTATAAATATATATAAAGATTTTTTTAAAAGCAGATTTTTGTATAGCTGCAAGTAAAGAAACAAGAAGGAAAAAATGTAACTTTCAACAGTTTAGTTTTTAGTTTGTCCATACCTTGTATACAGAAAGGATAAAAACAAGCTAATTAATTTGCAAAGACAATAGATTTTCTAATCCAGTTTACGTTGACAAAAGGTAATAACAACAAAATGAGTAAAAACAGCACAACGATGCTACCCGAAGGTTGCAGGAACAGCAACTCATATTCCGCTTGGGAACCCTGCAGCCCAATGGTATCAATGTGGACTTCAGAAGCTTCAAAATCTCCCCTCCCCCTACCGCGTCCCAAAACCAGCCCAGCTCGTCCCCGCCTCCCTAACCCGTCCTTCCTCCCACCTATCCCCTATTGCCACCTCAAGCCCCACCCCCACCTCCTATCTACTAGCCTCATCCCGCCCCCTTGACCTGTCAGTCCTCCCTGGACTGACCTATCTCCTCCCTACCTCCCCACCTACACTCACCTTTACTGGCTCCATCCCCGCCTCTTTGACCGGTCTGTCTCCTCTATCCATCTTCTGTCCACCTCCCCCTCTTTCCCTATTTATTTCAGAACCCCCTTCCCCTCCCCCATTTCTGAAGGAGGGTCTAGGCCCAAAACGTCAGCCCTCCTGCTCCTCTGATGCTGCTTGGCCTGCTGCGTTCATCCAGCTCTACACTTGTTATCTCTAATATAAATGCTAAAGCAGTATACCAAATAGCATTGAAAAGCTGTCTTCAGTAATTAACAAATCAACTCCTTTTTAAAAATGAATAGAAACAAAGAAAATTTCTCTCTGCCACTTGGAGGACTTATTGTCACCAGCACTGGGCATTTTGTTGTGCCACTGGAGGTAGGAGCCTTCATGCAAGAACTCATGATCTCAATGACATTACTTACATCCGTTAATGATAACTGATGACCGATTTCTAACTGTAACAAATTTTCATATCTGGAAACAAAGATCTGTATGAACTTGTACTTGAGCTATCAATACAGGTCTTGGACAATAAAAGAGTACCAATTTAAAGTGTGTGCTATCCCATTCAGTTAATAACGACATAACTTATTGTCAACTTGATTGAATTGGTAGCGCGGTTTTGTTCAAATCTGAGGTCATTGATTCAAAACTCATGCCAGGATTTGGGCACAAAACCAGACTATCTTTTTCAAAGCTCATTCACCACGTGTACAATGCAACACACATACGTATTTACAAAAGCAACTTAGTTATCTGGAGCACCAGACAATGAATTACTCTACGTATTGTCATGTTATGATACAGTAAACATGACAATCAAGCAGCCAATTTGTGCACAGTAAAGTCTCACAAACAGAAGCTTTGACTTTCTTTTTTGCGGCATTGATTACTGGAGAAATGTTCGCAAATTCGCAGAAAGAACACTTTCAATTTACACATTCTCAACTATGCTGAAGTGAATATCAGTTTTGCGCTCAGGTTTAAGACCTTATCTGAAAGATAGTATCCACAAACAATGCAACATTTTCTCTGTACTGCACTGGAGCACCAGTCTGGTTTTATGCCCAGATCCTGGCATGAGTTTTGAATCAATGACCTCGGATTTGAACAAAACGTCGCGACCAATTCAATCAAGCTGACAATGTTCATTAGTCAACGCATTCATCGATGTACAACATAAAAACATTGCTTAATAGAAGCTGAAATTTTGTTTCAAGATGACAGCTTATTAACATTACATTGAAAGTTGGCATGTTTTACTATCAGGATAAAGAAAGTAGAATTAATTATCTTAGAACAATTCTGATGGAACATGTTACTGAGACACAGGGCTCAATAAAGTCCCAAGTCTGTGCCACATTTGTTTCTCTCAGCCAGGGCTACAACAGGACAGTGACAAGTGATTTCCATAACCCGGGAGAAACTCAAAATTTCAGCAAGGATTCCAAATTCTGATCACAGTGTACTACCTAGATGGTTGGAGCATCTAAATATTGATTTGAGTCTTTTAAATCCCATTAAAGTTGAGGATGTTAATTTCAGTGCATCTCAAGTGAACAGAGAATCATTCAGGCAAAGGGGTACCTGTAGCCTGCGATGTAGGAAAGTTTTCAGAAGCAGTTGCACTTTAGGCTGGTGGGCTATTGTGTTAGCTATTGCAGTTCACCAAGAGATTTACAGCACCAATTTAGCAACAAGTTATTGAAGACTCATCTTGCACATTTTATGGTACAACTTAAATCATGCTATAAAAAGGAGCACAACAAGGAGCATGGAGGCTTGGATCTCAGAAAAACAGGCAAGTCAGCAAATTCCCATTTTTCTTCTCCATGCACCATCCATCCTGGCTTTTAGATATTTGTAATCAACCCATTCAGACATGGGCAGGTGGGACTTGAACACATGCGTTCTGGCTCAGCAGCAGGCAAACTACCACTGTATTACAGGAAGCCTAAAACTCAGCGATTGTGAAGTTAAAATGCAGGCAATGAAATGAAGGTACATGGGAAAGGACAATTGGAGGTTCACTGCAGAGGGTTCCACTTCCTGTAATTCTACTTGAATTCACAAAAATGATAAATAATTCTGTGGATCACAAATTCAAGAGTCCGTACATACTGCATGCTTAAAAATCTTTTACTCACATTTCCAACCTGACTGCAAGAGAGTTTTTGCCAAACTTGAGGAACAAATCACACTTACCATCTTCATCCACAGTAAGGTCCACCACTTCTGCTGTGCTTTGTCTCAACGGCTGGATAACTGTAGATATTCTATTTCGGTTCCGTTGTTCCTGAGGTCTGTTTTGTGAGCTAGCACTTTGGCCCCAGTGTACCCTTGAGTGGCCGAGAAGTGTGGTGTAAGACCTGGAAACAAAGCAATTGAGTAACATTAATTAATACTAGTTTCTGAATAGGAAAGCTGTATAATGCATTAGGAACTATGAATTTTAACTTACTGAGGAAGCAAATAGTTTCTACTGTCAATCAAAAACAAAAAAAAAGGAAATCAGAAACAAAAATCAGAAAATTGCTGGACAACCTCAGTAGGTCTGGCAACATCTGTGGAGAGAAAGCAAAGTTAACGTTTTGGGTTCTGGTGACTCTTCCTTCAGCGCTTCGGTCATTGGCTGTTAAGAGTTGGACATTTGACTTTAGTATAGGTTAAAAACCACTTTTAGCATAGACTTTAGAAATGGCTCCAGCTAATGCAGTGTCATTACTTAATTGGTTAGCAAAAGAATGATGTTGTAACTTGATAGACAAGTGCAGAAGTTTAAGAAAGAAGACTCTATCAAAAGACTGATTTAAATCACACTGAAGTTTAAATGCTTCAGGTTTTATCATCCCAAAATTCAAGAATCACCATTACATATTCTGAAAGCTGCCCTAAAAAATGCTAATGTTACACAAAATAATCCTTGTTATTGACATTAACATGCCTCCAGTACATACTTTAGTCATTGGAATTCTGATACAATAATCGCAAGGACTGGATTAGTGTCAAATACTCAAGTACCCAGAGAGGAGGCCACAATAGACTAGGTACTGGGGAATGAGCCAGGATAGGTGATTAATGTTTCTGTGGGAGAGCATTTTGGGCTTAGTGACCATAACTCCATAAGATTTCGAGTAGTCATGGACAAGGACAAGAGTGGCCCTCGGGTGAGAGTACATAATTGGTCAAGGGCTAATTACATCCAAATTAGACAGTAACTGCGGAGTGTAGATTGGGGGCAGTTATTGGAGGGCAAGTCTACATCTGGCATGTGGGAGGTGTTTAAAGACCAATTGATTAAAGTGCAGGACATCCATGTCGCTGCAAAACTGAAGAATAGGAATGGCAAGATTCAGGAGCCATGGATGACAAGGGAAATTGTAAGCTTAGGCAAAAGGAAAAAGGAAGCATACAATAGGTCTAGGCAGCTACAAACTGATGAAGCCTTTGAGGAGTATAAAGAAATTAGGAAGAAACTTAAGTGTAGGATGAGGAGAGATAAAAAGGGGTCGTGAAATGTCTTTGCCAGAGAGCATCAAGCAGAATCCCAAGACCTTTTATGCATATATTCGAAGAAAGAGGGTAGCAAGGGAAAGAGCAGGTCCACTCGAGGATAAAGGAGGGAAGTTATGCATGGAGTCACAGGAAGTGGGAGAGATCCTTAATAAATACTTTGTATTGGTATTCACCAAGGAGAAGGACATGATTGATGCTGAGGTCAGGGATGAGTGTGCGAATACTCTAGAGAAAGTCAATATATTGACGGACGAAGTTTTAGGTATCTTAAACTGTATTAAGGTAGATAAGTCTTCAGGGCCAGATGGGATCTATCCCAGATATCCCAGGTTACTGTGAGAGGCAAGGGAAGAAATAGCTGAGGCATTAGCAGATATCTTCACATCCTCTTTGACCACAGGTGAAGTTCCAGAGAACTGGAAATTAACCAATGTCATTCCATTGTTTAAGAACGGAAGCAGAGATAATCCAGAAAATTATAAATCAGTGAGCCTGATGTCAGTGGTGGGGAAGCTCTTGAAGAAGATGAGGTACAAGATGTACGCACATTTGGAAAAAGATGGACAAGTTAGTGACAGGTAGCATAGTTTTGTACGAGGAAGGTCATGTCTCACCAAACTGATTGAATTTTTTCAAGAGGTGACAGAGATAATTGATGAGTAAAGGGCTGTGGACGTAGTGTATATGGACTTCAGTAAGGCATCTGATGAAGTCCCACATGGCAGATTGGTACAAGAACTAAAATCACATGGGATTCGTGGTGAGCCGGCTAGATGGATACAAAACTGGCTTGGTCATAGACCACAGAGGGCAGCGATGGAAGCGTGTTTTTCAGAATGGAGACCGGTAACTAATGGTGTTCCACACGGATCAGGTCCTCTGTTGTTTGTAGTATATATAAATGATCTGGAGGAAAATGTGGGTAGTCTGATTAGTTAGTTTGCAGCTGACGCAAAGACTGGTGGAGTTGCTGATAGTGCCGAGATTCTGAAAGGATACAACAGGATATAGATAGATTGGCGACCTGGTCACAGGAATGGCAGATGGCGTTTACTCCAGAAAAATGAGAGGCAATACATTTTGGAGGATCAAATTTAGGTATGAATTATACTATGAGTGGCAGAACCCTCAGGAACATTAACATACAGATGGATCTGGGCATACAGGTTCACACTTCCCTAGAAGTAGCAACACAGGTGTCCAAGGTGATTAAGGAGGCATATGGCATGCTTGCCTTCATCAGTTGGGGCATAGAGGCAAACCATGTTGCAGCTACATAAAACCCTTGTTAGGCTGTAACCGGAGTATTGTATGCAGTTTTCGTCATCACACTGCCAGGAGGACGTGGAAGCTTTGGAGACAGTGCAGAAAAGGGTCACCGGGATGTTGTCTGGTCCTGAGGGCAGTGATTATGAGGAAAGGTTAAAAAGACTAGGATTATTTTCACTGAAAAGGTGGCAGCTGAGAGGAGACCTGATAAAGGTCTACAAAATTATGAGGCACACAGTTAGGGTGGAAAGTCAGATGTTTTCTCTCAGGGCTGAAGTTTCAATCACAAGGGGGTGCAGGTTCAAGGTAAGAGGGGGAAAGTTTAAGGAAGATGTGCAAAGGAAGTTTTTCACACAGGAAGAGGTAGGAGCCTAGAGCACACTGCTAGAAGAGATAGTGGAAGCTGGCATGCTGATGACATTTAAGACACAACTGGATGGTTACATGAATTGGAAGGGAATAGAGGGATACAGATCGAATAAGGGCAGAAGATTTGTTTATTAGATTAGTTAGGGCATGATGATCGGCACAGGCTTGGAGGGCCGAACGGCCTGTTCCTGTGCTGTACCTCCCTTTTGATCTTTTGTTTACAAAGTCTCAAAATTAATACTAAGTTTAGAACATGATTTTCCATTTTCATGGAGCAAGGCATGCTAAAACATGCATCAAAAATAGCTCATGCTTCTGCCTATTAAGTAACGTACACCACAGTTTGGCTCAAATGAGATTGGATTCAGGACCAAACTGATTAATCCTCAGAATCTCAAGTTGTCAGGAGTTAGGTTTTTGTACAAGGGCTTATTTTTTAACCTTTGCTTAAAAGTGCACAGCAGGCTATTTTCAATGAAAGGCAGTCATGCCACAACATACATAAAAGATATACACACCAGTTTTAATTTGCAAGCAGGATATAAACAAACAGTTACACAACAAGGAAGCAAAATAAAAGTAGACAGAAAAATTATCGTACACTGGAAACCTGCTTCACAGCATCAATAAAATGGCTGAAGCCGGAGAAAGCAGATAGCAAACTACTTGATCCCACTACTTTGAGCTTTTCATTATTGTACGATGTTCATGGCTGATGTCCCACACTCTTGCAGGTACGGGAGGTCTGCTTTGACGTTGGCCAGGTAAGCCAACGTGGAGACACATGGTGTAGTAGATTTAACATTGCGCATGTTAGGTTGGAGGTTGGGTGTCACCACGCCCCTCAGAGTCCAGCTTTCTCTCTTCAGATGGAAGTTGGTTTGGTTGCTGGGCCTCTGCACTGGCTACCTCTTCCTCGTCTCCTGCCTGTCGCTTCTTCTGGCAGCCCCTTGTATTAGTTCTTTTGCTGGCAGGTGGCACCTTACTGACCTTTGGTGGCCCATGGCTCACATTGCCACCACCAGCCGTCTAGGGGACAACCAGGGATGATCTTCTGTAATACCCTTAAAGCTCACACTGACTGAAGTCCACTCCCAGAATGCAAATGCACATCGACTCAGCACCCTCTGGTTGGATGACATTCGGAAGAATCATGCTGTGACCTTAATACTAAACGGTTGCACCAGCTGGACTCCGAGGGGCCTGGTGACACCCAACCTCCAGCTGGTGAGAACCAGGGGGTACCCACAACACTACAATTTCAGGCAACTGGGAGCCGCAATGCTCTGACAGCCCGTCCGTCAGACTCGGAACCGGACCCTGCTGGCTTTGTTCCTACCCTGATGACATTAGAGCAGGGCAATCCCTTCAGGAAGGAGCAGGGCAGCGACCTCAGTACGGAGAGTGTGCAACAGTTTGCCTACACCATGGGGATGCAGAAAGTCCCTCAGTGACAAGACCATGGGTGAACAGACATTGGGTAACTCTATAACCTTTTAAAATAGCCAGTATTTACATGTGTAATGTTAAATCTACAACGCCACGTGTCTCCATGTTGGCTTACCTGGCCAACATCAAAGCGGACCTCCCGTACCTGCAAGAATGTGGGACACCACATCTCAGCAGCTACAGGAGATGGTCCAGCTTATGGACCCATGGGCTTTCAATTTTGTCAGGGGGAAATGATAGCCGTTCCTATGGTCTGGATATTCTGCTGCCAGGCGACTTCACCAGCTCCCACTGCTGCTAGCAACGTCAAGGCCAGTCATTCCGGCCAGAGACTTCAACAGCATTATTGATGTGGATGGACGATCTGTAGGGGCTGACAGCAAACTGGACTCCATGTCCAGATTCCTGATGGAAACAGTTAAAGGCGCAAGCTGCACAACATATTCAACACTCCTGCAGATGGAGCACAGTATAGATACACCTGATCTCAATCAGACAGGTCTACCCATTCAAGGATGGATTTTTTGTTTGTGTCCCGTACGCGCGTGGTCCGATCCACTGATCTTCTCTGACTACTGCCTCCTGCTGGCCAACTTTCACATACAGGATAACCAGTGGGCTGGCAAGGGAACGTGGAAGCTAAATGTTAAATTGTTGCCCCCAGAAAACATTGAGGAGCTCAAAAGGGATTACACAGGTTGGAGAACCACGAAACCCCTCCGAGTATCCAGCGGACGGGTGAGAAACAGCCAAAGAGGCTCTTTATCCTCAAAGGTGTTCATAGGGGGAAGGAGAGGAGGGCTAAAATGTCCGAAATCTAGAAGATCGCGCAGACCCTACTCCTGCTGCAGATGGCGGGCTCCATGTCACAGAGGATCTAAAGGAGATGAAGAGCAAGTGTGTCGCTCTTTGCCTCAGAGGCCTCCAAGATAATCTTCCGGTCCAGGGTCCATACTGTATAGCAGGGTGAGACGTGCTCACATTTCTTCTCCTAGAAGGTGCACAAGGCTCTATGCTCAGAAACCTGAAGGAAGACGATGGCTCAGCAACGTCATCTCAGTCTGATATCCTGAGGATAAGTAAATCATTTTATGCCAGACTGTATGGCATGAAGCCCACAGACAGTGTGGCTTCTTAGTTGTTCCTGTCCTCTATCATGGAGGGTCTAGAAGACAGCATGCGGGAGAGGCTGGACCAGTGTTATCTCTGGATGAGCTGACAAAGGCCCTCGAGTCCTTAGAAAAGAATAAAACTCCAGGAAGCGATGGCTTACCGGTCGAGTTGTATTTTGCTCTGTGGGACCTGAGTGGTTAGGACCTGCTGGAGGTGTACGACAGTATGCTTATGGCAGGTACTGTAAGTGAATCCAAGTGGAAAGGTATCATCACCCTCATCTACAAGCAGAAGGGGGAGGAGGAAATTAGAAATTGGCGGCCAATGGCAACGCTGAACCCAGACCAGAAAATACCGTCTAAGGTCATTGCCAACCTGGTCAGGTCTGTTCCGGGATCAGTGATCCACCCCAGCCAAACCTGTGCTGTACCGAGTAGAACAATCTCCAAGAGCCTCGAGCTCCTCAGGGATACGATTACTTATGTGCAGAACAGGGGGTGGACGCCCGTCTCATCAGCCTGGACCAGAAGAAGGCCTTTGACAGATTACTGCACACGTACATGTGGGACCTGCTCTCCAAAATGAGCTTTGGGGAGGGAATCTGCAATTGGATCCAACCGCTCCATACCAACATCGCTAGTGCAGTCTCAATCAATGGTTGAGAATCAGAAAGCTTCCCGGTCAGATCTGGAGTCAGGTAGGGCTGCCCACTCTTTCCTGCCCTGTTTGTGGGCTGTATAGAGCCTTTTTCTGAGTCCATCAGGAAGATGCAAGCCTGCGAGGGGTGACTATTCCAGGCAGCTGAGGCTGGCAGGTCAAAGCCTCCTTGTACATGGATGACGTCGCTGTTTGCTGCTTAGATCTGCTGTCAGTGCGCAGACTCATAAGCATCCGCAAACAGTTTGAACTGGTCTCAGGTGCCAAGGTAAATGTTGTGGTTGGTTGGTTCGCTGAGCTGGTTCGTTGTTTTTCCGCAGAAAATTTATGCAGTAAAACAACGAACCAGTGCGGGAAGCCAATCAACCACAACCCAAGCTACAAATCTACTCTAAAACCTTAGAGCCAAAGTAAATCGAAGCAAGAGTGAGGCCATGTTCTTTGGGAACTGGGCCGCTGATCCTTCATTCCCTTCACCCAGGGTCAGGTTACCTGAAGGTGCTGTGAAGCTGGTTCAGAGGGGCCAGGGCATGCAAAAAGTCTTGGGAGGAGCGCATCACCAAAGTAAAGCAGAAACTGGTCCTTTGGGAGTGTTGCTCCCTTTCCATTGTGGGTAAAAACCTAGTCATCAGGTGTGAGGCACTCTCTGTTGTCGTACATAGCACAGGTCTGGCCCATCCCACTGAAACAGTGCTGTTTCAGTTACCTGAGCCATCTTCCATTTCATCTGGAAGCCTAAGATCAACCGGGCCTGCAGGTACTCCATGTACAAAACTCTGGATTAGGTGGGGCAAGAACATACCCAATGCTGCCCTCAACATGATGGTCACCTTTGTGTGCAGCTGCATCAAGCCGTGCGAAGACCCTCGGTATGCAAACACCAACTGTCACTATGCACTGAGGTTCTACCGGTCCGCGGAGTTGTGAAAGATGGGACTGGCCTTGCAGTCATGGGATGCTCACAGTAGTTGGACCGTTCTGTATCACCTGTCCTTCAAAGAGGAATTGGCAAAGAAAAACCCCTTTGGCCACAAGTCCATCAGGAAGTGGTCAGCACATAGCGTCCTCAACACCTGTGGGAAGAGGGTGGATTGTGTTGCGTGGTTTCCTGTGCAGACTGTCAACATCATTTGGCAAAATGCCTCATCTCCAGAACTTTCCAACAAGCACCAAGACATCAAGTTGCCTGTGCCACCGCTTGTTGCCCTTGAAGTGGCTGTGGGGGGTAGGGGGTCGAGACTGTTGCATCTCCTCCTGAAATATCCTTTTGCAAAGAAAGTCTGGATGAAGATGCAATGGTTTTTGTTAAGCAGCTCCATGACGTGGGATTATGTGCTCAACGGTCTGCTCCCCAGGACGCACAGTGCAACAAACATTGACTGCGCCTGGAGAA
Source organism: Ginglymostoma cirratum (assembly GCA_024137785.1). Classification (NCBI taxonomy): domain Eukaryota; kingdom Metazoa; phylum Chordata; class Chondrichthyes; order Orectolobiformes; family Ginglymostomatidae; genus Ginglymostoma; species Ginglymostoma cirratum. The sequence goes on along the minus strand of JAHRHZ010000047.1, from coordinate 1,605,907 downwards.
CCATCAACGTGGGGGAAAAACGCTCTTTGGTCTGCCCGAACCTCATTAGTCTTCCAGAACAAGATGACGACCCCAGCTGACTGTTGCAGACTAGCACATTCGAAGGTCCAGGACTACGTGCTGAGGAACATGCTAAAGGTTGGGGCTGCTGTCGTCAAGGGGCAGTGGGAAACACCATGGTTGAAGGTCTTCCTGCTGAAGGTAAATGGGGGTGTGCACAGTTATTGGACGCTCCTAGTGTGTCAAATATGCGTAAATACTAGTATCATATGTCTAAGAAAGGTCTTTGGTTTTGTGTATAGTCAAACTCCAATGTTTTGTGTTTACTTGATAGGCAGTTGTGCAGAATCCAACAGCTTTTGTGTCAATGTATATATACACAAGGACTTTTTATGACTGAAGTATGTTTTTGAAATAAAAAATTCCTGAACAGAACTTCACAGTCAGTGTGGACGTGAAGAATATAGCGGAAGATCATCCCTGGCGATAAGCAGGAGGAAGAACATCCAACCAGAGGGTGCTGAGTCGTCGCTCGTTTGCATTCTGGGAGAGGAGAATCATTTACGTGCAGGATAGTAGGCTGGTCACCTGCTTCATCAGCCTGGACCCGGAGAAGGCCTTAGCAGGATATTGCACATGTACATGACAGATATCCTCTCCAAAATAGGCTTTTGGGATGGTATCTGTAACTGGATCTGACTGTTCTACATCAACATCATTCACGCAGTCAACGATGGGATTCAGAAAGCTTCCCGATCAGATCCCCCGTCAGGTAGGACGGCCCCCTCTCTGCCTTGTTTGTGCGTTGTATAGAGCCTTTTGCTAAATCCATCAGGAAGGATGTGAGCCTGAGAGGGGTGACTATTCCAGGCAGCGGAGGCCTGCAGGTCAAAGCCTCCCCGTAAATGGATGATGTCGCTGTTTTCTGCTCAGATTCTTGGCAGTGTGCAGGCTCATGAGCATCCGCGACCAGTCTGACCTGGTCTCGGGTGCCAAGATAAATCAAGGCAAGAGTGAGGCCATGCTCTTTGGGAACTGGGCCGGCCAATCTTTTATCCTGTTCACCATCAGGGCAGAGATAACAAGGTGTAGAGCTGGATGAACACAACAGGCCAAGCAGCATCAGAGGAGCAGGAAGGCTGACGTTTCAGGCCTAGACCCTTCTTCAGAAATGGGGGAAGGGGAAGGGGGTTCTGAAATAAATAGGGAGAGAGGGGAAGGCAGATAGAAGATGGATAGAGGAGAAGGTAGGTGGAGAGGAGACAGACAGGTCAAAGAGGCAGGGATGGAGCCAGTAAAGGTGAGTGTAGGTGGGAAGGTACGGAGGAGATAGATCAGTCCAGGGAGGACGGACAGGTCTAGGGGGCGGGATGAGGTTAGTAGATAGGAGGTGGGGCTTGAGGTGGGAGGAGGGGATAGGTGGGAGGAAGGACAGGTTAGGGAGGCGGGGACAAGCTGGGCTGGTTTTGGAATGCAGTAGGGGGAGGGGAGATTTTGAAGCTTGTGAAGTCCACATTGATACCATTGGGCTGCAGGGTTCCCAGGTGGCATATGAGTTGCTGTTCTTGCAACCTTCGGGTAGCATCGTTGTGGCACTGCAGGAGGCCCAGGATGGACATGTCGTCTGCGGAATGGGAGCGGGAGTTGAAATGGTTCGCGACTGGGAGGTGCAGTTGTTTAGTGGGAACAGAGTGCAGGTGTTCTGCAAAGCGGTTCCCAAGCCTCCACTTGGTTTCCCCGATGTAGAGGAGGCCTCACCATCAGGGCAGGTTACCTGAAGGTGCTGGGTATTTGGTTGGAGCTTGTGCCAATGCCCGGGACGAGCGTGTCACTGAAGTGAAGCAGAAACTAGGCAGATGAGAGCACCGGTACTTCTCCATTGCGGGTAAAAACCTAGTCATCAGATGTGAGGTACACTCAGTGTTGTGGTACATGCTGGAGGTCTGGCCTATTCCCTGAACCTGTGCCACTGCCGTGACCTAGGCCAACTTTCACTTCATTTGGAGTCAAAAATGGACTGAGTCCAAAGGGACATTATGTATAAAGAACTGGACAAAGTGGAGGACCAACACACCCAGTGCTACCCTCACCCTGATGGCCACTTTTGTTTGTCGCTGCATCAAGCTGTGCATTGATCCTTGGTACGCAAACACCAAATGTCACTACTTACTGAGGTTGTTCCTGTCCCCGGTATTGTGAAGGATAGGCTTGGCCTTGTTGCTGTGGAACGCTTGAAGTAGTTGGACAGTCCCGTATCACCTGTCCGTCATGGAGAAATTTGTGACAAAACACCTTTGACCACAAGTCCATCAGGCAGTGGTCAGCACGTAGTGTCCTTAAGACCCTTTGGGAAAAGGAGAGGGTGGTTCTTATCCAGTGGTTCCCTGTACAGACTGTCAAAATTCATTTGGCAGAATGCCTGATCACCAGAACTTTCCAACAGGCACCAGGACATTGCTTGGCTGGTGGTGGGAAAGGCTCTGCCAGTGAGATCCTTCATGCACGCCTGGACTCTCTGCACCGCTGCACGCTGCCCTCGAAGTGGCTGTGGAAGGGATGAGACTGTCACACACCTCCTTCTGGGATGTGCCTACGCAACGCAAGTCTGGAGAGAAATGCAGCGGCTTTTGTTGAGGTTTGTCCCGAGCAGCTCTGTGACTTGGGACTCTGTGCTCTATGGTCTGTTCCCCGGGACGCACACCGAGACAAGCATCAACTGTGGCCATGTGACCATCAACTTGGCGGAAAACACTTTGTTTTGCTCAAAACTTGCTGGTCTTCCAGCTTAAAGAGCTGACCCTGACACAGTGTTCCAAGGTCCAGGACTATGTGCTGAAGGACACACGAAAGCTTGGGGCAGCTGCCACCAAGACACTCGGTCAAAGACCACCGAGTAAGGCTCTTCCTTTCAGTATCCAGGGATCCATTTAGTAACTGGGCCATGCTCATGCCTCAGCTAAATGCCAAGAGGTTAACTGTAAATACAGAGAAAGGCGAATGCCAATGTTTATTTTATTCTCTGTAAGTAAAGAGAGTATAGATCTGAACGACTTCGTTAAGTGTCTATGTACATAAAGATTTCCTTTTATGAATAAAGTTTATTTTTGAAAAAAATTCTAGGAGGGGTCTTTGCAGTCAGTGTGGGTGTGAAGGGCATTGAGGAAGATCATCTCCTGTCATAAGGAGAAGGAAGAAATGCCTTCAATTAGCATCATGAATCTAATTTCAAAAATATGAAAGTCTAAACAATTTTCTATATCAACATCTGTCATATCACCTTCCAATTAGACAAGCACAGGAAAGAAAAATACTCCTGGCTATAGACAGAAACAAATCCGTTCTTGCTTCACAGTTTCAGAATCTCAAAATACCATTAATGCGTTATGGCAGAAAACAAAAGCACCAGTATATTTCAAAAATTCTCATCATCACTGGTAATTTTCATTAACAATTTCCCCCTTCTTCCTTGCAAAAATTATTACTGCAACATGTTCCACAGCTGGCAGGGAAAGACAGGCTTATCCGTAAGCTTCTCCAGTATGGTCTTCAATGGTATTCTGCACATACACGGCAGGATATATCAATTGAGTATGGCAAATTGAAGAAAGAGAGCGTGTTCGTTTTTTTCAAAAAAAAGAGATAATACCCAATAATTAGGAAGCAAGAATCCCTGTAAAAGCTTAACCCTGATCTACTGAATCTTGCTTAAGCATGAAGCTCAAAAGCATGAACATGTAAAGTAGTGAAGAAATTGTTTGTAAAAAACCCAAAAGAACTGCAGATGCTGTATATCAGAAGCAAGAACAGAAATTGCTGGAAAAAGCTCAGCTGGTCTGGCAGCAGCTGTGGAGAGAAATCAAAGTTAACATTTCAGGTCCATTGACCCTTCCTCAGGTAAATTCTGTTGCTTCCAAAGATTTAATTAAGAAAATATTTATCCATAGCAAAACCAAATTCAGTGTGGAAACAGATGCCCATGAGAAGTCCAGAGATAACTGCTAATTCTTAAGGCTCCCACACTAGTTAAGCCTGGAACCACAATCATCTTGTGAAAAAGGAATGGTCACAATCTTTTAAGAAACAAATTAGTCTTCAACAAAGTACAGTAGTTGGGATGTCATATTACGGTCATACAAGACATTGGTAAGGTTACATTTGGAGTACTGAGTACAATTCTGGTTCCTCTGCTGTAGGAAGGATGTTAATAAACTGGAAAGGGTGCAAATGAGATTTACAAGGATGTTACTGAGACCGGAGGGTTTGAGGGTATAAGGAGAGGTTGGATAAGCTGGGACTTTGTCCCCTAGACGGAAGGAGGCTGAGGGTGACCTTATAGAGTTCTATAAAATCATGAGGGTCACAGGTAAGGCAAGAAGCCAAGATCTTTTCCCTAGTGCAGGGGAATTCAAAGCTAGAGGGCATAGGTTGAAGGTGAGAGGGGAAAGATTTAAAAGGGACCTGAGGGGCAACTTTTCATACGAGAGAGCTGTGTATATGGAATGAACTGCCAGGGAAGTGGTGGAGGTGAGTACAATAATAACATTTAAAAGACATTGGATGGGTACAGGTTTAGGGGGAGGAAAGGTTGAGAGGGATATGGGCCAAACGCAGGCAAACAGGACAAGCTCAATTCAGAAAAGCCGGTCGGCATGAACGAATTGGGCTGAAGAGTCTGTTTCTGTACTGTATGACTCTATGACTCGAAAGATTTGTGAATTCAAAAATAATTCTCAAATATTTGTTTCAATGACACTTAACCACGTGGGAGAGAAATTGGTCAGGAGGCCAGCAAAAGTTGTTTAATATGATACTGGGAAAAAAGGTGAACAGGCATTTGGAATGCTTGCCTTTATTGGCCAGTGCATTGAGTATAGGAGTTGGGGGTCATGTTGCAGCTGTTCAGGATATCGGTTAGGCCATGTTGGAACACTGCATTCAATTCTGGTCTCTCTGCTTTGGAAAAGATGTCGTGAAACTTCAAAGGGTTCAGAAAAGATTTAGAAGGATGTTGCAGGGGTTGGAGGGTTTGAGCAGGAGGGAGGGGGTGAATAGGCTGAGGCCATTGTCCCTGAAGCATCGGAGGCCGAGGGGTGACCTTATAGAGGTTTACAAAATCATGAGGGGCATCGATAGACTAAACAGCCAAGATCTTTTCCCCAAGCTAGGAGAGTTAAACGTAGGTTTAACGTGAGAAGGGAAATATTTAAAAGGGGCCTTAAGGGGCAACTTTTTCACAGAGAATGGTGGGCACATGGAACGAGCTGCCAGAGAAAATGGTGGAGGCACATACAGTTACAGTATTCAAGAGACATCCGGATGGTTATGTGAATAGGAAGGATTTAGAAGGATATGGGCAAATTCTGGCAGTTGAGATAAATTTAAGATTACTGGTTAGCATGGATGAGTTGGACTGAAGGGTCTATTTCCATGTTGTACATCTCTATGACTCTTAATCAAGAACGTATATCACCTGGCTTGGTCGCAACTGTTGTCAGTCCATAATGGAACCATGACACCAATCCTTTTACTACTTCTCAGCCAGATTTCTCCAAAGATCTCCCAACTTCCAATCCACTGTTCTCTGTACAAACAGACTCATTTGAAACAGCCTATATTAGGCCACTAAAAGTCCTGCTTGTCCATCACCTCCAAATGATCGGAATACTACAATGTACATATTTAAAATCTCGCTTATCTTCAAAGTTCTCAATGTCCAGCCTTAAATGTTATCACTGCAATATATTTCAGGCTTGCATCCACTCTGCAGGATTAGTTGTCAGAATCTGGCCTTTTGTGCAATTCTTCCCTTTGCCCTATTAGTACCATAAGTTATTATTCACATGCTCTGGAACTCCTCCATTAACCAACTGTATTCCCTCTCACCAACTTCAAAACATTTCCCAAAACCTCCTTTTGAGCAAGATTTTGTTATCTACAGCCAAAGTAAGTAAGGGAAGAGAAAGTATAGCAGATGAAGTTCAATATGCAGAAGCATAAGGTTATTCACTTCTGACAACTTGGAATATTTGTTTAAATCTTGAGAAACTAGGATCTCTGGAGAGATTAAGGAATTACAAAAAGTAATTTGAAGCCTAATGCTATGTTAGCCTTTTTCTCAAGGGCATACAAAAAGTGAGGAAGCTGCGTTTCAGGTGTACAGAACCTTAGTCAGACTACATTCACAGTACTATGTTCAATTTTTCCATACAAGGAGTAATGGAAACCTGGACCTTATTCCCCCAAAAGGCTGTGAATGCTGTTGCAATTGAAATGTTCGAGACCAAGACTACCAGGTACTTTTGATAAAAAGAATTAATTGCACATTGAACAAAGATAGATTAATGGAGTTGGTGTGCACATCAGCCTTAATGTAAATTTACAATGTAGCAGGTTTCAGCAGCAAATGGTCTATTCCTGTTTCGCTGTTTAATTACCAAAAGAGACTTTGTCATCACATCAAAAGGATAAGACTGTCAACAATACAACAGTTTTACAATACTGAATTATACTGTCAGTCCAAGTGATGCTCTCATGTTCTAGAATGGTACTCGAACAAATAACCTTGGCAGCTTAGATGCCAGAATCCTGACCACTGAGTCAAGCAGTCACAAATCAAATAAAATCAGAACATTTGAATGCTAAACAAATTTCAGTGATCAATGGCTGCCCTTGCAAATGGAAAGCTGTTTCAAATGGTGTTCTGCAGGACTCGGAATTGGGACTCCTGCTGTTTGATTTATACATTAAACGATGTGGACTTTAATGTGAGGGGCAGAATTGGGAAATCTACCAATGACACAAAAATTGGCCATGTATTGGACAGCACAGAGGATAACTATAAGCTCCAAAATGATACAGATGGCTTGGTGGAGTGAGCAGGAGAGTGGCAGATGGGAGTTCAACTCTGCTAAGTGTGAGGTGATGCATTTAAGGAGGTTAAACAGTAAATGGAAATACACAATAAACAGTAATAGACTGAGAGGGGTACATGAAGAGAGAGATCTCGGTGTGTAAAGTGCACAGGTCCCAAAAAGGTAGCAGTGCAGGTAGGTAAGGTTGTAAAAAAAAAAAGCATATGGAATACTCTCCTTCACTGGCAGATATACAGAATACAAAAGGAGGGATATAATGATGAAACTGTATAAGACACCAGTGAGGCCACAAGTGGAGTACTATGTGCAGTTCTGGATACCACATTCAGGAAGGACATAATTTCTCTGCCGAGTGCAGAGAAGATTTACTAGACTGTTGCCAGAGCTGGAGAATTGTAGATATGTGTAGAGGTTGGAGTTGTTTTCCTTGTAACAGAAAAAGCTGAGGGGTGACATGATTGAGGGAGACAAAATTATGAGGGACAGAGATGGTGTGGACAGGTGGAACTTGTTTCCCTGGGCAGAGAGTTCAAAACCAGGGGTCATAGATTCAAGCTAACTGGCAGAAGGATTAGAGGGGATGTGAGGAAAATGTTTCTAAAAAAAAAAAAAAAGAGGGTGGTGGGTGTCTGGAATTTGCTGCTTGAGATTTTTTTTTATTATTCATTCATGGGATGAAGGCATCACTGGCTCGGCCAGCATTTATTGCCCATCCCATAGGGCAGTTAAGAGTCAGCCACATTGCCGGGGCTCTCGAGTCACATGTAGGCCAGACCAGGTAAGGTTGGCAGTTTCCTTCCCTAAAGGACATTAGTGAACAAGATGGTTTTTTTTAAAAACACTCTACAATAGTTTCACGGTCATCATCAGACTCTTATCTCCAGAATTTTATTGAATTCAAAATCCACCATCTGCCGTGGTGGGATGCGAACCTGGGTACCCCGAACATTAACTGGATCTCTGGATTAACAGTTCAGTCCACGAGTTGGTGGTGGAGGCAGAGACCCTGAACTCTTAAAAAGTGCCTGGATCTCCACCTTAAATGCTGTCAGGGCTATGGGCCGAATGCAGGAAGATGGGATGACAAAGGGCATCTGGGTATCTTTGGGTTGGCACAGACCAGATGGGCCATATGGCCTCTCCTGCACTTTATCATTTCTATTGTTCGATGGCTCTAAGTGCACAGATAAAGTACACAGTTCATTCAAATAGCCAGCAGAAGCACAATGTGCCAAACAATTTCTTGCTTTCTAACAGTCTACGACTCTACAGCCAGCTTTCTCCATTTCCATAAGCACAGAATGTGGTCACTAAACATGGGCTAACCTACCACACCAAAGTCATGCATTCACAAATGTATTGCTCACTGCACTGAAAAAAACTTAGCCTTTCTTCAACTTCTTTGAATGATCATGCATAGAGTTTGCTGTTTTCTTAACCCTCAACATGGAAAAGAAAAGGAATAGATGCAGTGTTAACAAGAGCCAAATAAAATCCAACTGTAACCATACCATATAATCAAAATTCTCACATTTCAAATTCCACAGAAAACTTGATAATAGTATGGCATGGTGCCAGAGAAGTGAAGGACGCAAAACATTGTACAGTTATTTGAAAAAAGGGACAGACTGACCAATTACAGGTCAGTCAGCCAAACCTCAGTGCTTGGGAAATTATTGGGAAAATTCTAAGAGATAGGATAAATCTCCACTTACAAAAAGATGGATTGATGAAATACATGACGAAGACAAAGAACGGATTTGCTAAGAGAAGGTTATGTCTTACTAACACGACCGACATTTTTCAGGAGATAGGGAGGACAGTTAATGAAATAGTGCACTTGATGCATTCTATGTGGATTTTATCAGAGCATCTCAAGAGGTTGACTGGCCAAAAAAAACTAAATGTCCACGAACTGGGTTCAAAATCTGCTTTGAGATAAGAAGCAACAGATAATGGTTGATGATTTTCAAGCTAGAAAAGTAGCTTATGGTGGGATTCCACAAGGTTCATTAGTAGGTCCCTTGACTTTTGTAGGTACATTTTAATGAGTCATAGAGATAGACACCACGGAAACAGACACGTCAGTCCTACTCGTCCATGCTGACCACATATCCCAGATAAATCTAGTCCCATTTGCCAGCATTTCGCCCATATCCCTCTAAATCCTTCCTATTCATATACCCATCCAGACACCTTTTCAATGTTGTAATTGAAACAGCCTCTATCAGTTCTTCTGGCAGCTCATTCCATACACGGACCATCCTCTTCATGAAAATGTTGCTCCTTCGGTCCCTTTTAAATCTTTCCCCTCTCACACTGAACCTGTGCCCTCTAGTTTTGGACTCCCCCACCACAGGAAAAAGACCTTGGCTAGTCACCCTATCCACGCCCTCATGATTTTATAAATCTCTATAAGGTCATCCCTCAGCCTCCAATGCTCCAGGGAAAATAGCCCCAGGCTATTCATTCTGTCCCAACAGTTCAAACCCTCCAACTCTGGCAACATCCTTGTAAATCTTTTCTGAACCCTTTCAAGTGTAACAACATCTTTCCTGTAGCAGAGACACTAGAAGTGAATGTAGTATTCCAACAGTGGCCTAACCAATGTCCTGTACAGTTGCAACACGACCTCCCAATTGCTATACTCAATGCAGTAACCAATAAAGGCAAGCATACCAAACGCTTTCTTCACTATCCTATCTACCTGTGATTCCCCTTTCAAGGAACTATGTACCTGTACTCCAAGGTCTCTTTGTTTAGCAACACTCCCCAGCACCTTACCATTAAGTGTATAAGTCCTCCCCTAATTTGCCTTTCCAAAATGCACCACCTCACATTTATTGAAATTAAATTCCACCTGCCACTCCTCACCCCATTGGCCCATCTGATCAAGAGCCCGTTGTGCGCTGACGTAACCGTCTTCACTGTCCAACGGACATCCAATTTTACTGTCATCTGCAAACTTACTCACCATACCCTCTTTGTTCCCATCCAAATCATTTATATAAATGATGAAAACCAGTGGACCCAGCACTGATCCTTGTGGCGCACTGCTGGTCACACGTCTCCAGGCTGAAAAGCAAACCCTCTGCCACGAACCTCTGTTTTCTACCTTCAAGACAGTTCTGCATCCAAATAGCTAGTCGTCCCTCTATTCCATGTGATCTAATCTTGCTAACCAGTGTACCATGAGAAACCTTGTCCAATGCCTTACTTAAGTCCATAAAGATCACGTACACCACTCTGCCCTCATTAATACTCTTTGTTACTTCTTCAATCAAGTTAGTGGAACTCAACTTCCCATGCACAAAGCCACGGTGTCTATCCCTAATCAGTCCTTGCCTTTCCAAACACACACAAATTCTATCTCCTGTGTTACAAAGTTACGTACAGTATTCATGAATACGGTGGCACAGTGGTTAGCCAGGGATCCGGGTTCGATTCTAGCCTCAGGCGGCTGTCTGTGAGGAGTGTGCACATTCTCCCTGTGTCTGCGTGGGTTTCCTCCGGGTGCTCCAGTTTCTTCCCACAGTCCAAAGATGTGCAGGTTAGGTGGATTGGCCATGCTAAATTGCCCATAGTGTTCAGGGAGGTGTAGATTAGGGGGGTTATAGGGGGATGGGTCTGGGTGGGACGTTTTGAGGTTCGGTGTGGAGTCATTGGGCTGAAGGGCCGGTTTCCACACTGGAGGGATTCTATGATTCAATTGGAAGGCAAGAAGCTAAATGTGTGGTAAAGTGCTTTTAAGCTTAAACAGAGAAGGTGTTTGTAAACAGCTGGGAAACTGTATAGACAGTTCTGAAACTGCCACATGCATCCATTGGCTGCATGAGTGGAAACCTCAGATTGTTTTGATATTTTGACAACGAGTTTGAATTTGGCCAATTAATTTATAACAAGCACCAAGATACAGAAAACCAATTGAATTTAATTCGAATGGTGTTGACAACCTGAAACCAATTGTATTATAGGAAACTGATGAGTCATCAGAGGGTACATAAAGATGGGGCCATTCGGAAAATCAGGGAGAGCCAATTGTCATCTACAGCAAAATCAAGTCCATAACTTGACATATAAACCTGGCTTTCACAAAATATTTTTAAGCTCTCTAAAAAGCCCAAAAGATACCATGGCATTTTAGCTCAAAGCCCTCACCGAAGAAATTAAAGAGAAAAACATCCAAGACGGCTGAAATCGATAGAAGACAATCTCTTCAGGTTCGCATAGACTAAGTTTTAATTTATTGTCATCTTATTAATTGAGTTTATACAAGTGGGACTTGTGTTTATTGAACAGTATTCCAGTAGAATTTAAGCCAGACAGAGAGTAGTTAGTAGTCCAGGGGGGAATTGTCGGTTTGTTAGTAATTCTGTTAATTTGTTCATTGTTAGGGTTAAATAAATAAATTGTTTTTTGTTATTTGTAAAGTGGAGATCAGGGATTTTCTTTCTTTTGAACACCCTTAATAGATTACGAGGGGAAAAGTGAGCTTCCCTGGATGTTTCGGGGGTAATTATTAGAAGGGAACCTCTACTCTCATCATCACAGGTCGGGGCTTGTGTTTTGGTTTAACTATCAGAGGGGTTCAGCCATTCCCCCTCTGTAAAGCAGTAATATTTTGAAGGCAGTTGCAAGCAGTCTTACCCCCACCATGCCCAGAAGTTGCAAGATCATAGAAGCAGCCTTCTCTGACAGATCATGGACCTCTTGAGTCAAAGACTCTATGTCTAATTGAGTTGTTCTGCATTATTAATCCAATTTTACATCAAGTACCAGACTTGCCTCAGCAGTGCCCACCTCTCCCAGTGGGCTGTTTAGGTCTGAAAGCTAGGGGCCTTCTGATTGAGCTGACAGCATAGAAAGACTGCCAGCCACTTATTCCCTGTTACCTTCTGCAAAATTTTAAGGCTGATCTCTGTCTTCAGTTGAGCTAGCTGGCCCATCAACAATATTCTCTTCATGATCTCATAACATGAATCTTATTTACTGTCAGGAGCTTATCTTGTTCTGAAACTTATTTACCTCCTACCAAAAAAAATTCCTCATGTACATACTATGTAGCCTCATTTTAATCTGCGAGTTGAAAAGCAGGCATTTAAGCTGAGTAGCACTATATGCAAGTATCAGTAAGCATGAGATATGAACCCATATCAATCTGATTGAAAGGCAGGAGTGCTACTAGAGAAACTATTTTAGGATCTGTGAAAAAATACCAAATTAAAAACATTTAATTGCACCTCTCTCATTTAGACAATATTATTAATGCGTGAGATTGTAACTTTCTGAAATGTTAAACCATAGTACACATTGCACCTGTATACAGTGTTACTGCCGTAGATCATGAAAAGCTTTACTTAAAAAGACTACAACAAAATACAATTACCCACAGAGAGAAGTTTGAAGGAATCTGGGAATATCTTTCATAAATCGACATTCAAAGTTCAGTGAATTTTCATCTTTAACAGATTAGAAGTCACGGAAATTCTACCTGCAATTGTCCCCAACAGTGACAATCTCCACTTCACTGTCTGTTGAGGTAACATTGATTTCTTCATTGGCAGTAACCTGGGGAGCTGAAGTGGCCTCAATCACCACAACATCCTCATCAATATTTCCTGCAAACAATAGAAAATTTAAAATCAGCAAAAACTTAACATGCACAACAAAATATGTGGTGTTGTAGGTTCAGTTACACCCAATGTGACCTACATACCACAAACATTTCAGAGACAAAAATATTGCCAGTGGTATTTGGTTATTGTATACTTAATAATGCTAAAACATGCTGCACCAAGCTAATATATATTATCAAAACTGAAAGCTATCAACAAACCTTTTTCTTTGAAGTTCATCCATTTTCCATACATTGAACATTTTCCTGTGTAAAATTCAAATCTTCACTGATTTGTGAAACTATCAACACAATTTACCACATTTTGACCACATTTATGAATAAACTAAGCCCACAGAGATTCAAAATACAAAGTCTGGAGTTGAACTATGACTACTAATTTCACCGCTGCTTCATAATGAGTTTGGAATAAGACCAACACTGAATGGCGGGAAAATTTAATTTCTAGAAGTCTGAAATAAAAGCAGCCAATTCTGCAATATCTAAAGCACCTCAAAGAAAAATCAACTTTTCAAAATCACGACTTAAGTAAGTTATTCAGCCGTTTGTTCGCCAGATATTAACAGGCTTGCTCCATAATTTCAGCACTCTGTCCATCATGTCAAAGCTAGTTATATGTCCTTTGCCAGGGGCAAGAGCGAGCACAAGGAGACAAATTTCTCCCTGCAATTTTTATTTTCAAGTGCCTAAACGCAGGCATTAGCTTCAATAACATGTAAATAATGTAATTATAAATATTTGCTATTTCTTAGGGTCCTTGCTGGCCACAACTTTAAAACTCAAATTCTGAGAGAACACAACACATGCAGTACTGAAATAGTTTCAAAACCATTTCTATCTGCTTTGGTTTTACAAGAACGGAAATAGGAGTACTGTCAAGAGAGTAAGGTACAACATCTATTTGTAACTGGCACGTGGTTGTGCCTGCTCAATTTAAAGCATGGACTTCTTCACAAAATCACAAAGTATATGAAGGCGTTCAGTTTATTACTTAAATAACATTCTAATTATTGGGAGGCAAAGGACTCAACAGGGAGTGAAAGTACTCACTGAGCTGTGAATCTAATTTTATGCATCATTCTGAAATACGTTGCTGTCTCAATTTCTTCCTAACCACTAGTCAAAATGTCAGGCACATTATTATAAATCTTAGGACAGCTATGAGTGATACAAGGCAAGTTCAAATACCCTCAAAAGCAGTTTGAGAAATCCAGAAAACTTGGTAAGTGATGATTGTTGTAAAACTGGTTCATTGATAGCCTTTAAGGGAGGAGACCCACTTTCATCTGCATGTTATTAGACTGCATTCAAATTGCCAAGCAGGCCACTGAGTTGAATCAAAAAGCTAAACAACAAGGCAGCAACTTCACTACATTGTGGTTTAAGGAAGGTCATGGCTAGTATCTGTCAGAGCACTGAGGAATGGGGATATTAAAGTGCTGACTTTGCCAGTGACACGTGCTAAACATGAATAAAAAGAAAAAAGTGTATAAGGAGGGTTACAATTACAAATAGACAGCTTTATCAATCTCCCAAATCTCTAGCACTTTTACCAGTTTCTCTCTCATTCTTTCTTCCCCAAAGTACAAAATATGTGCACACTTTCAGTTCATTGGTTGTCTTCATGTGATTAACTTGGCTTAGACAACTGACTCAGAAATTGGAAATCTGAATTTGAACATGACACCTACTGGTCTACATGATTCAACTACACATGCTTATTTATCAAGTGAATTATGGAGAGAGTTTGGAGCAGAAAATTTTGATCTTAGATCATATTTAAATAGGATAAAAGGTTACTGCAGTCTTCAAAATGATCAATAGCTGGAAGTTTTATTTAAAATGAAAATGCAATAATTACAAATAAAAAAAGCCAAACAAATAAAATCACCAACAGCTGCTCATTTTGTTTTTTACCCTCTGCGGTTTTCTGTTATCAAGAAATAAAAACAATTATGGGCAAAACATCTAAAAAGAGGTTTAAATACTCAGTCCAAATTAAAAGCAATGGTCTATGCAGCTGCAGTGAAGAGAGTTTCCACAACAAACATAAGCAGAATGTGATGATTATAATTCTTCCCAGAAGCTACTAGTTAAATGCTTGTCCACCTTAAGAACGCCATCATCCATACAGTTGAATTACGAATTGCATTTTAAGAGTCATTACCCATTTAATCGCTGGTTAATAGTATCAACTAAATCTTACAGTTCTATTCAAGAGGACAGCAATTTCTAAATTACTGTTATTTGAACTTCATTTTGAAAGAAAGTCGATCAGGCAAGCTAAACCCACACTCCTTGCATCCTTAATTCTATGAGCTTTCTTCACAATGCTGAAAACGAACATCATCTTCAAACAGCAGTTTATGCTATCCACGAAGAAAATTCAATGCCTTTGTCTGAGGACAGTTGACTTTTGCTTCATACCTGGCTATTTGTTTGAAACAAATACAAATGCATTCATGTAACGTTTGTTATGTTGTCCAAATGCTCCGAAACCACAAATAATAAACACTTAAGTGTAACCAATGTTATAATAGAGGAAAAAGCAGCAGTTTATGCACAGCAAAACTGCAAAAGAACTGCAGGTGGATGACTGGTTGCATTATAAATACAGGCAAGGACACAGAACATGTTTGTTCACACCAGTGAAATGGAATAAACAGTCAAGTCTTGATTTAAGATCTCTAAAAAAAGAGAGCCAATATGAGTGCAGTATTCCCTCAGTAGTGGACCGAGAGGTCAGTTTAGATGGTTACTAGGACTAAGTGAGGCCTGACAGCGTCCCACAAATGATGTTCGATTTAAGCAAAAATAACCCATTATCACCAATACAACACAAATCAATGACAACAATTACTGATATGAATTCTAAAACAGTGACCAGGCCACCAAAATTCTTTCTTGGCCTCAACCCACATATTCTGTTCAGAAGTTTTCTCTTTTCTTCTGAAGGTGAATTAAGAAGTGCAATTGTTGGGGACACAGTAGGGTAGTGGCAAGGTCATTGAGGCCCAGATTACTGCTCTGGGGACAAGGGTTCAAATCCTATCATGGCAGCTACGGGAGTTAAAATAAATTCATAACTTTGGAATTCAAAGCTACTTTCAAAAATGGTGAGCAAGAAACTATCAACGGTTGTGAAAACCCTCATGGTTCAGAGCACCCTTTAGGGAAAGAGATCTGCCATCCACACCTAGTCTGGACAACATATGACTCCAGACACAGCCAGTTGTCAAATCATACCTGCCCTCTAAAATGGCCTCACAAGCCACTCAGTTCAAGGGACAACAAAAGTTGGCTTTGCCATAAAACACCCACATCCCATAAACAAATAAAACTGGGTCCAAGGGTAGTCTATGTTGTTGTTTCAGACCTAATGTGAAAACTTTGCCAGAGCCAAATAAGTTTAGACTATTCGAATTGTTTTAGCAAATGTTGTCTTGTTAGTAGTCTACTGTGAAGTTCTGCATCAGTTCTAGTCATAGATGCTATTCTTGAGTCACACAGCATGGAAACAGAGCCTTTGGTCCAACCAGTTCACATTTTATTTTAAAATTTTTAAATGCCACTACATAATTAATCTGTCCACTAGCCTGTGCAGAACATAATTGCATCAAATGCTGAAGAAGCTCTTGTGGCATAAACATCAGCTGAACTTTATGCTTAGTCACAAGAGTCTCAAACTAAACTAGGCCACCTGCCTGTGCTTTGTCCATATCCCTCCAAACCTTTCCTATTCATCAACTTATCCAAATGTCTTTTAAACACTAACTGCATCTGCATCCATCACTTGCGCTGGTAGTTCATTACACACACAAACCACGCTGTGGTTTAAAAAATATTGCCTCGCATGTTCTTTTTTAAATCTTTCCTTGTAACTCTAAAATTATACTCCCCTAGTTTTGAACTCTCCACCCAGAGAAAAGACCCTTGTCATTCACTTTATCTATGCCCTTCATGACTTTTTCAATGTCAATAAGGTCACTCCTCAACCTCTTACACTTAAGTGAAAAAAGTACCAACCTTTCCAGTCCTTTTTTAATATCTCAAACCCTCCATTCTCAGCAACATCCTTGCAAATCCTGTGAAATCTTCTGAACGCTCTCAAGTTTAATAATATCCTTTTATAACTGGGTGGCCAGAATTACACAGCCTATTCCAGAGGAGGCCTCGCCAATGTCCTGTACAACCACAACAACATTTCTCTACTCCTACACCCAAAAGGTCTGAAGAATGAAGCATAGTGTGCTAAACACCTTCTGAACCACTCTGTCTATCTATGACGCAAACTTTAAAGAATTATGTACCCGAACCCTTAGGTCTCTGTTCTACAACACTATCCAGGTTATCGACCTTGTTTATATTACCAAAATGAAGTACCTCACATTTATCCAAATTAAACTCCATCTATCACTCCTCAGCCCATTGACCCAATTGATCAAGATTTCTTCATCATCTTAGAGAACCTTCTTCACTGTCCAATATACCACCAATTTTGGTGTCATCTGCAAACTTATGAATGTTGTCTCCTATATTCTCATCCAATCCATTTTATAAAGGACAAACAAAAGCAGACCCAGTACTGATCCCTGTGGAACATTGTTGTTTTTTGGACTGGAGGTTTGTGACCAACTGTGTCTCCTGCCAATTAGCCAATTTTGCAGCCAACTGGCAAGCTCACCCCGAATCCCATGAGATCTAACTTCACTAACTGGTCCACCGTGTGGAACCTGGTCAAAGGCTTTACTAAAGACCAAGTGAACAACGTCTACTGCTCTGCCCTCCTCAATCTTTTTGGTAACTTCATTAAAGAAAATTCAATCAAGTTTCTTTCCCTACATTTTCATTCAATTTTATAAAATAGAAAAAAAATTTCTTCCATGATTACATATTGGCTCTTGTAATTGAAAAAGAAATCTCTGAATCATTATTTGTAAACAATAGTCAATGCTGACAATGAAAAATCAATTCTATAGCAATGAAGTTGTTAAATAAAGATGCATAAATCATTGCGATTCTAAATGTGCAGAAGATTTTTTTTATTTACACATACTGTATTGATGAACTACTTTAAAATTAGTCACTGATATCACAGTTGAAAGTAAAGATTTTCTGGCTGTGTGTGTTATGGGCAAAGATTTAGCAAATTGTAGAAATTCACGAGCTATTCTACATGCTCAAAGCACAGAAACAAGTCTCGTTCAATCTTTTTAACTCAGTCCTTTTGTGCTGAGTAAGCTGCCCTTTACATGGACAGATGCTAGTCACTTCAACTACACCCTGTGGTGGCAGGTTCTACATTCTAACCACTCCCTTGGTAAACACGTTTCGCCTGAATGTCCTTGTGGATTTATTCAGGGCTATTTGTCACTGTCAGTGCTGGGCTGGGCTTGGCCACAAGAACGTTTCATAGAAATGTTGCGACCACAGAGACTTGGCAAAAATGAACACAAAAATGAACAGCAGAAAAAGATAAATAGTTTAGTTTGGTAACAGATGGAGGCAACGAGTTGCAGTTAAGCTTAATTGTTTACATGTTGTGTTACATTTGGTCCAAATCCAAATTCTCAGCTGGTGAATTCAAAAAAATAATCTTATGAAAACAATTGTACCTCCAGGAAGTAGCTCATCTCTGCAATTGATAAGTCAACAGCTTTGCACGGAACATCTAATAGTGTAGATGGATGTGGTAAGATCTCATTCGAGCAATAAATTTAGGATCTGGATGTCCTAATTACTTAATACAAAGTCCAGCTGTGAGTGTGACCAAAAAAAAGTTACCAGTGCCAATTTAAGGTGATCCTGTTGGCACAAATTTAATGTTTTTTTAAAACTCATTCACGAGATGAGGGCATCACTGGCTAGGCCAGCATTTATTGCACATCCCTAATTGCTCAGAGGGCAGTTCACAGTCAACCACATTGCTGCGGGTCTGAGTCATATGGAGGCCAGACCAGGAAAGGATGGCAGTTTCCTTCCCTAAAGGACATTAGTGAACCAGATGGGTTTTTACAGCAATCGAAAATAGATTCGTGGACATCAGATCCTTAATTCCAGATATTAATTGAATTCAAATTCCACCATCTGCCGTCACGGGATTTGAACTCAGATCCCCAGTTATGTGGGTCTCTAGACTAAGAGTCCAGCAATAATAACATTACCTTCTACCACTTTCCATCTTAAATACCACTGCCTCCCCTGGACAATAAGACACATTTCAACAAAAACTGAATGTCCTCAGACATAGTTTTCCAAATGAGCAATCCGTAGTAATGCAACTGAATTAATACCATTTGATAACGTTAATAAAAATTGGAGAAATTTACAGCACATTGGCCCACTGTGTCTAGCTGGATCTTCGAAAGACCAGCTGCCTTTAGCCCAACTGTCTACATGAAACAGCCACCAACTTCCTTTTAAAACCATTGCTAGAATTGGTATCCAAAACCTTTTCAGGTCAATAATAAAAACGTTTCTCTTCAAGTCCACTCTCAATCTTTTGCTTAAGATTTTAAATCTATGATCTTTAGTTGTTGACCCAATTCAATTAAGAGTGCAGTTTGTCTCTGTTCATTCAATTAAAACCTCATTTTAACTTGAAACCTGTATTGGGTCATCTGTTATCCTTCCCCAACAAAAGCGTTTACATCTTCCTCATTACTGAAGTCCCTGTCATTTCTGTTAAACATCTCATCACTACTAATATCCTACACAACATCCTATATCACCTAAGACGTGCATCTTTCCTGAAGTGTGTTACCTGGAATTGACTGCAATACTCGAGGTGAGGTCTAACTAATGATTTACAAAGTTCTATTATAGTCTGTTAGTTTTTATATCTTGTGCCTCTATTTTTAAACTTAAATACCTCATTGTTTTGTTAAACCATCTTATCAAATTACTCTGCCACCTTTTGGAATTTGTTTAAATGCACAACGTGGTCTCTCTGCTTATTTACACTTTTCAAAGTCACGCCACTACCTTTCTATAACTGTCCTCCCAAGGTGCAATACCTCACTTGTCCACCTGCTTTACTTATTTAACCATTCAGGTCACATCATCTTGAAGTCAACAATAATGCTCGTGGTATCTACTGTTTGCAACTATCTGCAAACATTACGATGCCCTTACAGTCAAGGCTAGGTCCCTGTCACTTGATACAATGCATTTACCCATTGTGTTACAGTGGGAAACAGCAATTTTTTAATGTAAAAATGGTTAGTGAAGCTTCACCTGAATACACCCAGTTCAGTTAATATGCATAACACGATGAGTGGCAGACAAACATTCGTCGTGTCTTTCATGCTTACAACGTATTTTTCAAACACATTGAAGACATACAATTCTCTTCCAAAACAAATATCATGTATTTGCCCATTTGAAGTTGAAATTTCAGATAGTAATGGACAGATTCCCTTCTTCAAAATAATCATGCTTGATAGCCAGGTAATTTTTACCTGACTTGAAGGAAGCTGCAGAAAAATATGACAAGATACAATCCCCTGGTTTCCATCTTAAAACACAAGCCAAAAGGGGATGTCTGGGTGATATGGCTGTATTTCAGCTCTGCAAACCCTAGTCACTGATTAACAACCAGAGATAACATTAAAAAAAATTCTTTGCTTCTTGAAGACTAGGTTGTAAGAACTAGATGCAACACTGTGCAAAGCTGAGCTTCTATCGTGATGTATTAAATATAACAAACTGTTTTGGAAACATCCTAGGTGACAATATACCTTTGGAGCAAAGAAAAGCTATATGTGCAATTTGTCAAAAGATCTGCTTTATACATTGTTCCTACAGCAGGTTCACATATCAAAGCATTTCAGAAAAATTCCCTATTGACAACCACTTTGGCTGAAAAGCCTAGTACACTCGTAACACAAGGTAGCAATATGCATCAACAGACTCAACAACACTGTTGCAAAATACATTGAATAATGTTTTGCTGTATAACAATTCAACATCAGCTCAATCTCTAAGTCTGTAAATCTCAGGTTAGTTCGGCAGTGTTTCCTTATTACATTGGAGTAAGCTTCAGAGAACAATTTTAGCAGATGTACCAAAACGTATGGCAGTGGTCATAGGAAAAAATGATGCAAATAACATTTGTGCTTGGAAACATTCGCATTGACACTGGTGAAAAGTATTCTATGATACCATTACGATAGCTCTGTATTAAACACAAGTATGCAAGTCCCAGATATAGGCAACAAATCAAGAGTCAAAATGTGATTAAGCAAGTAGCAAGGATGTTTGCTGAGCTCTGTAAGAAGACAGTATCTCCACAGATAGCGGGAACTGCCGATGCTGGAGAATCTGAAATAACGAGGTGTAGAGCTGGATGAACACAGCAGGACAAGCCGCATCAAAGGAGCTGGAAAGCTGATGTTTCGGGTCTAGACCCTTCTTCAGAAAACAAAGAAGGGTCCAGACCTGAAACGTCAGCTTTCCTGCTCTTCTGATGCTGCTTGGCCTGCTGAGTTCATCCAGCTCTACACCTTGCTATCTCAGCATCTCCACAAGTTGCATTAATTAATGCACCAGGAGGAATAAATAGAAAAATGTATTTTAAGTTGGGTCGGAAAAACAAAATGGCAAAGAAAATAAATAAATTAATTAACAAGGTTTATCAGAATATGAAGAATACAAAGACAAGACAGTTGAACTGCTTCTTAAAAATGGCAATTGCTGAAGCTATGCTGCGGCAGAATATTCTCAAATGAAAACAATGCTGACAATGGATCACTGCAAGTACGCACTTTTGATGTAATTACCATGTACCAATACAGACTGAAACAATTTAGTATACACAATAATGCAACCATGACTTTTAACTACTTATTACTCCAAGTAATTCACCAGCTGTTTATAGTCTATAATTTGTAACCATTACTACAAAAAAAGTCCAATAATTTGCATTAAGCTACATACATTGTAAAAATGGGAATTTAGGACAAAATGATTAACTAACTTGAATTAAGCAGCCTTTGATTAACAATACATGTTAAACAGGAAATTGTGTTCTGGTCAAAGGTCTTGACTTAAAAGAAAGACACTGTTTCCCATTCCATAGGTACTGCCAGAGTTGCTGAGTATTTTCAGCATTTGTGATTCAAATTTCCAGCAATTGCACTATTTTCCTTTTGTAACTAGCAGTAGCTTAAAATACGCAACTCAAAGAACTAGTATTGTGATTGACTCATACTAAATAACACTCACAATTAAGTAAAGTGCTCTTTATTCAAAACTTAATGAACAAAGAAAAAATAATATGAATCCAGATGATGTTACTTGGTCCCTCCACAGTAACAAGAATCATGGAATCTTTCTCCAAAGACGGTTTTCAGCAACGATAGCAGAACCCAAAGGACTTGAGTGCTTCTCACCATAGTCTGATAAATCCCTTGGTGTGACACTTTCAGTCCAGTTAATTGCTCGTGTGCATGGTTTTTAAGATTGTCACAAGTAAAGAGGATTTTCTTCGTCTTTTGCCCATTGCCCAAGGGCACAGCTTCAGAGTAAAGGAAAGACCTTTTAGAATGGAGATAAGGAGAAATCTATTCAGCCAGAATGGTGAATCTATGGAATTTACTGCCACAGAAGGCTGTGAACACCAGGTCATTAAGTATATTTAAGACTGAGACAGATAGGTTCTTCATTTTCAAGGGGATCAAGGGTTATGGGGAGAAAGCGGGAGAATGGGGTTGAGAAACTATCAACCATGATTGAATGGCAGAGGAGACTTGATGTGCTGAACGGCCTGATTTCTGCTCCCATGTCTTATGGCCCTAAATGAGAGAGAACAAGGGGTGAGAGTATCTACAAAAGATGTTAAAATGTATGTACTTGAGAAAAACATTCCAATGAAAAAACTGGTTTCCATCACAACTGCTAGTGCATCAGCCATGCTTCGCACATTGATCTGCTGCATTTTGCAGAAACAATCCTAATTTCCCATCTTTTGTCTCAACTGTATAATCCACTAGTGAAGCAGTCAAGTTATGGAATTTTCTAAGTAGTGAATGTTGTTGTTAAAATTGTAAATCTGATTCAAAAAAGCACAAGACAGCTGTTCCATTTCAAAAATCTCCTGAATCT
This sequence comes from Ginglymostoma cirratum, assembly GCA_024137785.1. NCBI lineage: Eukaryota > Metazoa > Chordata > Chondrichthyes > Orectolobiformes > Ginglymostomatidae > Ginglymostoma > Ginglymostoma cirratum. The sequence goes on along the minus strand of JAHRHZ010000047.1, from coordinate 1,583,296 downwards.
TCTCTCTTCCTGCAGAGATTAAAGGATTTTTCAGTGGAATTAGTCAGAGAAGTTTCCCCATATGGCTGAAGAAGAAATCAAAGCTAGCTTGTTAACCATCTTGTTACCACTTCAAATTCACCAGTGGTAATAATACACTAGAAATTTAAAATCTCTGGAAAATGCTCAAATATCTAGAAACAGGCAATGGCATTCTTATCAATTATGTTTCTTTACATCTAGCTTTGAATAGTGATTCGAAACTGCAATGAAAAGGGTTACCTTACCTTTTGTTATAAGTCAACATGGCAACGTGGAGGTCAGATGTATCGTTTACGACTCTTTAAAATGAGACAGTATATTTTGACATGTTGACGTCTTGATCAGGAATGTCGTTACACAACCAGAAAACTTGGAAGAATTCCCATCAGGAAAGTACTTCTTTCTCATCAACAATTCAATTATATCAAAAGGTGCTTTGAAGCAGCAATGGATGGTATATAGCTAAGTAATGATTTACTTCCCTTTCAGCATTTTCCAGGCAACATGGAGTTGCCCCAATGGTGGCTTGTTACCCTAATGACGAATGATTATTCTGCATTCCAACTATTTTAAAATTCTTAAGACAAGATGAGGTATATTTAGTGTAATTAAGACTCACAAATAACGACTTGCCTTCGTCTTGATTCATACTATTATTTAACCTTTGACTGCTTTCAAAGAAAGGGCTAGTTCTTCACAGTGTTAAGACTACCATTGTTTTTCTTTTATTTCTCTCATTTTTAATTTGGAATGGAGAGTCGCAGTTGAGAATTGAACAGCAGCTTGTATTTTTTAAGAAAAGGGACAAAAAAAAAATCTGATGTTTGCTGTTGGGAACTGGCTTGGAGTGATAAAGCAGGTAAATTACTGCTCTAAGACAAACTGACAATGAGATATTATGCTCAAGGACTGAAAACTGGTTGGATGTTGAATTGGTCAAGCAAGGGAAGATCTGCCATGACCAGCCAACCACAGGAAATGTTGAAAACAAAAGAGAAACCAAATGGCTTAGAGACAGTAAGAACTGCAAATGCTGGAGTCACAGATAACACAGTGCGGAGCTGGAGGAACACTGCAGGTCAGGCAGCAGAGGTGCAGGAAAGTTGATGTTCTGGGTGGGGACCCTTCTTCAGAAATGGAGGAGGGGGAAGCCAGCACTGAAATGAACAGAGAGGAGGGGTGGGGCTGGGGAAGGTAGGTGGGATGGTGATAGGTCAGTGTAGGTAGGAAGTGGTGGGGATTGGTCAGTGAGGTGGGAGGGGCAGATAGGTGGGAGAGAAGATGGACAGGTCAAGGAGGTGGGGATGAGAGGGAGGGTTGGTCACAGGATGAGGCCGTTGGTGGGGAGATTTTGAAACTGGTAAAATCCACACGTAGGCCATTGGGCTCTCGAGGTGGAATATGAGGCGCTGCTCCTCCAGTGTCATAACGATGCCACTCCCGGCCTCATCCCATGACCAATCCTCCCTCTCATCCCTGCCTCCTTGACCAGACACAATCTCCGACCTATCTGCCCCTCCCACCTCACTGACCAATCCCCACCATTCCCTCCCTGCACTCACCTAATCACCATCCCACCAATCTTCCCCAGCTCCACCCCTCCTCTATGTTTATTTCTGAGCTCCCTTCCCCACACCCACCCCATTTCTGAAGAAGGGTCCCAGCCTGAAACATCAACTTTCCTGCTCCTTTAATGCTGCCTGGCCTGCTTTGTTCCTCCAGGTCTGCATTGTGTCGTCTCTGACTCCAGAATCTGCAGTTCTTGCTATCTCTGAAGGTGATCACAGCAGTTTTGTTTTAAAATGGCTAATATTACAATTCTACACGAGTTATTACAATTAATTAGCAACTGGATTGTCCTTCCAAACTAAAGAATATGGATTAGATCATTGAATGCCTGTCACCAAGTCTCAAATCCAGCAGGATCTCAAATGTTTCCTTGTCATGAATACGCCTTTTTGTTTTTTTAGTTTAGAAACAATTTATCGGCCAAATTGAATAATATGGTGTTGTACTTCAGGGTTTAAACATTACAAATAATGACATCGACTCTCTTTAGTTAATGAATATCTGCCCTTTACATGACAGAATCAGTAGCATATCAGCAGAGTCTTCTGAAAAGTTACTTTATTTAAAGAAGTTACTGAACCATCACAAAGAAAGAATTCCAGAATTTCACTTCCTTTTACATGAACAAGTGTGTTCCAACATGACATTTGAACTGCCTGGCTTTATTTAAGAGTAATGCAATTTTTACCCTTTTGTACTCCAGTCCCTTAAGATGAAAACCAACATTTCATTAGCCGTTTCAAGTGTTTGTACCTCCGCATTAGCTTTTCATGATTTCTGTACACAGACCCTAAAATCTGCTTGATATTAAATCACTCTAAGCTTGCTAGCATTTAGAAAACACACTGACTTTTACTGTTTCAAAACAAATGACCTCACACACTCTCATATTAAACCTCATCAACTAATTTTGACTCCCACCCACCACTCAACAACTTCCTCCAAAAATAAAACAAGTCCAAGCTTGAACTCAACTATTTTTCTGTTCCATGCACAAAATCCCTGATGCACTTTAGAACCTGGAGTGATAAAGTTATGAGAGACTGAGCGAGCTAAGCACTGGGACAGGAGCTGAAACGAGCTGAAGGCAACGTGAGCAAAGTTAAGGGAGTTCCACACTTGATTTGCGGTATCAACTCTATTTGTATGGTTAAACTGGTTACAAATAGCTGAAATAATGAAATACCTGGGACAAGAGGTGTAGGGGTTACAAAATGAAGTTATAATGTTCGAGAAAGAAAAGCCACTAATTGCTCAAGGAAAATTACTGAGCGGCCACGGTTTATTTGCTATGTTAAGCAACCTACTTCAATTCAGATGCCCAACTAGCAATTAGTTTATTTTTTTTTGTTGTTTAGCCTAAATTATTATAAGCTACGTGGACTGCCAACAACTGTGAAACATTATGTGCAAGCTAGTAATTCTACAGGGCTCCCAGCTGTTATTCACATAGTCGGTATGGTACCCATTTTACTCAGTAATGAGTCACATAACCCATCTGTTAAAATGTGAACAGACCACAGCAACGACAGATCCAGAAGCATCAAGAGAATTTTCTTTGAAGCTCGTAACAGCTGCAGCGTGTGTAGAAATAGCTGATCTTCTGTAATTTGTACTCAAATTGTTTATTATGCCTTTTGGCTCTTTTACATAAATGTTGACTTCACAAAGTACCTGAAACCGCAGCCAAAACTGAGCCTTTGCTCCGACTTGACAGGGTACTTTGCAGATAATTACTTTGCAAAAAGATTAACATATTCATCCGACCAGTATGACAGAAAAGGAAATTTACACTGGAATTTTGTGATAGGATAAAACCAAAGTTAAAAATCAGTCAGTGTCAAGTCGAAGCTGAAAATATCAGGGTGACAAAAGAATTACTACAATATGGTTCATTCTTGTATCTATTGCAACAATTCAAAATCTGGAGCTTCATTTAAACTGTATTCTATTCTTCAGCATGATAAAAGGCAGAAAACAAAGCTACAGCAATGAAGTTTCTCAAAAACACCCTTTAAAAATGACTGTTAAGTGATTAGACTCTTTAAATCATTTTGATAAAAGGTCAATATTACAAATTAGACTCTGCTGTACTGAAATAATATTGTACAATATTACACTAATTTTTTTGGGAGGGGATGGTAAGAGGTGAATCAAATACCTTCATTTTCATGGCACATTAAATTTCTGAAATCAATTCATTTAAATGTAAAGAGATGATAAAAGATTCCACTGTATGCTTACTAACCCATTAATTTATGCTAAAGTCATAACCCATCATTTAGTCATTTCACAGGTTAATATGAAAAACAATCTTTTATACCTAATTATTCACCACTGACAATTAGCATTAAGGCGGTGATATAAAATGCACAAAAGGAATGAATTACTGCAATGTTCTTAAAATAAAATTAACATTTACTTTTCATTTACTACATTTCTTTTAGGATAAAAATAAGCATCAGTTAAGATTGGTTTGACAGTCAGGTAAACCGAAGGATCAGATACTAAAGATAGCATCAAAATAATTTCAACTTGGTCTACTGGGACCTCCATAATGTTTTAGGAAAAATACACTTTTAGGTCTGGCTGATTGCAGTTAAACAAAACTAATGACTGTTGGTCAGGCATGTATTAACTACAAATCAAAAGATACAAAGTAATATTCTTTGTTGCACTTCAATACACATCAAAAGCGTCAAACTGTTGGGGAATAAATCCATGGGAACCAGCTGTCTTCTGGTACCTCATTTAATGTCCATTTCTCAAAATTATAGAACAGACATCATGGGAATCAGGCTATTTCATCACAATTGGCGTAAAGGCCAAGCCCTGTTTTGTCTTCCGGACCTCCATTTTAGGAATTGGCAGACAGTATCCAGCTGATTCTTTTCTTCTTACTTTAGATTACTTAGCTCAGAATAGGCCAAGACTGACTATGCAACTTCCTGTTCTCTCCAGCTTTGTATCTGTCAAGAAAACATGTTGTGCGTAGCTGACCTAGTGGATAAACGCAGGACCAACATGGGACTCAGTGCGCGACTCTCATTGATCAATTGGTTACTAGTCCTAAAAATTCAGATTTTACAAAAATGTATATTAACAAAATGAAAATATATTTAAAACTTTTACTTAGCTTGATTACATCTTTCTATGATTATGTCATTACAAACTCCAATGTACAAAAGTTGCTGCAATAAAATTGTTTGATGGACAGAACTTTGTCCCATTTTAACAAACTTTTCAGTTGTTTTACTCGCTTGTTCTTTCTCTGTAACCCTGCAATTTTTTTCTTTCAGGTATTTATCCAGTTTCCCCTTCAAAATGTTTGCTTGTGGATGCCCTCCGCGATCTTTCAGACAGTAACTTCGAGATGACAATTGCTCTGTGTTCCAAAAAATGTTTCCTGCAGGTATTTTGATAATTACTTCAAATCAGCATCCCCGGTTACCCAACTTGCTGTCACTGAAACAATTCCTCTATTAATGCTATCAACGCTCTTCAAAATTTTGAACATCAATAAAATTCATATTATAACTTCTTGCATTCAAGATAACAAACCTTTGTTGCCACACAACTGCAACACCTTATCTCTAGTACTTGCAAATCTCTTTCATAACCTCTGAGATCTTGACAGCCTTTCTAGAACGTGTTGTCCAGAAATTGATCATAATACTCCGGCCGAGGCCTTGTCTTCTTAAATGCTAAGCGTAACCTCCTTGTAACCCACGCAATTATTCATTAAGTGAATGATCCAATGCGCTTTTTTTAAAAACTGCTGTATCTCCTCCTGCCACCTTCAATGATTTGTGTGGCTACACTCCAGAAACTCTTTCTTAAAACTGTACCATTAATTTATTATTTCCTTCTCACGCTTCCCTTAAAATGCATCACTTTACAGATCTGCTTTAAATGTCATCTATCGGTCATCGATCTAACCATTTTATCAGCATCACGCCCACCTTTAGACTACTATGAGATTCTGCATTGTTTGCTATATAACCAAGCATGGTATCATCTGCAAACTTCAGTTCTGTCCAGCATAGCAAAGTTCAACTCATGAACTTTTATTCAAAAGATCAATCACCTTAAAATCAATCCTTGATGAACACACCATAAATTTCCCTCCAGTCGCCATAAAGATGACTTTGCTTTGTGGACCTTTGGCAATTTCATATACATGTTGCCATTGCCACTCACTCCTTCCTATCGCACTTTAATTTCTGTTAGTCTTACCATCCCCAGAAACTTTGTATTTCTTCAGTTATGATGTGTTGTGCATCTCAATTGCTTTAACAAACTAATGCTGGCCATGCATCTTCAGCTGTCCAAGCATTAAAGCTCCATTTCTAAGCCTGTCCCTTTTTAAATCCTTCTTTAAAATACTACTTAAAGCCTCCCTCTTAGATAAGCTTTTGGTTTTTACTTTATTCACTCGTGGGACATGGACAACGCTGGCTGGCTAGCATTTTACTGCCTGTCCTTAGTTGCCCTTGAGAAGGTGGTGAGCTGCCTTCTTAAACCGCTGCACTCTACCTGCTGTAGGTGGACCTATAACGTCCTTAGGGAGGGAATTCCAGGATTTTGACCTACTTACAGTGAAGCAGTGGTGATATATTTCCACATCAGGATGGTGCATGGCTTTGTATGCAAGTGGATTTGGAAGGTGCTGTCCTTGGTGAATTTCTGCAGTGCATCTTATAATTGGTTCAGTGATCGTGGGCTTAGGGGAACTAAACAATTCTGCCAAAGTCTGCTGGTTACTACAAGACACTGTGGAAATGTGTTCATGGAGGACAAGCTTATACTTAGTTATTAAGCTGACAGCCACATTTCAGGCTCACAGAACCATGATCACTCAGGTCAGGCACCAGGGAGCTGGTAACATTCATGCGATTTACCGTGACTTGTTACATTTAGGACAGGAAAGAACTGGAAGGTCAGAGAAACAAGATCAAGTTCAAACCTTTAGTTTCAAGAACTGACCCTGTTTAACCATTTCCTAGTTTGTTCTTGTAGGATTCAAGCAGCACTGTCAGCAAGCACAATGTCAGTCACAGTTCACATCATGATATTCAGATGGTGCACAGAGGCAGAGCGGTGAGGGTGTCTCAAAGGAAAGGCAGTTATATACCAGTTCTGCCACAGGAAGAAAACCCAACAGTGCAGAATCTGGTCAAGGTCTGAAAACTATCAACACATTCAGGCCTTTTATTGGGCATCGCTTTCAATTGCGCAGTAATCATCCTGGATTTAAGCCATTTCTGTATCTACATTTAAGTGACTGCTGGACAGAGGACAAATTATTGTGGTATTATAATTAATTACACCATAAATGTAAATTTTATCAATGTCAATCTGTTCCTGACAGGAACAATGAGTGCATGATCGGGTGCAACTACCTGATTGGTTCTGAACATATACAATTAAAGGTACTGTTTCTTTTTATATCATAAAGGTAATTACAATGGAACTTTGGCACTCAGTGCCGTCGGAAAGACACTGCCACATGACTTAGACCACATTTTTCCATTACCAAGACTGATTATTACTCCCATGGCAATACCAGTCTTCACATCTACCTCAACCTTTCTGCTGCTGAAACATTCATTCACACTTGAGACTTTTTGATCTGATTTTAAAACACCGTTCTTCCCGGACTCTGATCATAACACACTATTTAAAATTCTGACCTGTCAAAATCTCACCTGTCTGAGAGAGGATGGCCAATCATCTGACTGGCCTCTAAATGTCCTGCAAGCCAAATAAATTAACATTGCCATTCCTCAACCATTGAGGCCTCAAAATCCTTGTAAATTCCTTCAGCTGCACGTTATCTCCTACATCATTTTACCTATCCTCTCTCCACTTTTCTCATGATAGGTGGCAGAGACTTCACCCATTTTACCACATGATCTTCCTCCTAACCTTTCAATTTCTCTCCAAAGTTTTAAATGTATCTTTCAAGTTTACCCCATCAAAACTCATGTATCCTTTATTCTACAATTGATTCAAGTCATGTCTCCCCTTCGTACTGAATATTGGAGCACCTTCAACAATGCAACAAGTCAACAATAAAAACATAGTTGTTTTTATAGTTACTATTCATGTACATACGATGACACATAATTTGCAAATGTTCAGTGCATGCTTTGCTCCTATCGTTTTTAATCTCTGTATACTCCTACTAGCACAAAGGTGGTTGTCTTGCCTTTGCAATTCCATAAAAAGGAGGGACAGATGTTCACATATGACCCCACTCCTCTCAGATTAAACCTACCAGGATTGCTGATTGCAAAGCGTGATTCATGTACTTGCAACATTCTCATCTGTTTGTGCAACCAGTGGACAATGGTCCTGCACCACACTGTCTAAATGATACTACAGACAAATGAAACATTTTCAAAATTTGTCTCAGGGTTCAAATGACACAATTTATAATAAAAGGACAGAAATTTTGGTATTCTGCTTCAGAGCCAGGTCAGGACTGGATTTACACTTCAACAACAATAATTCACAACAATGTTAGCACTGGAGGGCAAATTATTTCTAGGACAGCATCGTGCAAGTCCACTACCGTTGAGAAGAATATGGAGAAGCAAGCAAATGGAAACTCCATCATCTACAAGCTCTTGCAAGCAATACAATTTCAACTTGAAAATATAGAGCTGCTCTTTCACTATCGGCATCCTCGAATAGTTTCCCAAAGAGCACCACAAAAGTTCTTACACGAAAGGTTACAGCTTCAAGACAGCAGCTAATCACCACCTCTCAAGGGCTATTTAGGTTTAACAATTCCTTGTGTTTGGACAGTACTTTTAATGAGTAAAAATGTCCACAGTACTTCACAGGGACATTATAAAATAGAATATGACACTATGTTGTCTCATGTGACAACAGATCATCTGAACAAAAGCTTGATCAGAGGTAGATTTTAACAAGTATCTTAGGAGGTAAGCATGGTAGAGGGGCAAAGGGAGGAAATACCAGAGATCAGGGCCTAAGTAAATGAAGATTTCGCCACCAAAGGTGAAGCAATTAGGGATGTTTAAGAGGCCATAAGTTGAGGAGCACAGATGTCTCTCAAGTGTCCCTTGTGGTCAGCATCACGACGAAGCCGGTCTGAGCAAAATGGAGAGAACCTGGGAGTGAACGGCAGTAGGAAATGTTCCCCATAAAATCATGAGTGGTGAGGCTTAGATTCAGCTCAGTCAGAGCAGCAGTTGCAGCTGAGTGAACCTTCACTGAATTCAGAGGCAGGGCTCCTGAGGTGATGTCAAGATTCTGAAAGTGACGTGGAGCAAAAAAATGATGATTGGGTGAGTATGGTTGAGCAAGTATGTATCCCTATTTTATCATTTTACAATGCAAGGAATTTATTTTTGGTTTATAGTTTGTAAAAGCAACAGGACACATATCCAGGGAAGAACAACCTTCAAGTAGTTATTATTATTTGATTTCAAGGGCAATCTAAGGGTTTAATTTAGAGGAGTAAGTCATGAAAGGAGAGCACATGACCTTGGTGTACTCCTCGTATTCTATGTGGGAAGTCAGGCACAGTTCCAGTACTCAGGACCATAATATGTAAGAAGTGTTTCCAGCTGCAGCTCCTGGAAGTCAGAGTTTCAGAGCTGCAGTGGCAGCTGAGGACACTGTCGAGCATCCAACAGGCCGAGAACAATGTGTGTAGCATATACGAAAGGTGATCACTACACTGGCTAACACTGCACAAGCAGGAAGGGAACGGATGACCATCATCCAGATGAGGACTATGCAGGCAGTGTGGGACTGTTTGGCCATTCCCCTGCAAAACACATTCGCCATTTTGGATATCACTGGGAGGGTGGTGTATTGGAGGAGATAGACCCTCAGGGCAAGGCAGCAATATCCAAATTCGTTGTCCCATGGGTGGTTCTGTTTGACAAGGGAGGGGGAATAAGTGTGGGAATGCTATAGTAGTAGGGAATTCAATTCTAAGGGGAACAGAAAAATATTTCTGTGGCTGCAAATTAGATTTGAAGATGGTAGAAGCGTCGAAAGAAGAGTCACTGGACTTGAAACTTTAATTCTGCATCTCTTCACAGATGCTGCCAGATCTATGGCGTTTCTCCAGTAATTTCTGGTTTTGCTCCAGAATGGCACATTGCCTCCCAGATGCTTGGGTCAAGGATATCGCACAGCAGCTACAGGGCTTTTGGAATGAGAGGGTGAACATCAGTAATTCACATGTATACCAACAGCATAGGACCTTGTCCCTTCTTTTAACCAAAGAGCAGAATATACTACAGAGAAGGTGCACAGAAAGATCAATTCTAATATATGAGAGGTCTGTTCCGAAGTCTGGTAACTGTGGGGAAGAAGCTGTATCGTCTGCCTGATGGAAGAGAGTGTAACCTGGGTAAAGGTGCGTAATATGATCCAATGGATACTACTATTTCTGGAGTGAAGTGGAAAGGAAGGTAATGTCACAGTGGGAGTCACGCTGGATGTGCGTTCCAGATGCCAAAGCTAATGTTCAGGTGAAACTGGGTCAAATGCCACAACAGTGTATGGAGGAAATTAATTTCCCATTAATCAACATCGGAAATTACAATCCACACAATGTCCATGACCATGACCATGATGTTATTGTGAGTTGTCTCTGGAAAACACTTAATTCACCAATGTTCCTTACAGTAGGAAATCAGCACTTTCCAGCTTTGGTCTAGCAGCAAGTGCAGAAACACGTGTGTAACATGTAAAGGCCCACTGAAATAACTTATCATGCTCCTAAAGAACAGGCATAAAGCATTAAAACTTGACTCACCATCTGGCATCTAGAGTCACATGTAAATCAACAATGATGAATTCAAAACTGGCAACCCTGCAAAGGCCTTCTTGCTAACATATGGGAGTGGCAAAAGTATTAAAGAATCATCCCATAATCTAGAGATGCAACAGCCTAGATGAGTACAGTTCGAAAACAGTTAGGCAGCTCTATACCATCCACGACAAAGGAGCCCATCTGATTGGCACCACGTCCACAATCATCCACTCCCTCCACCAGCAAAGCTCAGGAGCAGCAGTGTGTACCATCTTAAAGATACGCTATGGAAAATCACCAAGTCACATTAGATACTGCCTTCCAAACCCATGATCATTACCACATAGAAGGACAAGAGCAGCAGACACATTATGCCTTTACCAAGGCCTTTGACAGAGTTCCACATGGTAGACTGGTTAGTAAGGTTAGATCACATGGGATCCAGGGAGAGCTAGTCAAGTGGATACAAAAAAGTTGGCTTGATGGCAGGAGGCAGTGTGATGGTACAAGGCTGCTTTTCAGATTGTAGGCCTGTGACCAGTGGTTGCCACAAGGATTAGTGCTGAGTCCAGCGTTGTTTGTCATTTATACAAACAATTTGGTTGAGAATATAGGAAGCATCGTTAGTAAGTTTGCGAATGACACCAAAATTGATGGTATAGTGGACAGTGAAAAGATTATCCAAATGCATGATGGGATCTTGATCAACTGGACCAGCGGGGCAAAGAATGACAGATGGAGTTTAATTTAGATAAATGTCGGGTGTTGCATTTTGGCAAGGCAAACCACAGCAGGACTTACACAGTTAGTCGTAGGCCCTGGGGAGTGTCGTCAAACAAAGAGATCTAGGAGTGCAGGTAGGTAGTTCCTTTAAAATGATGTCATGGGTAGACAGGGCGGTGAAGGCACGATTGCCTTTATCAGTGATAGCACCGTGTACAAGAGTTGGGACATCATGTTATTGCGGGGACTCAGAGCACCCGAGTGCTCACAGATTGAGGGATGGACTTTATGGCATTGTTTTTCCTGGCAGTTCAGTCTACAGGTGGGGAAATGATCTGGACGTTTCCTTTTACTTATGCTCATGCTTTTAATTCTGTCTTTGGTATACTAGAACAGCACCCGAGAATGTCAACTTTGCACACTTTTCACTGTATTGCTATATCCGAGTACAGTTGACCAAAAAATCTCAAACTAAAATCTGTTCTCCAGGGTAGGGGAGTCCAAAATTAGAGGGCATAGGTTTAAGGTGAGAGGGAAAGAATTAAAAAAGACCCAAGAGGCAACGTTTTCACACAGAGAGTGGTGCATGTATGGAATGAGCCTCCAGAGTAAGTGATGGAGGCAAGTACAATTACAACATTTAGAAGGCATCTGGTATTTGAATAGGAAGGGTTCAGAGGAAATATGGGCGAAATGTAGGCAAATGGGACTAGTTCAGTTTAAGTAACCTTGTCAGCATGGATGACTAGGGTCAAAGGATCTGTTTTCATGCTGTATGTCTTTATTTTTCAATACGGCCTTGGGAAGCAAGTTAAAAAGTAGGACCTCAAAAGTAGGATCTCAGGATTGTTACCTGTGTCACATGCTAGTCAGAGGCAAATCTGTATCTGAATCTAAATAAAAGGAAGCTATTATGGAATGAGGGCTGAACTGGCTAAGACAAATTGGAAAACATCACTTAAAGGGCTGATAATGGATAGCCAATGGCAAACATTTAAAAAACACATGGAAGAACTGCAATAATTGTTCGTTCCTGTCTGATACAAAAGCAAAACAGGAAAGGTGACCTGACCATGGATATCAAGGGAAATTAGGGATAGTGTCAGTTCCAAGGAATAAGTATACAAAAGAGTAACAAAAAAAAAAAAAAAATGCACGAGGATCGAGAGCGGTTTAGATTTCAACAAAGGAGCTGAAGGGGATTGATTAAAAGGGGGGAAATACAGGGTGAGTAAGCTTTCAGGCAATGTATGAACTGATTACAAAAGCTTCCACACGTACGTGAAAAGAAATGTAAATCCCTTACAATCAGAAATAAGGGAGTTATAATGGAGAATAAAAAGATAACAGATCAATTAAACACATTTCGATTCTGTCCTCACAAGAGGAGGACACAAATAACATCACAAAAATGTTGGGGGAACACTGGGTTTAGTGGGCAGGAAGAACTGAAGGAACTTAGTTGTCATAGTGAAATAGTGTTGAGGAAATTGGTGGAATTAAATGATTGACAAATCCCTAGCATGTGATAATCTACATCTCAGAGTATTTAAGGAAGTGGCCCTAGAAATAGTGCAAGCATCGGTGGGCATCCTTCAAGATTTTTGGGACAGTTCTTATGGATGAGAAGGTTGCAGATGTAACTGCACTATTTAGAAAAGGAGCCTGAGAGAAAACAGGGTCAGATCAGTTAGCCTGACATTGGCAGTGGTGAAAATGCTCGTGTCCATTATAAAACATTTAATGGCAGAGCACTTAGAAAACAGTCACAGGATCAGGCGAGTCAAAATGGGTTTATGATAAAAAAAACTATGCTTGACAAAACTACTGGAATTTTGAGAGTGATAGAGCTATACAGCATGCAAATAGACTCTTCGGCCCAATTCGTCCGGGCTAACCAGATATCCTATAAATATCATAACCCATTTGCCAGCATTTCGCCCATATCCCTCTGAACTCTTCCTATTCAAATACATATCCAGAAGCCTTTTCAATGTTGTAATTGTACCAGACCCCACCACTTCCTCTGGCTGCTCGTTCCACATATGCACAACACTCTACATCCAAAAGTTGCCCCTTAGGTCCCTTTTAAATCTTGCCCCTTAAACCTCTCACCTTAAAGCTATGTCCTCTAGTTGTGGACTGCCCCACCCAGGGAAAAGACTTTGCCTATTTACCCTATCCATGCCCCTCATGATTTTAAAAACCTCTATATGGTTACTCTTCAGCCCCTGATACTCCAGGGAAAGTAGCCCAGCCTCTTCAGCCTCTAGCTATAGCTCAAATCCTCCAACCCTGGCAACATCTTTCCTGAACCCTTTCAAGTTTCACAACATCCTTCTTAAGAGACGGAGGCCAGAATTGCACGCAGTACTTCAAAAGTGGCCTAACCAAAGTCCTATACAACTGCAACATGACCTAACTCCTATATTCAACGCATCGACCAAGAAAGGCAAGCGTACCGAACACCTTCTTCACTATCCAATCTACCTACGACTTCACTTGAGGAACTATGAACCCAGACTCAAAGGTGTCTTTTTTCAGCAACACTGCCCAGGACCTCACCATTAAGCGCACAAGCCCTCCCCTGATTTGCCTGTCTAAAATTGTACTGACATGGACAAAAGAACTGGCCAGTAGACAGAAACAAGTAGTAGGGATAAATGGGTCTTTTCGTGAGTGGCAGCCAGTGACCAAAGGGGACTGCAGGGATCAATTCTTGGCCCCCAGCTCTTCATAATATACATCAATGATTTAGCTGACTGAAATAAATGTAATATCTCTCAATTTGCAGACGTCACAAAGGCATTTGAAAAGAAGGACCTGAAATCAGGATGTGGCTTGCCTAAAAACCAAGGTAGGTCAGTAAGCAGAGGCAACTGGCTAATAGGATTTGATATGAACAGGCAGAATATTCAATAAGCTCAGGTTTATAAAGGATACAATGTGGAAATCCAAGAGAGAAGTGGAATAGTCAAGTCTCAAGGTAACAATTTATAAATGAAGGATTCAGCGTAGATGAGCTGAGATGGGGCGAAATTGGTGCTGTTACAGAGATGGAAATATTTTATTGATGGCAGCTTTAAGAATTCAGAAGCTCATCTCAGTGTCAAATCACTGCAGGGCAAGGCGAAGGTTATGAGTAATAAATCCTGGCCATGCCACTGATGCGCACATCCATGAAAGAGTATAAACATCTTTATTGAAAAAAACCTGGTGAGAGTCCAGAATAGCAATCAAAAGGAAATTTAGCCATCTTGGTAATTCAATTGGTCATTTATAGCATTTAGGTGGCTTGTGGAGTGGTGAGGCTTGAGTACTAGGGTGCTCCTCCTGTCCCGTTAGTGTCTTAACATAACAATTGTTTAATTCCAAAAAGGCTGACGAGTATCAACAGTAATGTGACGACATAGTGGCTGAAACACTGAAAGATAAAAGGCTGCGGAGATTACGAGCAGCTAATTGAAGAAAACATTGAAATAAACAAAACATAGCTACTTTTGAAGTACAGATCTGACCACCTATTTTGCGTGTATGGCTGTACAGCTGATATTAAGTGACTAGAGCAGTCTGCAACCTTTTACGGACAAAAGTTCTTCTTCAGTTTTTAAACAGTGTGCAGCCACATGCCCATTACTCTTCAAGTGTGAAAAAAAATTTAGACGAAAAAAGTATTACCTGAGGCAACTGTTGTACTATTTTGGTGGCTTTCATTCCTCGACACATACAAATCCTCATCTTCACTTGAAGAGCTGGAGGAGGATTCACTGCTAAGGTCATTATCACCTGAACTGCTAGAACTTTGCAACAAGGCGTATTTCCTGCGAGCAATCACTTCCCTTTTCTTCCTCTGCAATAAAATCCGTTCCTTCTGCTTTTGAGTCCGTTGAGAAGGATTAGGTTTTGTAAACTTCTTTCTCTGTTGAGGCCTTCGTAGATTGCTGTTCGGGAGACAAGGTCGCTTGATTAAGATCCCTGATATAGATTCCTGCTCAGACCGAGGCCACTTGTGCATTTTTGAATGAACTGTTCTACTTGTGCTACTTAATACTGCCTGGGAATGTCTGCCTGGAATCTCCTCTTCTTCTGAAGTCACTGTGTCAGAGTCACCAAAATGTAGACTCGAAGAAGGTGATGAAACACAGTCACTAAATGAAGAGTCATCTACGTGGTCTGGGGGCTGTACACGGGGCCTCAGATTAACATTACCCTGGCGATCTTTGAAATCAGAGTTTTGAGTTTCTGAGGGACCAGCCTGCTGGCTCTTACGTTTTTTTCTGACAACAATCATTTTCTCTTGTTCTAGTCTGTTTCTGTTCATGTCCTTTATCCGCTTTCCAGAATCACAAATATGAGAGTATTCATTTTCAACCTTCCTTGCAATCATTTCAACGTCTGTACTAAAACTTTTTGTTGCCAAAATTGGCTCAGGGTTCATCAATGCCCCCTTTGAACTCTCCTGTCTTTTGGGTGCATCAGGTGTTATCTCAGTCTTCATATCCAGGTTGAATGTCTTGTTGAGAAGAATTACATCCAGAGGTCCGTTAAGGGACTGGGTGAAATTGAACTCGTACTAAGGTCTGAAAAATATAGGACATTAAACAAAAATGTTAGTCACAGTCTTAGATCACATATGAATATGGTGTTATGTTTAGAAAATTTACTTGTCATACAAGTTGCATGGAATTATTACCAATGGCAGATAACACAGTCTCAGATTCTGTCACTTACTCCTCAAGTCCATCATCCTTTTCAAAAGTAAACCCTCACCCCTCCCCCAGGGAGAACCCTGTTTTACTCCAAGATCCTTCTACATATTATTACCTCCCAAATTTATTTTCATTATTTCTTCATGGAACATGCACATTGCCAACAAGACCAACATTTGTTGTGTTCATCCTCAATTGCTTTTTAATGGAGCAGTTTGCAAGGTCATTTCAGAGGACAGTTAAGAACAGTTAAGGTTCCTTCCGAACACCAATTTATAGATCCCACTTGACACTCCGCATTTCAGCGACAGCTGAAAATGCACCAGTGCTTTGCACATGTACTATGACAATACTCAGCACTACTTTACCACAATTACTGGACCACACCTTAAACACCATTGCCTCATCAGTCCTCCTTCTCTCTCTATGGCAACTGCCTGAGGTTGAACCAGATTGTTTGCACCTCTGGGGTCTTATTTGGTCACACTTAAGCATTCGAGCACATAAATGTGTAGTTACCAAGAATGTCTACTTCGAGCCCAGTAATTTCACTTTCTCCAACCCTGCTTCAGTTCTTTTGCTGTTGAAGCCTTTAAGCATCCCTTTGCTACTAGCAGACTTAACTATTCAAATCCACTTCAGGGTGGACTGCTCCACGTGCTATCTTCCATAAGCTTGGGGTGAGCCGAAACCCTACTTGTCACATCCTAGTTCACACCAAATGTCATTCACTCATCACCTCTGTGGGCCCTGACAAACACAGGTACCCAGTTAAACAACACTGCCATCTGAAAAGTCTCTCAGGATTTTCAAATCCTTCCACGGCCTGGTTTCTCATACCTTTGTAATCATCTCCAACTTGACAAAAGATCTGTGGTCATCTAATCTGGCCTTTTGATCATATACAGTCTTAATATACAGTTTTAATACTTCAGCTTTGATAACAATGTCTCTAGATGTGTAGGCCCTACTCTCTGGCAATTCCCCCCATTTCTCACAGTCTCTGTACTTCACTTTCTCCCTTTCAGACAATCCTTAAAATTAAGCTCTTTGGGCAAGATTTTGGCCATCTAACCAAATATGTCCTTCTGTGATTCACTAACACATTTTGGTCTCTTGAGATATTTTATGTTATTGACTCTACGTTAAAACAGGTTGCTGTTTTTGTTGAGAGGTGGTGATGATCTTTACATTACAAAAAAGATACAAAAAGAGCAGAAAAAAGTGGGGGGGGGGGAAGGAGGGAGGGGGAATTTAAAAAAAAAAACCAACAAGGACAACACAAGAGCTGAAAGAATCAAACAATCAGAATGGCTGAGGGGATAACCTAATACCTCCACTTGTACATAATTCAAAATTAGAGGGTCATAAATATAAAAAGTACTTATCATGAAATCCAACAAGGAATATAGGAGAAACACTTTCGCCCAGAGAATGGTTAGAATGTGGAACTTACCATCACATTCAAGTAATTTTGAACAAGAGCATAAATGCATTTAAGAAGTAGTGAGAGAAGTATGAGGGAGGAAGAAATATAAGGATAAGGATATGCTGATAAGGTTTGCCAAGTCAAAGTGAGGTGAAATTCTTTTGGAATATCAGCATAAACTAAATAGTCTAGAGCTTTGTTCTATAAAATTTTTGTACTCTATATGTGTATATATATATACTTAAGTGGAAAATGTCAAATCAGCAAGATTGTTTGAAAAGGTAATAATGTGTTTGAGCCAGAAGGTCAAGGTGAAGCCCCACACCAGGAAAGTGTAGTACTGAAGTAGTTTTCCATTGTTTGGAGCTGTTGTGTATTGCATGAGACGAGAAAGGGGAACATAAAAATTCTACAGCATTATTAAGAACAATAGAGGAATTCCTCTGGTCAACACTTATAACTCAACCAACAGCATTAAACAATTACATCATTATTTATCTCATTTCTGATTTTGAGACTGAAGCTTGTGCATAGTTTTGTCGACTCCAATTAGTTTACCAATAGAGACCGATGATTGGTTGGCTCTTTCTGAATTCGATAATTACTTATAATCTGTACTGTGTTTCCTCTTTGGATTCACCATATCCACTTAAAATTCCAAAATAAAAACTTAGGTCATAAAAAATTGCTTTAAGTCCGACTCTTCAACTGCAGGAAACAAAAAATATTTTGACTGTACCACCATTAATATCCTATTGATTAAGATACACATTCACCTTGATATTTTTTCCAAGCCTTCCAGCTTCAACACTGGATATCAGACATTGGTCAAACTATGTTATTTTCTCTAATCTGAAACACTATTTTAGCTTTTCTAGCATCATAGCTTAACTCAACTGTTTCAAAATCATCTGATTCTCATCAGTTTGTCTCAGCTTGGTTCTCAGCAGCCAAGAGGAAACATGGTACTGTAGGTATAGACTGTAAGGTGATGCAAATTTTCCAGACAGAAATCCTAATTATTGATTTCTGCGATCTCAAGAAACAAATGCACATCACAAACATAATAAAACATTTTTTGATAATAATCACAAAATGAACAATGTGTGGCAAAAAATGAAAAGCTTCTGTTGTTCACCAAGGCTTTGCGACAGAAATACGTTGCACCAGTGACAATGATGGGAGCACATTGACACGAATTCCAAAGCTGGTACAAACACTCGTTTAAATACACCTTTTCTGCGGTCCATTATTGCTCTCATGTTAATACTTTATCTCATAAGCTGCATTTTGATGCAAAAATATTCATTTTTTCAAAATAAAAACAGTGGTTGGAACAATGCTTTCAATGTGTTGAAGCACAGAAACCTCTTTTTAAAAAAACTTACTTTCCCAAAACCTCAACTTCTGTTCAATTATCAAAACGGATGTATATCCGGATTCAATAAATATCTTCTGCGACTAACATTAAACAGATTAAATTAATTGACCTAACTGGTCTTAGCATTTTGTTTTCAAATTTGACTCAAAGAGCAAAGGAACTTATACCAATTTTGCGCTAAATTAAAATTCTGTGCGTTTAATTAAAAATTAAAAAGTAAGATGCAAGTGGTAGCACTCATTTGAATCCAAAAGGTTATCAGCACCAAATTTAAATCAAAACTTCTATGCTGTGCTGATAAAGTGCTGCACTGATGAAGACAGTGCCTTTCAAAATTAAGTATTAAGCTGAAGCCACAGCCACTCAGAGTCAGAGATGCACTAATTAGAAACAGACCCTTCAGTCCAACTCATCCATACCAATCAGATATCCTAAATTAATCTAGTCCCATTTGACAGCATTTAGCCCATATCCCTCTAAACTCTTCCAATACACATACTTATCCAGATGTCTTTTAAATGTTGTAATTATACCAGTCTCCACCACCTCCTCTGGCAGCTCATTCCATACACGCACCACCCAGTGTTAAAAAGTTGCCTCTCAATTCTCTATTAAATCTTTCCCTCTCACCTGAAACCCATGCCCTCTAGTTTTGAACTTCCTTACCTTAGGAAAAACAGCTTAATTATTTACCCTATCCAAGCCCCTGAGGAATTTATAAACCTCTATAAAGTTTGCCCAGAGAAAATAGCTCCAGCCTATTTGGCCTCTCTGTATACCTCAAACCCTCCAACCCTGACAACATCCTTTTAAGTCTTTTCTGAACTCTTCCAAGTTTCACAACACCTTTTCTATAGCAGGGAGACCAGAACTGAACACTGCATTCCAAAAGTGGCCTAACCAGTGTCCTGTACAGCCACAACATAACCTCCCAACTCCTATACTCGATGCACTGACTAATAAAAGCAAACGCATCAAATGCCTTCTTCAACACACTGTCTACCTGCAGCTCCACTTTCAAGCAACTACGAACCTGTACCCCAAGATCTCTGTTTGACAACATTCCCCACGGCCTTACCAGTAAGTGTAGAAGTCCTATCCAGATCTGCCTTACCAAAATGCAACACCTCACATTTAACTAAATTAACCTCCATCTGCCACTCCTTCGCCCATTGGCCCGTCTGATCAAGGTCCCATTGTATTGAGATAACCTCCTTCACTGTCCACAACACCACCAATTTTGATGTCATCTGCGACTTGTCTAACCTCCCTCCTTTTTCACATTAAAATCATTTAGATAAATAACAAAAAGCAGAAGACCTAGCACCAATCCTTGCAGCACACCCTTAGTCTGAGGCCTCTAATCTGAAAAACAACCCTCCACCACTACCACTCTCTGTCTCCTAGCTTCAAGCCAACTATCCAAATAGCTAGCTCTCCCTGTATTCCATGTGATCTAACCTTGCTAACCAGTCTACCCATGAGGAACCTTGTCCAACACCTTCCTGAAGACCATACAAGACAACATCCACCGTTCTGCCTTCAATCTTTTTTGTCACTACTTCTTCTTCTTCAAAAAAAATCAAGTTAGCGAGACACGACTTCACACACACAAAGCAACCTTGGTTATCCCTAATCAGTGCTGGCCTTTCCAAATACATGTAAATCCT
This sequence comes from Ginglymostoma cirratum, assembly GCA_024137785.1. Taxonomy (NCBI): domain Eukaryota; kingdom Metazoa; phylum Chordata; class Chondrichthyes; order Orectolobiformes; family Ginglymostomatidae; genus Ginglymostoma; species Ginglymostoma cirratum. Next base: position 1,562,991 of record JAHRHZ010000047.1, on the reverse strand, counting down.
GTCCCTCAAAATCCCTCCAACAACTGACCCACCAGGAACATCATGTTCATTGGTCTATAGTGCCCTGGCTTTTCCTTACCACCTTTCTTAAATAACAGCACCACATTAGCCAACTTCCAGTCTTCTGCACTCTACCCATGCCTAAGGGTGATACAAATATCTCATCAAGGGGCCCAGCAATCACTTCCCTAGATTCCCTAAGAGTTCTATGGCACACCTGATCAGGTCCCACGGATTTATCCGCCTTGAAACGTTTTCAGACGTTCAGTACCTCCTCCTCTATAATTTGGGCATTTTTCAAGATATCTATTTCCCCAAGTTCTCTAGCTTCTTACATCCTTCTCCAAAGTAAATACTGATGCAAAATATTCATTTACTAACTCACACCCATCTCCTGCAGTTCCACATATATATAGCCACGTTGATCTTTAAGGAGCCCTATTCTCTCCCTAGTTACTCTTTGTCCTTAATGTATTTATAGAATCTCTTTGGATTCTCCTTAACCCTATTAGCCAAAGGTATCTCATGCCTCTTTTTGCCCTCCTGATTTCCCTCGTATGTATACGCCTCCTTCTCTTATCCTCTTCTAGGGATTCGCTCGATCCCACTTACCTATGCCTCCTCCTTTTTCTTGATCAGAGCCTCAACTTCTTTAGTCATCCAGCATTCCCTACACCTACCAGCCTTTCCCTTCACACTAAGGGAAACATACTGTCTCTGGGCTCGTTATCTCATTTTTGAAGGCCTCCCACTATCCAGCCTTCCTATTTTTAACCTGTGAACAGCCACCCCCAATCAACTTTTGAACGTTCTTGCATTCATAGATGCAAGCAATCATAATGAACTATTGTTGCAAATGCTTCAGGTCTTGTCTTTTGCACTGATGTGCTTGGCTAACCCATTACTGAAGATGGGGATGTTTCTGCAGCCTCCTCCTTCACTCAGCTGTTTTATTATCCACCACCATACATGTGGCAGGGCTACCCAGACATCAACTTTGATCCATTGGTTGTGGAGTCATTTGTCTTTGTCTACCACTTGCTGTTTGCCACACTCTTGGTTCTGTTTTGCAGCTTGAACAGGTTGACAGCATTTTCAGGTTTTCCTATTGCTGTTTCTGGCAAGCCTCCTGCAGTCTTCAACAAATATCACTACCAAATCATGAGGAATCCAGACTACTGGATAGAGTAATCCATTCCCATCAGCAGATTGTTCAGAGCCAGAGAACACTGGCTAAATGTTATGTGTACTCCCTTGTCTTGTTACTTCTTCCAAGGTGCATCACCTCACACTTTCCAGTGTTAAATTCCATCTGCCAACTCAGATTTGCCCATCTGACCAATCTGTGCATTTCTTCCTATTACAAAGGACATTCTTCCTTGCCACCTAGCCAAACTTTGTAACGTCTGCAAATCATTACTTCCATGTTCTCATCTATATCATTTTTCTATGTCACAAATAATAGGGACTGAGCACTGATCCCTATAGTACGCTGAACACCAGCCTCCAGTCACACTCAAATCATTTCAAACAGCCCTCTGTCTCCTATAAGACAATTTTGGATCCAAGTTGCCAAGGTACCCTGGATCCCATCTGCTTTTACCTTCTTTAATCATTCTCCGACATGGGACCTCTGACAGGCATTGCTGAAATCCAGAAAAACAACATCAACTGCACTATCTTCATCTAGGTATCTTGTCACCTCCTCAAAGAAATTTGAATTTCTTAGGCATGACTTTCCTTTAACAAAGCCATGCTGACGATCCCTGATCAAACTTTGCCTCTCTAAGTGGAGATCAATACTCTCCCTCAGAATTTTCTCCAATAGTTTCCCCATTACTGAGGAGAGATTCACTTCTTTGTGATTCCCTGGTTTATCTCTATCACACTTATTGAAAAATTGGAATTTTATTAGCTGTCCTGCGGTCCTCCGGCACCTGCCCTGTGGCTGGAGAGAACTTTTAAAAGGTGTCAGAGCCCTTGTAATTTTCTCCCTTGTTTCCCACAGCAGCTTTGGATAAAACTCATCCAGACCTAGGGATCTGTCCACTTTTAAGCCTGCCTATAATTCCAATATTTCCTCACTCCATGAAAGATGTGAATGCATTGGAGAAAGTGCAAAAGAGATTTACAACAATGGTTTCAAGAAAGGAAAACTTCAGTTATCAGGATAGATTGAAGTAGTTGGGGCTGTACTCCTTGGCCAGGAGGAGGCCAAGAGGAGATTTGAAAGAGGTTTCAAATCATGAGAGACCTGGATAGAATAGATAGGGAGAAGCTATTCCCACTCAATAAAAGGAAAAAAGAATAACAGGGCATAGATGTAAAGTGAGGTTGAAATGAAGCAATTTCTTTTTCCATGTAGTGTGCAGTTAGGCTATGGAATGCACTGCCTGGAAATGAGGAGGCATGTTCACTGAGGGATTGGATATTTATTTAAGAGAACATTCGATATTTATTTGGGTAGAAATGCTGTGCAGGGATGTTAAAAAGGCAGGAGATTGCCAATAGGAATCAGTACTGGTGCATTGTGAATGGGTTGAACGGCCTCCTTCTGCGCTGTAACAATTCAACGATCCTATGACATGGTTAAGATGTGTAATGCGTTGCCCGAGAGCATGGTGTAAACAGACTTAAGCGTGACTTTCCAAAGGGATATTGGACAATTAAGAGAAAAAAAATTCACGTAGCTAAGGAGAATAGATGCACAAATGGAAGGAGTAAAGCTGCTCTTGCCGAAAGTGGATCAGGATACATACAGTAAAAAGGACCTCCCCTGTGCTGTAACAATTTTATGAATCTATGATTCTATTTTATGAGTTCAGTGAGATCAGCCATGATCTTGCTGAATGGTGAAGCAGGTTAAAAAGAGCCAAATGGTCAACTCATGATCCTATATTTATGCACCGATAGTCAATTTTTCTTTTTCAACCAACATCATTAAAATATATATTTGGCCAATGTTATAATAGGACATTGCTGCATTCTTATTGTCTGATACATTTACATTTACCACATTGCAACAGTTACTTCAACATTATTAATTGACTTTAAAGTGCTTTATTTTCTCAAGTCTTCAAAGTCATGCAAGATCAACTCTGCATTCAACTCTCACCAGACTAGCATACTGATCATGGAACACAGAATATAGAATACAGCCCATCAAGTCTGCACCACCAAAAATAAAAGTACTACCTATACTAGTCCTGAAAAGCCTTGAATATTATGACACTTTAGGTGTCATGTTTACCAATTCACATGAGGATGCATAATTTTATGAAAGGGATTTGTGGAAAGATTTTCTATTCACGCAGAGTATGGTGAGAATCTGGAATGTACTGCCTGGGAGGACAGTCAAAGCGGGAAACCTCACAATCTTTGAGAAGAATTTGGATGAGCACTTGAAATGTCAAAACAATTAAGGCTACAGGCGAAGTGGTGTTAAATGGGATTAGCATAAATAGATTGGTGTGGACCTGATGGGCCAAAGTGCCTCTTCTGTGTTGTACTGCTCTGTGACTGTACATTTTACCTTTGCAGTACGATGTAAATTTTATGAGTGGACCCACAGATTACTGTTTCTGCCAAGGTTAATATCTACACCAAGTGGAGGCAGCAGTCTCCGATCATTATTACGGCTATGATCAGGAAATGGATAGATTAAGTTTAAAACTCAAGACCTGTGGTTAGAAAGATCTACTTTATTATTGACAGATCTATTGCCATGGTCAAAATTAAACCATCAAGTGCTCCTTCTGCATTTCAAGAATAAAAACCTCAAGCAAAAATAAGTCAATGTTAACCGTCAAGAGCCAACTTTCACAGAAAAACAATAAGCTGACACCTATAACTATTGCAAGTCACCGGGTATCACTTCTCGATGAACAAATTAAAAACTGTTGTGCAATGTGACAAAAGAGCTCTCATACAGATTTATTCATTCAAGCCAATGTTTGTATCTCTAATCACACTTAGACGTTCCATAAGTGATTACGAATTTAATGAAACTTGAAGTTAAAAACCTATTCATAAAGTGATGAATGCATGCAAGTACATCCTGTCTGTGCTTGAGTCATGGCAAAAGTGGAACATGATTCATGTTTCTAACTTGATGATTAACAAGCACCTCATTCTACTGATGACAAATAAACTTTACAACAGGCATTTCATCACCTGGGTACCGTATGCATATTCTTCTGCACAGACTTAAGAGCAGTATCGGAAAGGAAGCAGTGCTTCTACTACACCAGCCTTCTAGGTTGCACAGTGACCTTAAACAACAAGTTCACCTGAAATTTCAAATAGCATTTTTTTTGAATCAGGTATCAGAATGTGATAGTATCTGGTTATGTTATTGGACGTGTGACCCAAGGAATGCCAATTCAACTCCCACTTTGGCAGTTAAAACTGGCAATCTTGAAATAAGAAAGCCAGTATCAATGAGATATTCATAAAACAAATCAGACTGTTGCAAAACCCACATAATTCACCAATGCCTTTTCGATTTTTTTTCATTTTTTTAAAAATGGGAATGTGAATTTCACAGGCAATGAAGGTATTCGAGAACGACACAAGGTTTCCAGCATCTAAAAATGTGTACAACTAGAAAGCTAACACATCTTTTTGGCTTAGAACAGATATTCCAAACTTCTGAGGGTGGGGGAAAAAAAAAGCCATTTCTAAATTACCTCTCTAGTAACACGTGTCACTTGGAAGGTCATTTAAAAATGGCTTTTCCTTTGCAGATTGTATCACAAGTAACAAGTATAAAAATAAAATCTGTCAAACAGGGGTGTTGACTCAGGGTCTACATTGAAAATGTTAATGTACCTTTTCCCTTTTAGATTTACTGTATATTACTTAAGGTTACCTTTTTCATACCCAAGTACAGAAACATTAAATGACAAAAGCCCAAACTATTATCAAGATTTTAAATCAAGGTAAAGAATTAATTGAGGTTTCTGGAAAAAACATACACAAACACATGAAATCTGGCTCCTCAGTGGAACAGTGCATCAGCAGCAGCTGATTATTTCCGCATGCTCAGTGGATAAACCTCAGGCAACTCCTCAAATATAAACCTCACCTCAAGTGTACTTTGGATGGAGTCATACATGGCACAGAGGAACATAGCTGTGATTGTGATTCCTCAAATACTGAAGTAGTCAATATGCAAATGCAGCAAGACCTGCACAATATCTAGGTTTGGGCTGACAATTGACAAGTAGCATTTTTGCCACACATATGCGGGGTAACACCCACGTCCAGGTTAAAAACAAAAAACAATCTAACCATCACCCCTTGATATTCAATGGCAATAGCACTGCTGATTCACCACATTCTACGCAAGTCAGGAGTGTGATGGAATATTCCCTGCTTGCCTGGGTGAATGCAGCTCAAACAAACACTGTAGACATCTGATACCATCCGAGACAACACATTGCCCTTGACTTAATTTTCATTTGTGGATGCGGTGCCAGTCACTCCAACACTGACCCAATTCCATCTAGAAGGACAAGAGCATCAGATACATGAGAATACCACCATCTGCAATTTTCTCTCCAAGCCATTCACCATCCTGACTTGGAAATATAATGTCATTCCTTCACTGTTGCTGCATCAAAATCCTGGAAATGCCTCCCTAATTGTGGATGTACCAATAGCTATCAAGTTCTCTGGAAATCACCAAGCAAAACTCTTGACTTCTTGCTCTCCACATTTTTTCTGTTGTGCTGAATCCTCACCATGCACTCCCCCCACCCTAAAAAAAAGTGCTTTCTTCAGTTTAATTGTAAACCGGAAATCTTCTAGTTGTGATAATGAATATGTTGAAAATATTAACCTCTTGTTTCTCAGGTGCTGCTGAGTGTTCGGATTATGTACACTGCTTTTCTCCTCTTAATTCTTGGTTGCATCATGCAATATGACTTCATTATTTGTCTAGATGATAGCTGTTTATAAGATCAAACTCTATACTGCCACTTTCACAATTTCAGCAACAAAAGGCCAGGAGCCAGAAGTCATCTCCCTGGAGAGAAGGGAAATTTAAATTTGAAGACATATCCAGCACAGACTGCAGCCATTCAAGGTGGCACCACTAACTTCTCAAAGGCAACTGGGGATGGGCCATAAATCCCAGCCAGCGACATCCACATCCTATCAGTGAATAAAAAGAACCACATGTAGTAGAATTCATTCAATTCACAATTAGACTGTCACACTTCAAGGAATCCATAAGTGTTGGAACTGGATCTAGATTGCATGCAATGACGTTTTCAACTTGAGGGAAATATCAGGTTCTCACCACATTTGAAGCATGATCATCAAAAGATAAACAATCTTGCACATTTTCTCATTTAGTTCAGAATCAATCAATCAATAGATATGCTTTCAAACCTCCCCCCCGACAAGATGGCTGAACATCTACATTGCTGTACCCTACGAAGTCCAAAGCCATTAACATGGAGCTCGACTGTCGAGAAAATCCCTGGCACAATCAACTTAGAGGAATATGTACAGTACATCTTCTGACCCATGACCAGTATATTCAACTGGATATGGAAAAAAAACCCATTTGATATAATTTGTTTGGACAATGGGCCTCAGCTGAGAAAGGAATTTGTCCAGCCCTAACCTAATCTTGTCTGAGCCATGGACTTACAGTCAACTTGCTCTGACCACATTTGGATAATTGGTGCGCTGTTGACAAAGATCACATAATGAGCAACTAACCACCTTGGCGTTTAAGAAACTATCTTTCTCTGAGATCAAAGGACAGAAGATGAGATGCACAAGAAGCAGGACCCTAAGTAGGCCCAATTTCTATCCCTCCATTCATCCTGGAAAATGGATATTTTCTAATCAACCAGTTCAGAAGTGTTACTGGATGCCTCTGGAGCAGGTGGATCTTGAACCTGGGCCTCCTGGCTCAGAGGTAGAGATACTATCACTAGACCAGAGGAACACTTCCTTTCATCGTACAGGCAGTGTTTTGAGAATAAAAGTTCACTCCAGAATAAAAGACATAAATAAATCATCCACCAACATCTTTACATTGGCTTGATGCAGAATCCAGAAAAACCCTTTTGCCTCTCTGAAACCATCCACGGCATCAATTTACCAAATCCATATAGAACTGACCTTTTTTTTTCTGGACTGCTTAAAATGGCTTAATCTATCCATCCACTTTGTGATGTATCATGCTTGAGCATACGGTGTTGACAGTGAGTGAATGAGAGATAACTCTTTAATGCATCTGAGAGAAAGTGTCCTGAATATTTTGTAAGATCAGTGTTAAGAAATTTTGTTTTGGTTAGCAAACCTATAGGTTTCAGCAAAATGCTAAACACTCATTTAATCGACAAGTATATTCTTTAATAAAAAAAAAACTTGTTGCAGTCAAATAAGCGAGGGATAAAAGAGGACCATTCTACCACTTCACATCTGACTTTAGCACCTTGCTACACTCCTCCTTCCTAAGTTTTGCACACATGATCTTGCTTGTGTGATGTGATTTAATTATATTTAGGTTAAGCTTCAGTTTATACAAATGGTAGATAATGGCCTCTTGCACTTTGGGCAACTGTCCTCACACCTCAGAGCTGTGCCAGGCTGTTCAGTAGAGAGGGTTAATGTGCAAATCACATGACCAATCCATCAGGCTAGTGTTTGATACGACAAGTTATAATTTGTAACCAGATAGAACCATAATATTTTATTACAATTTGTTTAAGATTTACTTGCTACTTGTGGCAAAATTCTGCAACTTCTCACCCTCTTGACATACCGAAAGGTGACGCAGCTAAATGAAGTCACTGAAAGTGTCGTGTCTGCAAACATGATCGGCAGCGTGTTGTTAACTTCCAACATCCAATATGCATTGTGTAGTACACTCAATGAGTAACAAATGTATAAAATTATGCAAGGATTGCTCTTAGCAACTTTACCATATTAACATATACAATGTACACAACATTTTTGTTGGCGATAGCCTAGTGGTAATATCACTAGACTGTTAATCCAGAGACCCATTTAAAGTTCTGGAGACCTGGGTTTGAATTCCACCACAGCAGGTGGTGAAATTTGAATTCAATAGACATCTGGAATTAAGAATCTAATGATGACCGTGAATCCATTGTCGATTGTCAGAAAAACCCATGTGGTAAACTAATGTCCTTTCAAGGAAGGAAACTGCCACCCTTGCCTGGTCTAGCCTACATGTGACTTCAGACCCACAGTAATCTGGCTGGCTCTGAACTGTCCTCTGGGCAATTAGGAATAGGCGACAAATGCTGCCTTGCCAGTGATGCCCTCATCCCGTGAATAAAGAGGAAAAAAAAACTTACGACAAAAAGGAGCTTTGAAGCATTGCACATCACTTGCTTCTATTCCAAACAAACATTGAAAGAAATGAAGAAAGGTACATGTAGACTGCTTTTTGATACAAAATAAATTGCTTGCGACCCGAGGTCTTAATTAGGTTTCATTATTTCTTGTATATCTATACCACAAGCACTTTTGCAACATATCCCATAGAGTCCAGGAGATACAGTGGTTTCAGGCTTCTGCCTCAGATAATACAGCATGTCTAATCCATAGGTGGCACTTTTGGAGAGCAGGGAGCGCATCATTGGTTCCTCTGCTCCGCATGACACGCTGGACATCTGTAGTAAACCCACAGACTATCAATCTACCAGTCAGCCTGATTTACAGCACAGGTTGACAGATCACAAGAAAACAAAGAATACTCCATTTTGACTCCAGACTATCCACACAACCAATACTTTACATGAGTCAGAGGGCCCCTATGTGAACAGCAATGGGAAAGTTAACAGTGCTCAAGTGTAAACAACCCACATCACAGATCGTAGAATCATAGAATCCCTACACTGTGAAAACAGGCTCTTCAGCCCAACAAGTCCACACCGACCCTCACAGCATCCCAACCAGGCCCATGCCCCATTACCCACTAATCTACACACCCCTGAACACCAAGGGCAAGTTAGCATGGCCAAGCTGCTTAGCCGGCACGTCTTTGCACTGTGGGAGGAAACGGAGCACCCGGAGAAAACCTACGTAGACACAGGGAGAATGTGCAAACTCCATACAGTCGCCTGAGGGTGGAATCGAACCCAGGTCCCTGGCGCTGTGATGCAGCAGTGCTAATCAGCACAGAAATGAAATGTCCAGATTATAGGTAAAAATTGACCACTGAAACAATGCAATGGCAAGGCCAATGGAGAACATGACAGTAGAATGGCCTAAGAGCAATGGGATGACAATGAGGAAAAGACAAAATGTTTTATCTGATCATCAATCATTGAAGAACTGATGCAACAGCATAGAGTTTCCAACACTATTTTTTAACATTTTAAAATCGACATCTTTTTCAGAATTCTGAATTTGAGGCAAATAGAGTTTGTATTTTTAAGAAATTGGAGTGAAACTGCTGAAACTTGTTAGAACATAGTGGAGGTGAATGGCAGAAGTGAGGCTTGGCACACAAGCATAATTTTCTGGGCTCAGCTAGAGGAAAACTAGGAAGGTATATGGTGGTGCAGCACAGCAGGACAATGAAGTTCATGAGATGAGAATCAGTAAAGTTACCTAATGGCTTACAAACCACAAAATAATCTTCACAATTTCAATTGCAACTGTAAAAAGCACATATACAAATGCAAATTCTTCCTTCTAATAATGTGGAAGGATCATGTGACAATAAAGCAAGCCCTCTGGAGGAATCACCAAAGAATTCCAATGAGCTATTAACACAAAAAAGAAGAAAAACTGGCTGACATTTATTACATTTTAAGCATACTGTGCATTGAAAAACAGGCTTAGTGTTGCACACAGTATGACTACAGGACCAGAAACAACACAAAGATCCCAGAAGCAACTGCTTATGTTTGGTGACACACATCTACACATGCCAGAATGTCAGACATCTCAATCCTTATCCCTTTTGTCTTAGAGGACTTATTGGCCACAAGTGTTTTTCCATTGTTAACTTCTGTGGAATTTCCATTTGTCTTTTGGGTTATTTAGAGTAAACACTTTATTTTGCAAATTAAGTATGCTGACCAGCTTGCTTCATCATTCAAGAAGCTTGGTTTTACAATAAAATCAATAATTTTGCATTCATCAAAAGAAAACCGGCTAATATCTTTTTACTTTGCCACCTAATATAGAGAAAGCATACAATCCACCATCTCGGGAACTAGGTAAAACATTGAAATTTATGTCATGACCCGCAGAATATAATGAAAACTGGTCAAAGGCAATGCACTCCTTCCATCTTGGCTATTGCAGCTTCTCCTTTTGTGGCTGTTTTCTGTTTGCAGTTTTGACACTGCCATCAGTATCTGCTGCTTACAAGTTTTTTATTGTTACAAGAACTCTTGTACAGTTAAGCATGATGGTGAAACTGCACAAGTCAAAAAGCTCTGACTTATTTGGGCCTCGAACAGTAAAAGAGCTGAATAAGAATGAAAGGGTCTTCTTAACGACTCTCAGACTCAGCCAAAGATAACTGAATTAGTCTGTTTCGAACTCTTCAATCATTTTGCCAACCTTCACCGAATTCTTCCTAAACCTCAAAATCCACAACTTGCCTTACAGGATTTATCAGGACAGTGATCGTTGCCAAATTAAATGGAGTCCATCACAATGGAAGGTTCACTCTTTCCTTTGTACCAATACAAATACTCCGTAATTCAAAACTCTTCTTCCTTAACCACTTTTGAGACAGTGTTTAACCCTACGTCAACTGACATGATCAAGGTAACAATCCAGAAGTGATCACCTTTAATGTTTTACATTTTAACCTGGACCTTAAGTCTTCAAACTTTCTTCACAGATTATAATTCCAAGTGCCATGTGAACAACTACTAAATCCTCTCCCTCAAATAATCACCTCCCCCCAGGACATATTCTTAATCCTGGCATCAAGATGCAATATAACCTTTGGAGCACTCACTCATGTTTGCAGAGAGTAGTGGTTTTACCCCCTGCAGTCTTCCTCCACACTCATGCATGTAGTAAGCACCTTATTACTGTTGGTCAGAAATAGCTGCTCGATCTCAATGCCTATCTGACTTGCAGTCACACTATCCTGGCTCTGACCATTCATCATCTTTAAACGTCTACTGAGCCTAAACAGTGTGACTGTTTCCTCGAACAATATTGCCAGATAACTCTTCCTCCTTAATACTCTTTAACATTTGCTATTCTGACTCCAGGTCAGCAACTGAGGCAAAGATACTCAAGCCACAAACATTTGCTCATGATATGAACTTCCAGGAGTACAATACATTCCATAAAGACTATAACATGTGGATATTTATCTCAAGTTGTAAAATTCAATTCCAATTAGTGTGTGCCTTTGTTGCAGAGACCCTCTTTCTGCTCAAGCTTGAAACCAACACCAGTTTTCTGCTTGCTCAGGTTCATATATTGAACATATACAATATCACATTCTTGCAGTCGTCTGGCCAACAGTATGTTATTCCTACAAGCAGCATCACCAGAACAAATTAACACATTTTCCCAAAAGCTCTCCGTGGAACAATGCTACGCACAAAAGCGTGTAAAACAGATGGCACTTCACAACCAATCAATAGCTTGTCAGGTTATTGGAGGCATTGAGGATATGGCGAGTTTTATACTTAGAGAAAGATCTTCATTCTCTTTGCATACTGGACAATTTGCAAAAACGTGTTTACAAAAATATTTTGCTACTGTTTATTTGTAATGATTAGCGAGAAACCAGAAAAAATACAGATCTGATTAGAATAGAAGAAGAAACATTCAGCTCCAAAAAGCAGAGTTAAAAGGATGCATCAAATAACAGCGACAATAGTTACTTCATTACTATCATCTTAAGTTTGGAAAATGCTCTTTTTTTAAAATCAAATGTATCAGGTATTCTTTTGCTGTTTGAATATAGGTCTTCGGTCAGTCAACAAAACACTTAAAAATAGAATTCTGGTTCAATCAAGCAAGGACGGGTGGAATGCAAATTCCTCTGTCTGCAAGCGTTCTATACAAAATCAATTTGCTTATCTTAAATCATCTGTACATGGGTATCAATGTAGAAAACAAATTTACCAATTTGATGTCAAAGACAATCTCACTCAGAGGGTTCAAACATGCGTACAGATGGAAATGGAAATATCTTACAGAGATGCAGCAAGGGGGGGTTCTCTTTGGATTGATAAAACAACAACACAGCATAGATTTTCAAACTTTGTCCAAGTTGTAACTTCAGAACACTACAAATTCACTTAAGATTAGCCAATGAGTCATACTTTGGCTGAGATTTGTAGTTATTCTCTGATTATCTTACACAAATCACTTATTAACATATTATTTATGCTGCTGTATATTAATAAAATCTGTTTCCTGTTATGACAGCACTGTTTCCTTTTGATTGCCTAATTATATTCAGTATAAGGAGCACCCTTTCCTCATGAACATTTTAATGTTTGCAACAGGGCTCATGTACTGAAGTTTGAAAGTTACTGAGTCAGAGTAGAGAACCCAGTATTAAAACTGAGCATTTGATCTAGTTTTAGCAATGATAATAGTTAAATTTATTTCTTCAGAAATTAAATAGCTACCACATTCAGAAGCCAGGTTCCAGCATGACTGGACAGCGTCAGTCTCCAATCAGACAGCTTGTGGATGGATCCAAGTTTCAAAATGGAAATATAAAATCGAAACAATAGTGTGTTATTTATCTAGATGGTACTAGAGGCAAAAGCAAAAAACTTTTACCTCTCCTGCACCTATCTCCAAAGACCATTCCAGATTTTAACCACTCTACTCATGAAGTATTACCTAATATTAGTGCCTAAACCTCTGTTTTATCAGCTTGTGTCAAAATTCTTGAGTTGTACTAGTGGCTTGAATTTGAAACAGTGCACAGGATTAAGCTTTTCCATTCCACTCAACTTACAAATCTCTGTAATGTACTAGTCATTTACTCCTTTCAAGACTTATACTTTTCTAATCTTATCCTCTACTCTGCCCTTTTGATGAGCATCACTGTACTTCTTTGTGTCATGTTCAACTTTTAAAAATATTTCATTATGCCAGAACTTAATTTAGTACGAGACCAAGGCACATTATGACTCCAAATTTATGGGATAACTGTATTTCGTAGATATTTCTTTCAATGGTATGAGTGCATCATTGGCTAGCCAGCATTTGTTCTTCAGCCTTAGTTATCATTGAGATGATGGTAGTACTCAATGGTCTGAACAATTGCACTTATCTGGTCTAAGTAAATTCAGAGTGCTGTTAGGAAGGGAATTTGGCCAGTGATAATGAAGGAATAGCAATAGGGTACCAAGTCAGGGTGGTGCGTGACTTGGACAGCATCTAGTAGGTGGCAGTGTTCCCATGCATCTGTTGTCCCTGTCCTTTTAAGTGTTCAGGGTTATGGTGTTGTTGAAGACTGGTGCGTTTTTGCAGGAATAAAGACACCCTATCCAGCTCCTGTAAAAATCTTTATCCCATTGTCCCTGGTTTTCTCTCTCTCTTTCTTTTGACTGCCCATTCACGGTGAACACGAAAGATTAACTCACAAGGTTGAACCATATGGGATTGCGTTAGTTTATTAGTTTAGATAGGTCACTGGCTGATGGACAGAAGACAGAGTCAGGAAAAATAGGTTTCTTTTCTGGATGGCAAGAAGTAACAAATGGGGTGCCACAGGGTTCGGTCCTTGGACCTCAGCTTTTTACAATCTATATTAACGACTTGTACACAGGGACAGGAAGCTCTATACGCAAATTTGCGGATGACAAAAATAGGTGGACAGTAAACAGCAATGAGGGAATAAGAACCTTACAAATGGATACACGTCGGTTAGGAGAGTGGGCCAAAATACGTCAGATAGAGTTTAATGTGGCTAAGTGTGAGATCATGCATTTGGGTCAGAAAAACGTGAAGGCGACCTACTATCTAAATAGGGACAGACTTCAGGGTACTCTGGGGCAAAGGGATCTGGGTGTTGTGGTTCGCTCACCGAGCTGGTTCATTAGTTTGCAGACATTTCATTACCCTGCTGGGTAACATCATCAGTGCAGCCTCCAAAGAAGCATTGTTGTGTTTTCCTGCTTATTTTTTTAAATTCTGGGGTCCATTGGAGTTGATTACCTCATTTCTGGTTTTTCTTTGCAATGGTGTGTATATATACAGTCTAATTCTACATGTTTACTTATGGCTTTCTTGGAGGAGAACCAGGCCTCCTGAAATTCCAATGTTTGTCTCTGTTCGGCTCGTCCTAGGATCCTGACGCTGTCCCAATTGAACTAGTGACTCGCCTTGTCTATGGCTATGGAGACCAGTGAGTCTTGCTCGCGTCTTTTTGTTGCTAGTTGGTGCCCTCGTTGAGTCACAGAAAACTAGCATGCAGGTACAGCAGATCAAAGAAAGCAAATGGAATGTTGGCTTTTATAGCTGTAGGTATAGAATATTAAGGTAAGGAAGTATTGTTGCAACTATACAAGGCATTGATGAGTCCATGCCTGGAGTATTGTGCACAGTTTTGGTTCCCTAGTTTGAGACGGATGTGGTGGCATTCGAGGCTGTTCACTGGATTGATCCCAGAAATGAGGGGCTTGTCATCTGAAGAGAGATTGAACAGTTTAGGCCTATACTGTCTGGAATTTAGAAGAATGACGGGAGATCAAATTGAGGTATTCAAGATGATAAAAGTTTAGATAAAATAGACGAGGAGTGGATATGAGAAATAAAAGGTACTGCAGATGCTGGAGAATCCGAGATAACAAGCATGGGGCTGGATGAACACAGCAGGTCAAGCAGCATCTTAGGAACAGGAAAACTTGACGTTTCGGGCCTATTCCCTGTTGTGGGGCATTCTAGGATGCGAGATCATAGCCTTATGATAAGCGGTAGCAAATCATAGCAGAATTGAGGAGAAACTACTTCTCTCAAAGGGCTGTGGTGGATGCTGGGACAATGAGTAAATTTGAGGAGGAGTTGGACAGATTTTTAATTGGTAATGGGTTAAAGGGTTATGGGGAGAAGACAGGAAAATGGGGGTGACGATCATATCAGCCATGATTGAATGGCAGAGCAGACTCAATGGGCCGAATGACCTAATTCTGCCCCTATTTCTTAAGAACAGTAGTGTCCTGCTGGACTTGGAGTCAATCTTCAAATTCCACAACCTAGCCACAACATGTTTCCATCTACCTATCCCTCAACCTCACAACCATCCAAATTCTCACAAAGGCTTAAATACTCCTTCCTTTTTTCATGACTACATACCATCATAATTTTCAGTGTAAAAAAAATCTTGGATGTAATTTGTATTACATCGTGGAGGAAAAAGCGTAAGTTACCAGTTCAACTTCTCACTACTTAGAGTTTTGGCTGTAAACATTAACTTTTTTTTTGTGATTCTTGTTTAATGAACAAAACTTGCATTTTATAATGAAGAAGCTTCGTCTGGACTTAAGTAATCTTTCTCTTTTGATGGAATATGATTTTCAATAACTTTCACTGTGCTACCCTTCAGACCCTTCACAAGGTCTTTAACCAAATTAACCTATAGAATCCAATACTTTATTCTATTACTTTATTTTGTCAAGTTACAAAATCCAGTTTAACTGCTAGTTTCATCTGTAAAACAACAATGAGTTTGAACCACCTCATCTACTACTGTTGATTTGAGCATTTTCACTCATGTGGTATACACTTCTGAAAAACCATTTGAATTTCAAATGCAGGCTGCGGTTATACAGGACGAGGAGACAGAGACCACTAAGTACAAAGTGCAGGTAGTAGCAGCCGCCAAGTTGTTAAACAGCCTGCGACTCACTATCTTGAGAGTTCTGTGCACACAAGCAACAGCAGACCTTTACTTCCCAACGGATGACATTTTAAAACTCTTTCCAGACCACAAGCAGGAGTAGCCACCGTATTAAAACATTAGAAAAGACTGTGTAATGCCATCAAGTACACGAGATCAACACAGTTTGACCCAAGGTAAAGCTGCATGCTACATAATATCAAGTAGAAGTGGTGTGAAACATTTGTGAGAGAGATCACAATGCTTCAATCTTCAGTAATCTGATAATTTCCAACTCTGCAGTTATGCTGCCACTTTCAAACTGATGAACCGGTTCACATCAACATCTACTCCACCTTCAGTGGAGCAATTTACTGACTTTCCAAATCTCTGAAGAACGGTCCAGACCCAAAACGTCAGCTTTCCTGTTCCTCTGATGCTGCTTGGCCTGCAGTGTTCATCCAGCTCTACACCTTGTTATCTCATTTAGATCTGAAGTATTATGCTCCAAACTATTTGTTATCTATTCATAGATAAGCTTATAAGTAATCAATTTTATGGGTTTCAACCAAACCACATTACAATTGTTTACAGATTACAGACAAAACGACTGAACGGAGAAATAGAACTCCGTTGAGCTGCGGTGCTGGGAAATTACACAAGGCTGCTTATTTGAAATTTAAGTTAATACATTGGGAGAGAAAAAGCTGCAATATGAGAAATGCTCAGAGGACTGTTGATTGTCCCACTGAGATATCGAGACAAGACAATTGGCTACAAAATGGTACAGCATACAAAAGAAATTGCCGAAAGGTGTTTAAGAGATGCTAAAATATAGCATCCCTAAATTTGGGAGCAATGGAGAAGTCATGGACAAATTTGGCCTTGATAAAATGTTACTCTGAAATATCTGAGCTCAGTTATGAGTCATCTCTCTGAACTAGTCTGGAACTTCCTTTTCAGAATGCAGTGGCAGCTGAGCCACCCACACTCCTGTTAAGTGAAAAAAAAGTTTACTGACATATTTCAAGCTTTAATGAAAGTAGTTATAACTTGCTGTCTGTGACATTTACTATTTAATCCCATTTTACAACTCTGAATGCAGTTGTGTTCTTTGCAGGACAGCATGAACGTGACTATATAATCTGCTGATAACGGTACACTAGTTACTCATTCAAAACAGAACAACTTCTGTTCTGTACAAGTTTAATTTTCCCCCCGTTTTATAGAAATTACTTGTCTTTTATGTAATACACAAGCGTATGTGCAGGCCTTTTATATTTGAGAGCCAATTACTGCAGTCCATGGTGCATGATGAAATGAAAGATCACATAATCTGTAGATACAGTGCAAAGCAGTTAGCTAGTCCTTTTGCTTATTTAAAACTTACCAACAATGAGAAACAGCCAGCAGAAACACAAACTCAAAAAAAATACTCTGCCCTCATTGAGCTAGATCGTTCAGGCTCCGGGACAATACAAAGCCTGTAGATCTTGTTTGGACAGTGTCAATCAGCAATTGTTTGGGCTTATTAGCCTTAACTTATAATATTTTGTTTTCAGAAATTCATCAAGTTTGGAACAAAGGGCACTATTGTATGCTTCAGACACTTTGGTTCACTTTGCTCAAATAATAACATTGAGGCCTTCCTGTTTAAGTGCCTATTAACTTCCATTGCATATCAATACAGAATTGAAAAATAAGCTTCCAAATGCTCTTGTAAAAAGGCAAAATGTGTTTAAGATGGGTGGTAGCCATTTAAATAAGTACAATTATCTGCAGATTATCAAGTACAGGAACACTAAGTCTCCTGATACCATCATGATTCAGCGCATGTTTCATCCAAAACAATTCTCACTCATAGATAACAAGGTGCGGAGCTAGATGAACGCAGTAGGCCAAGCAGCATCATAGGAGCAGGAAAGCTTGACGTTTCGGGTCTGAAGGAGGGTCTAGGCCTGAAACGTCAAGCTTTCCTGCTCCTAAGATGCTGCTTGGCCTGTTGCGTTCATCCAGCTCCACACCTTGTTATCTCGGATTCTCCAGCATCTGCAGTACCTATTATCTCTAATTCTCACTCATGTTAGTTTTTATGATATCATGATTTACACTGATTATCCAGCTACACTGTCACTTTGCCTTAAATTGGCCGCCTTATCAAAACACATGCAAACTGCTCTGCAAATATGAACATTAAACCAGAGAATCTGTCACACACGAATTAAAACTAAATGACGTTTATTCTTTTAACCAAAGGAGGTTAGCCTACACTGGTCACACCTATTCTTCAAGTCTCCTAACACAAGAATCAGGAGAGCAGGCATAATTTTCCAGCATATATTAAAACACCTAAAAGGATCATCAGTACATTTTTCATAATTTGATTTGGTTCCAAGGAAAACACAACTTTTGTCTCACAATTACATCAGTTTGTTTATACATACCTGGACAAACCAAGTTTTATTTAGGGAAAACAATTTGAACATAAAAATGGTTACTTATCATGGGCTCAATTTAGATATTTCACTGGAATTTGCTGTTGGGCTGGACAACGCATACGATTATTGTTGTCAAACTGTGTTTCATACACACATTTATTTTTGACTTGGATGTGACTTGAACCATTCCAAAAATAATGTAGATGTACCTACACCAGATGGACTGTAGTTTAAGACAACAGCTCACCACCATGTTTGCAAGGGTGAAGAGGGATGGCAACAAATAATGGCCTTGCCAGCAATGTTCACCTCCCATGAAAAAGGATAAAAGACATCCAATAGGTTCCAAGGTAAATATTAATTATTAAAAAGGAAATACCTTCAATACAAAATATTTTAGCAGCACTTTGAGCAGAAATGCTGAACAGGTTTGAGTTGTATTCAATTAGTTGCAGATAAAATTGAATTTTCTGAATGAATTTGAGGCTAATAGATTTTTTCTTTCATATTGCCCATCAACTCAAAATTGCGATTCCTTCCAGTACTATATAATAGCTCTACTTGTATAAATTACATTTAGGTTTGTTATGTTCAGGTTTTTCAATTATGTATTTGGTCTTTAACAGCATTAATCTGGAGTAAACTGCTGAATTTTTTTTGACTAGCTCCGCTAATTTCAATGAAAGGTGATGTTTGGAAGGGAACAAAGTTATTTTGCGGAGGCTGTTCACAGAAACTTAAAGCTTCACGAAACCTAAAACTGAGAGAGACAAGAACAGCATGAGGCCAAGAATAAAGCTTATAAGAATGTGTAAAGTACATCCTGTATGGAAGAACAAAAACGGATCAAGCAAAGTCCCATTGTACAGATGCCATTCAGCATGGCAGGAAAGGTGCATTGTAACTTGACTGATTTGCGTCGTTTGATTCTGAATATTCGTTCTCGGCTAGGCTTTGCATCTGCCCATAATATCGCAGTGTACTTGTCAATTTCAGAAAGGTACGATTACATGTAATCCCCACATGCATTACAATCGGAATGTTGTCATTACCGAAACACTTTTGCTGAGGTTGAATTGGGTGAAGTCATTTTGGTAGTTTGAGACTTGGAAGAAATGATTTTCACATTGAGACACAAATTAGAGTAGAGTAAAGCATGAAGAAAAATACAATCGATGACAGACTAATGAGGAAATAAATTGATTAACCGTCATTGAATGGAAATTCTCAAAAGATTCACAAATAAAATAACTGAACAATAGATAAGCATAATAATTCCCAATGTAACAAAAATTAAGATTGACATTGTGCTTTTTGGATTCTTGTCTAGCCCCAAAACTGTATGCTGACAGGAAAATAAAATTGCAGATGTCTGTGCCTTTAAACTTCAGAAACACGGTAAGCTTGAGGTCTTCCACATTCAGTGAGCACTGCAAGAACTGAAGGGCATAGGGGGTCATTTAAATATTACTTTTAGTTAATTTACTGTTCAATCAAATAAAATCATTTGGTGCCTATTAAAATGAGCGTTTGTCCCTCTGTCTCCTCTCCTCATCCACCAAGTGAGAACAGGGTGCAATCAGATCTGCAGCATACACAGGGCAGCTCCACACACTATGCAATAACTTGTAGACACGCAGCCATTGTCCTCCATATTAAAGGCAGTGGCTTTTAAAGCCTGATGGCTCCCAATTACATTACGTTTTGGTAGAAAATCCTAACAGGCCTGCTCTTAGTGGAAGAGCAAGACACTATTTCAACGTCTGAATTATTTCAGTCACTATTCTGACACAAGTGTTAATTTAGCAAAGTTGATTATTCCATCTCCCCTCAGACGGAATAACTGATTGCTCAAACCAGTAATAAAATGCAGACTGATAAAGGAAGTTGATGCGATTGCACTAATGGAGAACTGGCACTTGCAGTCTGGCAGTGGCTGTTGCTCTGCCTCACTGCACCCTGTGCTTTGGGAGCAATTTTTACTGCATCATTAGATATACATTCAGAATCCCTCATATGTAACAACCCTAACAAAAATACACATTCACACGTATGCAAATAATCCAGTGTGAAAATAAAGAAGAACTCCAACCTTTGTTTTCACCAGCCTGGTCTGCCAAGACAATGACAGACCGACTGCTTGCCATAACTGGAATCTACAATCAAGCCAGTCAAGCAAGATCGTATGATTTACTGAGAAGTAACAGCACCGAAACAGGTCATTCTGTCAACATTTCCATATGGGTGTTTGTGCTTCACATTGGCCTCATTTAACCTCAACTGCCTGTCCTTCTATTCCTTTGTCCTTCATACACTCAGTTAAAGGCATCTACAATATTAACCAAAAATCTTTTCCAATTATAAGTGTCAAGACAGGGATTAGTCAACTTGACTCAAGATAATTGATGTTGGACTAGAATTAACAAAACAGAGTTCAGGAGCATTTGATTAAACAATTAAACAAAACTACTGGATATCAAATTAAAGCAGGAATGTTGCAAACACCAAGTCAGTCAACAAGTGGAAAAATATACATTTCCCAAAACTTGGACACAAGGTAGAAAGTAGCTCTGATGAAATATCTCACCAAAAGTACTAACCCAGCTTTTCTTTTGAAGATACTGAAGGTAGTAAAAAGTCATTCTAGTATTGTCTGATCAGGGACTTCACAAAAAGTAAACAATAAAAAAGCTTGAACACAGATTTATATCAGAACTTAACTGCAACTTTGAAAGCTTAATTTTATTCCACTTCTGTAAAGAGCTTCAAAATTTAAAGATTCAAACTCTATGAATCAAAGTCCATATTGAAACAAGACATTGTTAAACAACTGAAAATAAAAATTGGATCTCTTCAAGTAACCACTTAACTATTAAAAATACCATACAGTTGCAACATCCACACCAGAATCAAATTCTACCTCACAGAAAAATATCATTGAAATAAACACAAAACTGTATGTGTGAAACATCTGCTACAGCAGTTTTTTTTAACAACAGATTGTTTACTCGAAGGCCACAAATAAACATATCACATGGTGCTGCACACAGGTCAAACAAGTTTCAGGTTTGAACTCAAACAAACTTAATTCTCTGTTACCCATTATATCCTGCTAAAAGGTGTACTTTTAGTACTTCAACATCAAACCATGTCACAATTCCCCTGGATTGTGATCTGCTTCCTCCTCTGAAAATAGTAGAATTGTTGTTGTTCATACAAAAAACTACATCACACACAACATTAACTGATTGTTAATTATAAATATTTTGTTCTTCATCTCAGAAGTTAAAGGACATAAACCTACTTTACAGTCACAATAAATATTAGTGATGACAAATTAAACTTAGAAACAATCCTGTTATATACAGTACAATCGTAAATTCAAACTGGACCCGAGAAGCACTTTTGTAGTTTCTTTGAGGTTCAACTCTGACTCTAAAACCCAAATTGCTCTTTGTAACGTATTTTAAGAAGTTTTTTCAGAAGGTTGACACTTCAAAGTATAAATGAGAAAAATGTTCAAAGCAAAAAAAAAAATTTAAAACAACACAAAAACATGTTGAATGTCAAGCCTTGACAGACTAATTTGAAGTATGCACTAGAATAATCACGGGCAGCACCAAACTAAAATTGATACCTTCCATTGTCAAACCTTGGCTATGGTGCTAAAATTAGTATATACGGCAAATGCAGACAGAAATCACCCTCCACAAACCTCTTTTCCCCTCCTCCATACAGTACACTGCAGGGTTCTCAATCAATCCACAGACATTCAATTGCTGTTGAGAATCCTACATCGCTCCCCGGCAACCACCATATAAATTAACCAATATAAATTATAATACTTATTGAAAAATGCAAGAAATATTGCAAAATTTACCTAATGATTAATTACGATTCAAACTTCTTAAACCCCCATCCCCCTTTTCCTATTCAGCAAATTCTGTGGAGGAGTTGTTGATGTTGTTGGGAAGGCGGGGGGATCACTCTCAAACATCCAAACGTCAGCAGTTCGAAAGGCGCTCACCAGGCCAGGTCTTCATCACGACTTTTTTTTAAAGAAAACGGTCGCGAATGGAGGAGGTTGCGGGGAGGGGTGGGGGGGGAGCGAATTAAAATTAAAGACGATGGAAATTTTTTACACTTCCAAATACTGGCGACTAATTTCGAAAAAGAGCTTACCGAAGCTTTTCTGTAAGGTGCTGGCCGCCTCGCATTATTTCCACAAGGCCTTATTCAGATATTTCTTGGAGGAATTTAAGCCTCTTGTTTACAGAGGCCCCAAAACGACGAAGCTTCGCTGCTCAGCCCGGGGTTGCTCAATGCATCGGACGGGGCAGCTCCGCCTTCACGACACAGCCAGCATCTGCTTTGCGGCTTCCTTTCCTTTCCACGACACAGCCAGCATTTGCTTTGCGGCTTCCTTTCCTTTCCACGACATAGACCACCCTCTACTTTCCGGCTTTCAGGTGCTTTACGGCACCGGCTTTGTTTGCCGTTCCAAAAACGTCAACACCACAAAACGGAGCACACTTGCCTACAAGTTTGTTGCGTCTACCTTTGTGCCTGTGGGATGGTGCAATCCGACCTGTCTGCACCGCTGGTTTATCGCCAGGGGTCTTCCTACTTTCCACAAAACGATTTTACAGAAAAGGGGAATTCCGGCGCATGCGTAATTTCTCCAGTTTCTGCCAGAACAAATGCCGTACCTTCGTATGGCGCCTACTAATAATGCTCTTAAAAATCCCGGGTGTTTGGTGCGAACATAAACGATATAAAGATTAAGCGGCCAAAAGGAGATTTTGGTTGTTGATTCTGAAGATCGATCACTGGACACGAAACGTAACCGTTCCTTTCGCTCCACAGATGCT
This sequence comes from Ginglymostoma cirratum, assembly GCA_024137785.1. Taxonomy (NCBI): domain Eukaryota; kingdom Metazoa; phylum Chordata; class Chondrichthyes; order Orectolobiformes; family Ginglymostomatidae; genus Ginglymostoma; species Ginglymostoma cirratum. The sequence continues at coordinate 1,539,862 of JAHRHZ010000047.1, read as the reverse complement.
ACCAGACCTGTTGAGTTTTTCCAACTTGTTTTTGGTTGTTGTGCGTTGATTATGACTAAAGAAAGATTGAGGAAGTCGTTTCTTTTAAATCGTTTCAACGTTTCGAATAAGTCAAGGAAGTGTTATTTCTCCCTCATTCGTGACATCCACAAGACACCACTAAATATTTGAAACACTCTTAACATTTTTAAGAGAACAAGCAAGGAGGGAGGCAACACAGAGAAATTTGACGCATCCTGTTTCTCAAATTATCTTCACAACCGTTTAATGGAAGATGGTTTGTGAAACATTTATAGTTAAGAAGCCTGGTGCTCAAAGTGCTTTTTGTGCTTTCATTTAGTGATAATCTGTGTTCCCGCTCTAACTCCACAACACACCATTCCCGCCGCAAACCAGACTACCACCGCGCTCCAGCAGCCATCCGGGTCCTAGTTGCCAGCGCGGGGCTTGGCCATCCGGGCATGTTGGGTAGGGGTGGGACATAGCTGTCCATGCTCCTGGCGGGGTTGGAATCCCTGACGGATGAGGGCTGGGCTTGATATCCGGGCTCCTATCTGGGGCGGACTTCGGCAGAGTCTCCGTCCCGAAGAGAGAGGGTGGAGCTTGGTCATCCGGGCTCCTGTTGGGGGTGGAGCTAGGCCGCTCGAGCTGCTGCTTGCTCCGTGAAGACGCCTGAAATGGCTGCCGTTCCTAGTCCAAATGAAGCTCGGCGCATCACAGACTTGCGTGTCGTAGATCTTAAATCCGAACTCAAGCGGCGGAATCTCGATATTAGCGGTGTTAAAACCGTTCTGATCGCCAGGTTAAAACAGGTGTGAGAAATCACCAAAGTCATGGAGAGGGAAGGAAGTAGGCGCTGGGGTTTACCGCCGTCACTTTTAGGCCTCGGATGAAGCCTAACCCACTTTCCCCTGCGCAAATTTTAATGGCTGCTTCGGCTCTTACTGGGTTTAATGTTTTACTGAGCGGTGACAAATAAATCTTTGCGACTTAGATATTTACTGCATGGTAAAAGTGCTTGAGATCTTGATTAAAGGATCGTTTGCCTTTTATCAGTTTTCAGTGCTATTAAATGTGCGAAAAGACTGCTTTTTAATCCGATGAATGCTTAACTGACGCCTTTAAGTTGTTTAAAGCTTTTACTTTTTTAAAAAAACACAATCAAAAGCTACCCATTTTTTAATTCTCATGATCTCTGAAGTTGAATGAATAAATACTGTTTAAGTGGTATGCTTTATTTCATAATTTTTGTTGAAAATTTATAACCTGGAGCCGTTAAATAAATTAATCCTGTTCTTTTACCACCACATAGTATTTTGTTGATTCATTGGGGTACTTTTTATTGGGTAACCAAAGATAAATAAAATTCACGTTGGTTGGTTTCTAAGTCGGACATTTCCACTGAATTTGTTACCCAGTTAATGCACAGAATTTTATTTTGGGTGTTTAAGAAAATCACAGGGTTGAAACACAATATTTACCTTTAAGACTAACCATTGCAGCGAAAACGTTTTAGTTGACACTATTTGATTGTAAAGTATAAGCTTTTATAACATGTCACATGTACATTTTCAGAAAAATGCAACTCTTCCTCATTTAGTTTCAATTCTTAGTATTATTTTTCATGAGTTGATTGAGTTTTTGGGAAAAGAAAACTTGCATTTGTTGCTACCGAAACAGGTAATAGAAGAGGAGGGAGGCGATCCTGATAACGTGCAGCTCTTTTCGGATACGCCTTCAAAGAAAACACCTAAAAGCAAAGGTATCCACCTTTCTTAATTTGTTGTGTATGATTTTGTAACAAAGGGCTAACTTCCTTAATATACTTCTAATATTTTGGTTCAAAACAAAAAGTACAATACTGAAATTGGTGATGGAGGAATGATGAAACGTCTCAATGGCAACCGAAGGTCCCAAACACCTGCCCTTTTTAGTTGATGGCAGTCGTGGATTTGAGAGGTGCTGCTGAAGACTTGATTGACCTGACGGAGGAGTTAGGTATTTAGGTTGGTGGGTGAAATGCAAATTTTGTAGGCTACTTCATCTTAAATGGTGTTGAGTGTCTTGAGTGGCATCTGTGCCATTTCTGTCAAGTTGGGAGTGTTGCATCATGCTCTTATCATTTGATTTTAGAGAGCGCAAAGACTTTAATGATTCATGAGGTGAGCTATTCTGCCTGGACTATTGAAATTCTGATCTGCGTTGCGGCTTATTAACGGTGATTGTCTTTTTAGAGATGTTAATGGTCAGAGTCTTAATGATATGGCCACTAAATGCATACTCTTGTTGGCTTGTGTACTTCGCTCAAGTCTGCACGTTCTGCAGTTTGTCAGTGCGCTGCTTAATTATGAGGGTTTGAATGGAACTGAACACCAACAAATAAACATTGAAGCAGTTGAAGATCCTTGGAACTGAGGCACTAGGCTACTGATTGCTTACAGCCATGTCCTTGAGCTGACATGATGTCCCTTCTGACAACCACACCTACACTTGTGCTTGATGTGACTCAAGTTGTTGAAATGTTTCTCTGCTGATCCCCATGGAATTTTAGTTTAATTCGGATTCCTTGATGTTATGCTCAATTAGGCAATATCTGAAGGCGTTTTCACTCCAGCATGCCCTGCCATTCAGTAAGATCCGTTCTGTTTCTGTCTGCCAACCCACTGTTCCCATAATTCTTGACTCTCGTGGGGGAGGGGGGGATTCAAAACTATTATCTAACTCAGTCTTAGCTAAATTCAATCTTGAATGTACTTTGACCTAGCCTGACTTTTCTTTGAGAAAGAGAATTCCAAGACTCAAAGAAATTGTTTCCGTCTTAAATGGGCAATCCTTATTTTTGAATTCATGTTCCTGAGTTCTAGATTCCTATGCACAGAGAAATATCCTTTCATCTACCCTGTCAATGCCCCAAGAATATTATGTTATACAACACAATAGAGCACAGGAACGGGCCCTTTGGCCCATGTTTCGGTAAGACAGACTGTCATTACTATCAACTCTATTAAGTACAGGTACAGCCTGTTCCAATTTTTCCCTTAACCACCTTAATCCCAGGAACCACTCTTGAATGTTGTGTTGATTTTAGGAGCTATCATTGTCGGCTCACCCCCGCAATTCAGCTTGTGTTTCATGTTTAGAGTGAGGTGTGAACTGTGTTGCTGGCAAACAGAGGATTTGTGAGATGGTACTTAATTGACATTCTTGATTGTGCCAAGCATCATTTTACCAGTAGTTGAATGATTGACCAGTTAGGGGGCAGAGTGGCCTCTCCAAGAAGGACCGTATGCTCCATTTCCTACTGAAGATAATTGTAAAAATTCAATCTTGTCTTGCACTTCTGCTCAATGCTTTTTAAAAGGAAAGTATCTGCTTCTCACTGCAGAATTCGTTTACAATTTGCAAAAGTACAGGGATCACAGAGTGTGGATAAAGTGCTTGAAGTATGAGTATAGAGTGAGTGTCGTTCAGCCACCACTCACTCAATTGCTCGCAACCATGAGGCCAAAGATATTGCACTAAAATATAGATGCATTGTAAGATTTTCTTGTGATTTGGTTGTGTAAAATTGCTGCGTCAGCGCAAGCTTTGCCATAACACAAACTCTACTGCTTTAACACTAGCATTTGCCTGGCAACATGTAAAATCACTGGATTTGGCCCACTTTTCAATCTTGCCAATTACTGCCCCATCAGCCTACTCTCATTTGTCAGCAAAGTGAATCAACAGGCACATGTCATTGATATGGTTATCATGCAGAAGTTGCATGGCAACGCCTGCTAACAGTTTCACAATTTGACTTCTGCCAGGGATACTCTGCTCTAGACCGCATTACATTCTTGGTCCTAATGTGCACAGGGTTACATTCAATATACAGCAAGATCTGGACAAAGAGGTAGCAAGACCTGCAGATGCTGGAGTCAGAGTCAACACAGTGTGGAGCTGGAGGATCACAGTGGGTCAGGCAGCATCAAAGAAACAGGAACGTCAGTTCTGACAAAGGGTCCCGACCCGAGACGTCGACTTTCCTGTTCCTCTGTTGCCTGACCTGCTGTGGTCCTCCAGCTCAACACTGTGACAAGATCTGGACAAATTCAGGCTGGGGCTGATAAATGCCAAGTACATTAGTGCCAAGTAATGACTTTAACAAGGGAGAATCTTAATTATCTTGACATTATTCATAAAGCTCTACCGTTAACACCTTGAAGGTTACCATTTACCAAAAACTTAGCAGGATTGGTCATAAATGGTGTAATTGCTAGAGCAGGCCTGAGATAGTGGTTTCTGCACCAAATAACTCCTCTGATTCCTCAAAGCCTGTCTACCATTTGCAATGGACAATCACAAGTGTAATAGAATATGCCCCACTTGCTGTATGAATGCAGTTGGAACAATAGATAAGAAGCTCGCACTATGAAGGACAAAAGAGGCTACTTGATTGGTATCTGTTATTATCTTAAACATTTATCCTTTCCTCCATTGGCACATTTGGCAGCTATGTGTGTCATCTACAGTTACAGCAAATTACCAAGCTTCCTTTGGCAATCCCTTAACTTAACCTCTACCATGTGAAAGGGCACTGACAACAGATACATGGGAGGACAACCAACTGTAAGTTCCTTCACTCACTTGATAAAAATCTTGGAACTCCTTCCCTCATAATACTGTCTGTGTGCTTTCACCATTTGCACTGCATATAGCTCAGCATCACCTTCTGAAGGGCAATTGGGTGTGGGCAATGAATGCTGACTTGTACAGTGATAATGTCATCCTTTGATCACATTTTTTGGGGTGGGGGGGAACAAATCGTGTACTCATCTCATCGCAAATACAACTGCATCTTTTAAAGGATAGTAATTTTCTCTTTGAGCAGAGACCATGCCCAGTTGGAGCAGTGAATAGACTAATTGAATGTTACTGGATAAGTTTAAGTCTAAGATATTAGAATAAACGACTACCTGTTCACAGATTGGTTGCACTTGGTAAATTTGATTGATGTTCTTGTCTTCAATTCCAGGAAGTAGTATCTTATTTGGTGGCCTCTTTTATCAGTGTTACTCTCCTTTTTACTGTATCTTTAGCCATGAAAACAAAGAAAGTGTTTTGCAACATGGCTGTTTGATGTGGAATACCCACTGGTTGGGAACTGCTCACTGTTCTGGTCGTCAACAATGACTGACCTGAATATTTCATGGTAAATTGTGTGAAGTAATTTCATGTCTGTGTAATTATCAGAGGGTAAGCTCTGACAAATAGTTTTTATTTACCTGTTTGGAGGTGAAGGAGTGAGGCTATTCAAAACATTTTGGGCTATTCACGTAGTTCTGCCTGACAGCAACTGTTGGTATTGATGAAGTGACTTTAATATAATGACACGTCTTAACACTTCAGGGGCATTAGGAAACAAAATAAAATGCAATACTAGTAGATTTTGGGTCATACGAACAAACACTAGCATTGAGAATTCCAGTCTACTTAATCTTGTAATGCTCCAGAATAAGGTTTTATTGCAAATGTTCTCAATTATATAAATGAATCATTACTTTTTTTGTATTTTAAAAAAATACAATGCAGAAGTAAATTTTCTCTGAAAATACTTCAATAACATTCCACAAGTGGGTAGTTCATGTTACTAAGGGATTACTCAAGCTGGATGTACAGTGATCTGTTCAGCGAACTGCGTGGATAAAGTGTGCTGTTCTGTTTTTAAGGGAGAAGGCAAGATAATGATGAAGCTGGTGGTGATGTCAGCACAGAAGATGATGGTAATAGCAAGGTAAATGTGGGTTAAATCTGCTACCCCTTAGCCTAAAACTATGGCCTCTCATTGTAGATTGCCCCACAAGAGAAAATGTCCTTCCTCCTTCAATCCCCTATAGCGTCTGAGATATCTTAAAAAGATCTCCTTTCATTCATTTATACTCTAAAGATTGTAGGCCTAAACTGCTCAATCTCTCTTCAGAAGTTAAACCCTTTATCTCTGGAATCAATTTTGCGAATCTCCTCTGAACTGCCTCCAATGCAAGCACATCCCTCCTCAAGTAAGGGGTCCAAAATTGTACACCGCTGTTACTACATGTAAAGTTTGTTTCTTATACAAAGGGCACTCAGTTCAACATTGCCATCGTTAGTTAGTTTTTCAGCTCTTTGAAATACAATCTGCTTGCTAAATTATATTTTAAACATTTTAAATGTTGGCAGTTTAGAGTTGTGCCGTTTTTTGTATAGCTTAATAAAGAAAATTCAAAATTTATATTTGGTGTGTTGCTAAATTATTCAGCAAAAACTTTGCAGTTTTTAAGAGAAATAATGCAGCAAAACCTGATTGTTTCACCAAGGCCAATCTGTTGATTGGAAATTTGCCATGTTACAGTTTGAGAAGGGTGGGAGAAATAAATTGGAGAATCACAAACTGGTCAGTTTGACATGAATTGGGAAGTAATGATTGGAGCTTATTCTTATTGAGTTGTGATTTGAGCATTTGTCACAAATGAGCTCAACAGAGAAAGCCAATTTCGGTTTAAGGGTAAGTGATGTCTGTTTAATAGATATTATCCATGTGGTCTTCCTGAATGCATTTAGTTAGTTCTATGGATAATAATTGTGTACGGAGTTGAAGATGGCCTTGTGTCCTGGGTTAGAAGTTCGTTGGGAGCTAGACAATGGGGATAATATTTGACAGACTGATGCTCCATGTGTATGGTCTGGGCCTCAGTGTTAGATTTAGAAATTACTTGGATGAATAAATTAGTTCTAATATTAGATGTTTATGTATAATGCAAGTTAGTTGGGATAGTAACTAATGTAGGAGTTTGCAGAAGGGCAGAAACTGACTTGTGCAAAAGTGTGGCAAATAGAGTGTAATTTGCTATGTGTGAGATTCAATTATTGAAACTAGGAAACATAAATCCAAGTGTAATCCAAATGACTCGAAATTGGAGACAAGCAAAAATGGTTTGGGAGTCTAAGTGCACAAATCATGTAAAGCTTGTACATAACATCAAAATAGCTTAATGGACCATTTGGCCTTTAGCTCAGAAGTTAGAATACACAGAGGGACATTGGTTTTCTTGAGTACAGAATACTGAAATGCTGCTTTCGCTGAGGTATTTAAAATGCTACAATAATTTGATAGGGTGAATACAACCAATCTGTTTTCTTTGAATCCTGATAAAGGAGGTATGGTAAAATTGGAGGTAAGCTATTTGGAAGCAGAAATCAGAAGTATGTTTTCAAACATGGGAAATCAAATTGTTTGCCCCAAAAAGCTGTAAATGTTTGGTCAGCGCAAGTTTTTTGAGGCTTGATCAACAGCTTTTTATTAGGCAGTGTTATCAAGGGATGTCAAACCAAATCGGCGAGATGGATTTGAGGTGCAAATCAGTCACGGTCTAATTAAATTGCATAGACTTGAGCAGCTAAATGACACATTAAAAGCTAGGAAACTAAAGCTTTGTGCACGCTGTGGCTGATACATGAATGTTATATGGTAATTGCACACATAACTGTAAATTTTCTATGATTTTTGAGAAGTATAAATTTCTCAACAGATGGAAGCAGATGTAGATGCAACTCAGAGTGATTCACAGGACACAAGTGATCAAGATGGATTAGAGGAGCAAAAGATTGGTGAAGCTGAGGAAATGGAGAAAACCGATGATTCAGTCATTAGAGAGTTGCCTACAAGTGGAGATGATGAACTGGATGCTAAAACACCAGATGATGAAGAGCAAGAAGACCAGGTACATAAGGTGCTGACATTTGGGGAAAGATAGCAAAAATATTTATGCAATTCATAATCCTGTAATTATTTCTTACAGGAACAGAATTTTTATTAAAAATTGTGAAAAATAATTTCTTGTGTTGAGGGCTTAGTTCCGGTGTATGAATTTGACTTAGCCATGAGCAAATACTAATTAGTCAGTGCATGGGTTTCTTCTTTAGAATGTTGACTAAACAAAATGTTCCTCCTTTTCATTCTAAGGTTGTCTATGATGACTTAATGTCAGCAGGAGTGCCTGTCTTTTGTGAAGTTTCAGAAGAACTTGAGAGAATTAATCCTTGAGAATTAAATGGGAACATATGGTTACAGATGGAGACTGGCAAGCAGCAATTATAACAATTTCTCAGTGTTAACAAGCACACCATGCTTGTAGTTTTCAGCATCTACAAGATGCACTGCAGCAACCCATGAAGTACAATACCTTCCAGTCCAGATATAGTTAACAAAAACGAGCAGAAAACTCAAGCTAACACACACTATTCTCCAATTTTTCTACCTGTCACAAGCATCTCTGGGTCAAAATGATTGAACTCTATACATTTCAGGATTGTGGGTGTACCTTGACCCAACAACACTGCAGCAATTTGGAAGATAAGTCTCCAACCACCTTGAAGGTGATTTGACGTGGGCAATAAATATTGGCTGCACATTGCATGAAGAAAAACTTGCAAACATGGGGATATAGTTAAAAATGTAATTTGAAGATGCCATCAAGAGGCAAATTATGTAGGTGGAGAAAGAAATAATTAATGTATAAATAGATAAATAAATAGACAAGTGATGTTATCCACTTTACATCCATCTAAAATATGTTGGAATGCTCACTTCGTGGTGACAGTTGAACTGTACAAAAGGATTTAGATTCCATGCACACGTTACTTTTCATACCTATGTGCTAGCTTTTAATATTCAGGCTAATGGAGTGAGGATCCTATTGGAAGGAGTTGGAATAAAGTGATACCTCCGTAGTTCAGAGCCTCAGGCAGCTTCTCAATTACTGCATCAGTTTTCGGTGCTGACCCTCAACGATGTATAATTTTTGGAGATGATAGAATGTGGAGCCAGGAGAATTATGTCACACCACTGCTTAACTGGTTAAATCATAGAGACAGGCTGGACCAATTTAGTTTGTTTCCTTGAGTAGAAGAGTCGGAGCTGGAGCGGGCGTAGTTCAGTTCAGGTGAACTATAAAAGGCTTCAATAGAATAAAAACTGAAGCTTTTTTTCCTTCGTGTTCAGGGCAAGGAACATTTTAAATGATAGTTAGCTGTTAAAGAGTGAAATCATGAAACACATTCTTGTGCCTGGTGGATAATGGAAATAGTGGGTACTGCATTAAATTGTGACGTTTTAGGCAAAGACTGGTGGGTTTTTGTTAGGTAAAAGAATTAATGAAACAAGGTTAGGTGGAGATTACGTACAGACTAGCCAGGATCTAATGGTGCAGAACAGACTGAACAGCCTAATTCTGTTCCAATTCTTCCATATATTGAAAGTTTTATGCATCTTACAATAAGTGCACCTAATTATATTGTAAGATCACCATTATGTAACCATGAACTTGACAGATATCAATTTAAAAAGCTTCAATTTTGAGTGGATTGATCGAACCTCAAATTTTTTAAATTGCGTTTATGATAATTACTCAATTTATGACCAGTTGGATTTTGTAATTGCTGAACATTGTGTTAATTACTAAAATTATTTCTCCTTGGGGTAATGCTGTTTTTTGGGAAATGGTGTTTTGAAATTTGAACTATTCTGCAGCATTTTATTTCCAATGTTAATTGTTTGAACAAGTTTGGCAGAATGGCTGCAAAGATAAGGAAATTATTAATAAAGTCCAACTGCTGTGAAGTAATTTTGAGGTGGATCGTTGGAATGGCCCTTGTGGGTTATGGGTTAAATTTAAGTGACTCGGGGCTTGCGTCCTCGCCTTAACTTATTTTTTTAAATGGCAGACCAGTTTTCAAAAATGGTCTGAACTTGGGAGGATTATGGCAATCTGTAGCAACGTTCTGTTAAATAATAGTGCTCATTGCTCTTGAACTGTAGTGATTAAAGATTTAAAACAAATCTTGCGTGTGTATGGAATGCTTTGAGCTGTTCAAAATATGATTGAACTGTAGTTCACCTTATTTACTCAGGCAGAGGAAGAAAACGAAGAGCTTGTTCTTGAAGAAGTGGATGTCCTTTTGCCTGAAGAGGTAAGTGCTTCTATTTGGCATTCATCTTTAACGTTCATTTCATCACTGTTCTACTGCTAGTTGCACAGTTCCTCATAATAATAATTACCTTTTTCATATCTTGCTGACGAGGGTTACACTACGTCAAGTGGGCATGGGAACTCTCTAGGGTGCCAATAATAAAACACCGAATGGTGTGGGCTAGGTCTTACGATGAAACATAACAGAAGTAGGGTAGAATAAACTACTGGACATACTTGTAAACAATTGTTCAGATCTTTGATGCCATATGTTGGGGCATGGGAACTTTGTGCAGGTCTGTTGTTGAAGTATTGGAATCAATTATTAAGGAAATAATAGAATTCTTGGAAAATCATAATTGAATCAAGCTGAGTCAGCATTCCTTCATGAAAGGGAAATCACATCTAACTGTTAGAGTTTGAGGAATTGTTAACCAGGCTAGATAAGAGGCGCCAGTAGATATGATAGATGCTTGTCAAAAGCCTGTTGGAAGTCAAAATAAATGAAAAGTGAAGTCATAAGAGCCCACGTTACAGGTAGGATAGTGGCATGGATAGAGAATTAGGTAATGGGCAGAAAATAGGAGATTTGGGGTTCTGAGATAACAAGGTGTAGAGCTGGATGAACACAGCAGGCCAAGCAGCACCAGAGGAGCAGGAAAGCTGACATTTCAGGCCTAGACCCTCCTTCAGACATGTGGGGTTTGGGGTTCTTTTCAGTTTGACCAGTTTTGTTCCACAGGGATCAGTGCTGGGATGCATCTGTTCATAATATTTATTCATTATTTGTAGAAAAGCAGAAAATGTACTGTCGCCAGCTTTGAAGATGGTACAAAAGTAAATGGAAAAGCAGGTTACGAGAGGGATACAGAAAGTTTACAGCGAGAAAGATAAGTGGGCAAAAGGTTGGCGAATGGAGTAGCATGTGGGAAATTTTTATCAAGAAGGTAAATGCACATCGGGGTCACAGGATAGTTTGATAAAATTGATTCAAAATTTGCATAATTGTAGGAGACAAGTTGATGACCGAAGGTTGCTTTAATGACTGGAAGCCACTGCTGATAGTGTGCCGCAGGGGTGTATGCTATTAATTGTAATTTATATAAATGACACAGATGACTGTGTCGGGTGGTTGGATTATTACATTCGTGGTTGACAAAGATTGTTGAGTGGTTAATGACGATGTTGAGTGTCTTGGCCTACAAGAAGATATAAACAGAATGATCAAATGGGCAGATAAGTGATAGATGGAATTCAACTCTGAAAAGTAAGAAGTAATACACTGCAGAAGGGGTAAATTGAAAGTAAAGTATTCAATGAACAGCATGACGCAAGGATATTTTGTGGAACAAAGGGACCTTGAAGGCAAAAAGGCGTTAAGGTGGTGAAAAAGGCATATGAGACACTTAGCTTCATCAGTCAAGACATAGATTACAAAAGCAGGGAAGTCATGTTCTATCGAACTTTGGTGCAACCACAACTAAAGTACTGTTGCCATTACGGTCACCACATTACAGGAAGGATGAGATTGTCTCAGGATTAGTGGGTGCCAATTTAAGACTGAGATAAGGAACAATTTCTTCTCTCCGAAGGTAGTGTGATTTTGGAGCTCCTTGCGACAGAGAGGTGTGGAGGCAGAGCCCTTATATTTAAGGGTGAGATAGATCCTTGAACAGTAAGGGAGTTGGGTGTTATGGGGAAAGGACAGGAGAGTGGATGTGAGGAATGTCAGATCAGCCATGATCCTATTGATTGGTGGAGCAGGCTCATGCAACCGAACAGCCTACTCCTGTTCAAAGAGAAACCAGAGTTTGAACTGTTCAAGTCAGAAGGATTGTGGCCGTGAAAGCGACAGGGCAGAGGTTTGATTGTTCCCTGGTTGCTGTCATCTTTTCGATTTATTGAAAGTTTGAAGTCATAACTATTAAGTGAATCTTCCTTGGAGCCTGCTGGAAGCTACTTGCATGCATTGGTGTCTTCAGAGACCAAGCAAGATGCAATTCTGTGTACCTGTGCGATTACGGATCCTGGCGTCTCTTAAGTGAACTGGCCATCATATCTAATTTATTTTTTCGAACAATATATCCCTTAACTGTGTCTGCCCGTATGTAAATGAGGGGCTAGAATCATAGATGTTAATCAGATTACCTTGTGGTTTAACTTGATTTTGCTAAACCTACTCTAGTATAAATAAATGTCGTCGTAGAGATGAACAGCACAAAACAGACCCTTTGATCTAACTCAACATGACTCAAAGATAGACAGCCAAATTAAATCATACTCCCCATCCCTGTATTTGCAACACAGTAAAATTAAAACAGATATGGACCAGATATCCCAAATTAATCTATTCCTATTTGCCAGCATTTGGCCCATATCCCTCTCAATCCTTCCAATACACAGGCATCCAGATGCCTTTTGTAATTGTACCTGCTTCCACCACCACTTCTGGCTCTTCATTCTATTGTTGCACCACCCTCTGTGGAAAAGTTGCCTCTTTGGTCCCTTTTAAATCTTGCCCCTCTCACCTTAAACCTATGCCCTCTAGTATTGGAGTCCCCTACCCTGGGGAAAAGATCTTGGCTATTGACCCTATCCATGCTTCTCATGATTTTATAAATGTCTATAAGATTCCTCCCCCCTCCAGCCTCCAATGCTCCAGGGAAAATAACTCCAGCTTACTCAGCCTCTCGCTTTAGCTCAAACTCTCCAACCCTTAAATATTCTTTTGTTTAAACTATAAACTTGGTGGCTGGTATCAATTATTCACAAAGTCTGGTACTGGTCATTCAGAAGATCAAGATGGAAACCATTGGGGTCAAATTTGAGATTCACTGTTTTAATTTTACTGTGTTGCAAATACAGGGGTGGGGAGTATGATTTAATTTGGCTGTCTCTCTTTGAGTCATAACAATAATCTGCTTTCTGCATGTACGTTCTGTCCGAGAAGTCAGACAGGCTTAATCCCAGCAAGGTTTATTGGCTATTAGTAAGAATGGGAAGCATTGCAGTGTCTTCTGCTTCTGTTTTCCTGGCAGAGATCAAGTGACCTGTCATGTACCTTCATATCTAATGGATACTCTTGTTGAACAACTGGGAAGGGGCATGTATTTGTTTAGTTAATGGTGAACAATGCTTTAAAAGAATTATCTGTGTATAAAATTGCACCGATTATCTGTTGTTTTCTCATGACGGAAATATAGAAAAGTATTTACTATGGGCAATTAGTGTTAATATTTGTTTTGTCATCACTTATGCAGTTTTGTTCTGAAATTTTAATTCTTCTTTTACTATGGACCCTAACATTCCGCATAGGGTTTAATGTAACTTTTTTGTTTTAAAAATGTTTTTCTGTGAACAAGTTCTGATCAATTTGAGATATTCATAGAATATGAATTTTAAACTCATGTGATTTAAATGTTGCAATCATTTATATTTAAAGAGACCGATCTAAAATCCTAGTCAAGTAAATCTAGTTGATAAGGGGTATCTTCCACGGCAATAAACTTTACATCTGTTTCATCAGAAATTTAATGTTTTCATTATTTTTTCCTTGCCCCTGATTAGCAATGTTTATCATGCATGGAATATGCATATACAAGAAATGAATGTATTGTAAGCCATTGCCTGATTAGTCCCAAAGTCAGCATTTAGGCAATGTTGGCAAGCTTTTGCTTCCCCTTCCCACACTCTTCATGGCCTGTTGCTCACACAAAAGTTCACACAACTCAACACAAACTGGGTGTCAAAATCTGGGGTATTTCTGACCTGTGATACTGGAATCCTGATTTCAGGCTTGGTATTTTCCAGTTGAACTATGTGGCAGTAGTCAGAAGCATTATTAATCATATTATCTGTTTTGATTTTGAACTCTGGATTGATCGCATCAAAAATTTTGCTTAAAACGTAAAAGAGGCTCTTTTAGCCTTTTTAAGTTGTCTGTCGTTTCCAGCTTTGTTTTCTGTTCCAAGTCGTTCAATAACATTTTAGAATTGAATGTTTGCCCACAAACCTTTGGTTAGAAGTGTGTTGTTGCACTCTAGTTTTAACTTTGAAGCTCCAGATTTATGCAACAACTAAGTTTTCTTTTGTACCATCTTCAGATGAGGTTCCTGATTCATTGCTATTGGAAAGAAAGAATCAGAAGATTTGATTTCTAGTTGCAACAATATTTCATTTTGAATCTAATCCAACTTAGAGTATTCAAATAAATACAGCATGAAAGTCGAGTAGTTACCTAAATGTTAAATCTTGGATTCAAGAGTTGCATTTTTTCAAAATGTCTCACAGATATTTCAGGAGCCAGAAGAGGATGAGAATGATAAAGGTATGTAAAGGTTGCCACTTTGTGAAGTTTGTATCTTCCCATCAGTTTACTTTTATGACTTGCAGTATATTTTGATCTTTTTAGAAATAGATGAAGGTTGGAAAGCCATTACAAGGCACTAGATGTAACATAAGATGGAACTAAAAGACCCTCCTGTTTTGGAGGAAGTTTATGTACGAGGGAAAAATTTTTTACCACTTCAAATGTGACTTGTAAAAAGGTGCAATGAGTCGACTTGCCAGTTACTATAGTGCATGTATGAATATGCACAACACAAACTGACTTTTCTTTTCCCAAGCTACAAATATTTCTTATTTATCTGAGTAATTTCATGCACTATGTGAAACACACGTTAGTTTTCCATATTCATGAGGTTAATGACGATTTGGAACAGGCCATTTGGCCCCTTGAGCCTGCTCTGCCATTCAGTAAGATCACGGTTGATTGAAGTAAAAGTCCTTCCATTCAAATTTCTTGAAACATGGGGTTATTTATTCAGGCAACCTTTTTTGCCTGGTATTTGAGCTGCTTTTTTCTGGAGCACATAGTTGTTTTATTTTCTTTCATCAAATTGACCTTCCAAGTCTATAAATTCTGAGCTGTTCTCACTTGCAGATATGCATGGCTTTTAATACTGGTTGTGATATGCATTTCTTTTACTTGCACTACGAGAATTGGCAGGCTAGAATCTGAAGGGTGGAGATTCTGATTTTTGCAGTGAACATAGCTGGTATAATCAAACGGCATAAATAGAGGCAAAACTGACAGAACATTGTTCTACTCTGCTTTGCTTTGGAACTGTGGAGGACTCGGCACAATGTACACATAACATTTGAGAAAAAAAAATTACTGTTGAAGACTCTTGCTGTGAGATTGAGACAATACATGAAAAGAGATGTTGATTTTTCCCCGAAGACTTTCATCCTGAGCAGTTTGGTACCTATTCTGCATGATGCATGAAAAGAAGATGGATGAATGGATTAATTCTGAGACGTGGTATGGAGTATGGAATTCTTTTGAAGATGGTTAATGTCTTTCACAATCTGGATGAATACATGGCAGAAAATGGCTTGCATGGACCATTTCATCAGATGAATTTTACCATAAATGAGAGATGCACAAAACAGAGGACCTTGGTGGACAGTTGAACTTTGTTCAAGTGATGGATGCAAATGAAAATAAATCTTGACTGGAAAAACAGATTCCATTATGTGGACAGATTGCAATTGGGATTCACGCAGCAAAGAATAATGCCTCATAAGGATGTTTGTATTGCCACAGAAGACTTTGTACTAAAGGTATTGCATATAACAACTTTGTCACTGAAGAATTCAGATTCAAATGCACCTTTTATAGTTTTCTAACCTTCTTAACTTAGGTAAATTGTGTTTCATTTTAATATCAATGATAAGGTCACCTTTTAGGTTAAAGTTTTGACATTTAAACCTGTATTTTGCCATGTTTATTCCTGTTAAATCCCTCAGATGTAGATGATATAGATGACGGTTCTCGTGAAGTGTCTAAATCTCTACCTTCAGAGCAAGGCCTTGCTGAAGCTCAACAAACAGTTCAAGTTGAAACTGAACCCAGTGCATCTTTGAAGGAAGTGGATGACGATAATATTTCAGTCACAATCCAAGCAGAAGATGCCATCACACTGGACTTCGATGGAGATGATCTTTTGGAAACAGGTAAAACTGTGAAAACTCCCGAAGGTGAGAATAAGTCCAATGCTGAAAAGGAGTCCCCATCCCAAGATGATGTGAAGGGAGAAGTCAAAATTGAGGGAAAGAAAGAGAAAAACCATAAGGAAGGAAGAAAGGAGGAGGGGATAAAATCAGAGTCAGCAAAGAAGGAAACCAGAGAAGGGTCCAGAAAAGCTGAAGCTGGAGATAAAGAGAAAGATTCTTCGAAGAAAGGCCCCTCATCTTCTGGGGCATCCAATCAAGCAAAGAGGTTTGTTTTTCTATGTCAATTTATGATACTGAATACCAACAGTAAGGTTGGTCTTCATTTGTGAGTAATCATGGTTCTTCCACTGGCTTGTTAGGTCTCAGATTATGTTACCCTTTTTAAGACTTAATATGTTGTTTTTTTTAACAAAAGGCATGCATGCAAGACTGATTTCTTGCATTTTTGCTAGTTTTTTTAGCCATTTAGTTATTCATTTTTTATCTACAATATTGAATATTTGCAAGATTTTTAGAAAGCCTTGTCTTCTGAATCAAAACACCTGTGTGAAAAATTCATTCAAATCAGGAGAATACTGATGTATGGAATCAAAACAACTAGTCCTGATTAATGGAGAATATTGTGATTTGCTCTCTGACTAGAATTGGCAGAAATCTAGATCTTTATTCAACTTTGGAAAGACGATGCAAGAGTTGGTTTTTGAACTACTCTGTTCAAATATGGGGCATGGTGGCTTTGGTACTTTTTTTAATGTCCAGAAATCCATTAGCACTTTTCTAACTTGGTGATCTGTAACCATTCAGTTTCTGTGAATCTAGGGCAAAAATGCATTGTTTTGTGTTTATAATCTTGTATCCAATAATACTTTGGTCACTCATCTCTACATTTCCTGAATATTTCTTTGCTTTTTTTTTCTGACATTGTTTTGTGTTCATAGTTCAAGTAAGGATTCGAAAGATAAGGCAGCTACTAAAGATGAGAAAGGTAAGGCCAGATTTAGTCTTGAACCTGTGAAACATAGTTGTAAATGTAACTGTACAGTTTGCTTTACATGGTGGAAATTGCTCAGCCTTTTGTATAAAATTTGCGTTTATGTAGTACGTTTTAACAAAGTGTAACATCACAAAGTAAAGTTATCAAACGTAACTAATAGTGCAACATCTAAATTACGGAATGTAACCAAAATTAGAAAGTTGCTCAGAGCGTTTAGGGTGGGTGGGGGGATTACTTCGAGAACATAGTGCCTCTGTTGTTCCAGGCTGCCAATGCTGGAGCAAAGGAAATTGACACTTGAGGCTAGAATCAAAGAAACTAGATATGTAAGAGGGTTGTAGAAGGTGACAAAGAATGAGAGCACGACGGCGTGATGGATTGGAAAACAAAGGGAGAATGTAAAGTCAAGGATTTGATTGTCTGGGAACATACTTAGATCATTAATGGGAGAATGAGATCTGCAGTTGACAGTTTTGAAAAATACATTGTAGGCTTGACACTCTGAATATATTCAAAAATTTAATACAATGATTGATGGAGGTGGTTTTATTTTTCATTTGTGCCTTAGCAGGTGTGAATAGCACTATTGGGACTAGCAGTGGCGGTGCTAGTAGTTCGACCAAGAACCTGTGGATTAGTGGATTGTCTTCAAACACTAAAGCAGCTGATCTAAAGAACCTGTTTAGCAAATATGGCAAGGTATGTATTACTTTTGTATAATCTTCTAAGAATTTTGAATTACTGTACATTAAGAATGATATTAAGTTGCATTAATCAAGATTCATGATGTAAATTGTATACATTTGGCTTAGGTTCTGAGCGCAAAAGTAGTAACCAATGCACGAAGTCCCGGTGCTCGATGTTATGGATTTGTGACAATGTCATCAAGTGCAGAAATGTCCAGGTGTATTTCCCACCTTCATCGCACTGAGCTACATGGACAGCAGATATTTGTTGAAAGGGTAACTATTTTTAATGTTACTGTTGACTGTTGATTTAAATGCGCAGGTAGTAATGCAACATTTTGTAAGCAGAATAGAAGAGGTGGCTTGGGCATGTCCTTCTGACATGTCAATAAACTTGGAAGTTCAGATGGATAGACTTGGTGATAAGTTTCCCAGTGGCTTCCAGAATACTCTAATATATATTTGATCACCGTCTTTGTGATATTTGCCACCCCCTATCTCGTATTGTTCTAAAATGCACACTTATTATTCAAAGATTTGACTTGAATACACAATCAAATTGGCATCAATGGAGAGGTGTCAGGATAGAATACCAGTAGAAAGGAAATAACAAAAAAAGCGAAGTAGTATTCCGCATTAGTCCAACACTTGACAGAGGGGTAAAGATTTCAGTAATGTTTTGTAATAAATCAAAAAAACCATTAAATGGAAAATTTGTCTCTACTCAATAGAGAAGGACATTTTAATCAGTTAGAAGCAGCCTGACACAGCTAAGTGTAGAATCCTGAGAGTTTTTAATCTTTTTAAACTGCATCTGTGCTTCACCAGGGATCAACTATTGTTACACTGTATATATAATAATTCAAAAACATGGAATAATCTATTTGCTTAAGCGTACATTGATCTCTAAACTAGTTTCATTCTATCCTGATTGAAGTGATGCTCAGAAGTCTGTTGATGCCACAAGTGTCTGGAGTTAGGAATACTTATTCATTTGATTCACAGGACTCCTGACATGTTTTAAATGAGCTATGCTTCAGAGATGTCGTGAGTGTGAAGGATATTAATGTTCAGTTTACTGTTGTTAAATAGTCCTACCCTTTTACAGTTCCTTTAAAAAAAAACTCATAGCTCATTATCACAGCAAGGTATTCTTGGTGACAAGTTTGGAAATTTAAAGTTTTTGGGTTCTGTACCTCCTGGTGCTGAACTTATTTTTGCGAAAGCAGTCACATAGTATAAACTGGACTTGATGCCACTGAGGAAAATCATATGATTAAGAGACAGCACATCTGGTGAAAACCGAATCAAACTCATCTGTGATATCATCCGCATTGGATTGGTTTGCTTGCCCACTGGCAAAGCTGAGCGAGACTGGAGTTGGGGAAACGATCTTTCTATGTAAATGTTTGCAGCCTTTCAGGCGTTTTCTGAGCATGCAAGAAATCAGGTGCACCAAATTCATAAGGATGATGGTCCTGTTTGGGCAATAAGCAAGAGCATCTTTGTGTGATTATTAATTCTTGAATAATAAAAATAAAACAAAGAACTGCGAAAGCTGGAGATATGAAACAAAAACAAAAATTGTCAGAGATACTCAGCTGAACTCTGAAGAGTCACCGGACTCAAAACATTAACTTTGCTTTCATCCCGCAAAAACAGCAGTTCTGAGTTTATCCGGCAATTTCTGTTATTGTTAATTCTTAAGATTTTTATGAACGTACTTTGGATCTGGTCGCATAACTACATAGTAGGGTTGCCAAGCACTGATTGTTCTGCTTTCAAGTTATTTTAATTATCAATGTAATGCGTGCTTAACCAAAATATTGGTGTTTTCTGACTTTAATATGTTGGGTACAATGGCTTATAAAATGGTATGTATTGAAATGTGCTTTGCACAATTCCTGCATCAGGGATTATCTAATAATTTTATATAATGTCGTCTCCAATAATGTCAATGTGCAGTATTTAGTTGAAAAAGATTTAGGGATTCCAATGCAGGATAAATGTACGTAATTCAGTGTTGAGTTGAAATTGTGAACCATACCCCTGTCTTTATAGTTCCTCTTTGAATGGAAACTACACATGTAAACTTGTCATGCTGTATTTGTACCCTCTGCTGTGGTAATGGCTGTGCACAACTGTGGCACGTGTACTTTTGTGTAACGTTACCAAATTAGATGGCCAATTTCTATTATACAGTAGCTATGGTGGTGGGAGTTTATAACAATGTATAGGAAATGCATGCAAAAAATTTTTATAATGTATGGTAACTTGGTAAAAGCTTATTCCCAATTTCTGGGATGCTGAAACTCAAACTGAGAGTGCCAAAACACTAATCCAAAAGGGTGTTATCCTATGATTGTGATTTTTAATTTCCTGAGAAGGAAAATGTCATATTTGAGGATTAGGTCTTGATTTTAAAATGGGAAACAGCCCATTACTTGTACAAATTGTTTCTTTTGTCTTTTATTTTTGAAAAAAAAAGTCCAACTGTTCTTTATCTGTCTAGGTTAAAAACGATCCTTTTAAAAAAGAATCCATAAAAGATGGTGCTGGGAAAACAGGTTCAAGCAGAAGTAGTAGTGATAAAAAGAGTTCGACAGGTGGAAAAACAGCTAGCAAGTATGTATATGTCAAGTTTTTTTTTTCTTTCTACTTCCCGGTGTTTCTCTCCTGTTTCTGCTCTTGGTTTTGAAGCTTCAATTGAATACCCTTCAGTGAGCGCTGTCACCAAGAACAGGGTATCGAAATTGAGTGTGATCTTGCTAAAGCATGCATGCTTCAGTCAGAGTTTCTGGTTAGCAGCCCTGAACATTATTCCCAATTGTCAAGAAGGGAGAGAAAAACAATGGTTCTGAGGCCATTTTCTCTTCAAGGAATGTGGGCATTGCTGGCTAAGCCAGCATCTGTTGCCTACCTATACAGCTCCTGTTTTGTCAGCTGAGATCAGCTAGCTTGATACTTGAGGTGATGAGGATAAGTAAAACTTGCAAATGATCGTGATTAATTCTACTTGTTTTTAAAGTTTATACTTTGTTTTGTTCAGAGGACTGTGGTAGTTTTGTCTTGCTATGGATTATAAAAACAGTTCTTTTATTTTGTGAATTGCAGGTATATTAGAGTTCATGCAGTTGTTTCTATGTTGGCTGTGCAAGAGCAACTCACCAAGAGAGCTTACTCCTGTGCCACTTCTCTATCAATTGGTTTTCTTGAGCTTTTCCCTCTCTCTTCCATTTTGACTTTTCACTGCTTCTGGGATGTTATTTGCATCATTCGTAGTTTACTCCAGTCTTCACTATCTATTGATTTCTGCCATTTTTTGATTTTTCCGTTATTAATTTTCAATCTGACTTTCTATAGGGCCAGCACACATGGTTAACTCTTACCTGTTTACAGATACGTTTACTATTTGGAAGCATCCTTTAAGGAAGGAAACTGCCATCCTTACCTGGTCTGGCCTACATGTGACTCCAGACCCACAACAATGTGGTTGACTCTTGACTGCCCTCTGGGCAATTAGGGATGGGCAATAAGTGCTGCCTAGCGTGCGACACCCTCATCCCGTGAATGAATTTTAATAACTACCTTTAGGTTATTGCAATGCTTTAAAATGGAAAATAGTTGTGCCCTTAGTCAAACTGTTCCAGCACAGCTACAATACTGGCACTGATAAAATTGCCAAGGTTCTGTCCTCTACACACATGACAGGCTAAATCCAACCGAACCAATCACTGCCCCATCAAACTACACTCATCAGCAAGATGATGGAGGGTGTCATCAACAGCACTTTATCTATAATGGCCTCTCACTGGTGCTCAGTTTGGGTTGTACCAGGCTCATTCAACTCCTGACCTCATTGTGTAGCCTTGGTTCAAGCATGGACCAAGAACTGAAATTGAAGACAAATGAAGGGTGACTGTCCTCTATCATGGCAATAATTGACCATGTATGGCATGAAGGAACTCTAACTCTAGTTTTGTTAATGAGAATAGTGGGGAAAGGTGTTTGTTGGAGTCATACTTGGCTCAAAAGATGTTGTAGTTGCTGGAGCTCTTATTATCTCAGTTCAGGGCATTCCAGTAAGAGTTCCTCAGGGTGATATCCTGGGTCCAGTCATCTTCAGCTGCTTCGTCAATGACCTTCTGTCTGTCATGAGCTTCGAAGTGGAAATGTTCACTGATGCTTGCATTATGTTCAGCACCCTTGCAACTTCTCAGATACTGAGGCAGTCTGTGTTCAAATGCAATAGTACCTGGATGACATCCAGGCTTGGGCTGATAAATGGCAAGAAACAGTGTGCAACAAGACCGATTCCAACTATTGTACCTTGACATTCAGTGACATTGCTATTGCCATTGCAAGAATCCTCTACTCTGGGGTTGACCATTAATCAGAAACCAAAATGAAACAGCTGTGTAAATACTGTGTGTACAAAAGCAGTTCAGAGACTGCTAATTCTGTGAAAAGTAACTTGCCCCCTAACTCTTCAGAGACTATCCACCATCAACAAGGCACAAGTGAAGTGCTCCTCCCCATTTGCCCTCCATTGCTCAGACTGTTTGAGTACAGCAGCTGGGACATCATGTGTGGTTGTATGGGATGTTGGTGAGGCCAGTTTTGGAGTACTGTGTATAGTTCTGATCGCCCTGCTATTGGAAGGATATTATTAAATTGGAGAAGATGCGGAAAAGATTAACAAAGATGTTACTGAGCCAGAGGGTTTGAGTTATAAGAAGAAGCTGTGACATGTTCACTGGAGCGTCGGACTTCGAAGGGGTGACCTTTAGAGCTTTATAAAATCATGGGGGGCAAAAGTGAAGTGAATAACAAAGGTCTTTTACCTAGAGTGGGGAAGTCCAAAACCGGAGGGCATATTTTTAAGGTGAGAGGAGAAAGATTTTAAAGGGACCTAAGGGGAAAGTCTGTCAAACAGAGGGTGGTCCAATATGGACTGCCAGAGGAAGTGGTAGATGCATGTACAGTTACAACATTTAAAACTCATTTGGACAGGTACATGGGTATGAGAGCTTTAAAGGGATATGGGCCAAATGCAGGTGGGACTAGTTCATTTCGGAAAACTTCGTCAACATGGATGAGTCGGACCGAAGGGTCTTTGTCCATGCTGTATGACTGTATGCTCTTATATTTTCTGGCTAGCTTTCTGGTGTGTTTCTTTGCTTTTCCTTCAGTCATAATTTTCTGACCTACCATCTGTCTTTGCACAATTATGTGCTGCTGCTTTTAGGTTTGATATTAACTTTAAAGTTTCTAATTAAATTGAATGGGAATATGTCCCTTGAAATTTTTTCTTAATCCCTGTGGAATGCTTCTACTCTTTGTATACTTAAATATCCCTTTAAATGTCTGCTGCTTCATCTCTATTGATCTATCATTTCACTTAATTTGCCAATTCACTTTTAGTTTTGCTTTCATGCCCTCATAATTTTAAACAAGTCTCTGACCCAAAATGGAAATTGTTGGAAAATCTCAGAGGGTCTGGCTGAATCTGTGGAGATAAAATGGAGTCAAGTTACCCTTTTTCAGTGCTGGCCTACTCCTCCTCCAAGCAATGTGAATTGCAATCAACTTGTAGTTGCTACCTAGGGGCACCTTCACTGAGATTAAGGAACCCTGTCTTGTTTCATAATAAAAGTTCCAATATATCTTAACTCTCTGGTTAGCTCCAGGACGTGCTGTTCTAAGAAACTATTTGAAACAATCTATATTTGTACTGGAATCCAGTGGCCAATAAACACATAGTGGTTTGAGTTCAGTTTAGAATTGTACTGAACAAGTTTTCACATGAATGAAAAGGATTTTTTTTAGACTTTCCAGCTGACAAACCTTACTCCTGTCACAATTACAGTCAGTGTCAAAGTCAAGTTATATCTTGCTAAATGACTATTCTAGTTAAATTCTGTTGGCAACCATGAAATTCCAGCCTTTAGACAGTACTTGGTGGGTACTGTCTCCCAACTTCTTTGATGCCTTATAACAGACTCATCAATTCACTGTGCGAAACACCATTTTTGAATGCAAAACCAATCGAAACATTTCATCTGTCAGATGATTTGGCAAAACAATTAACTCAGATTTATTTGACACGAAGTTTTAACTTGCCATATGTAGCACCATGGGAACTCCATGGGCATAATTGTATTTACAGAGAATACTTTGATGCAGCTTTAGAAAGATCCAATTGTAACAGGATACTTTCTAATGAGTCTGTTGAGAGATATTATTAATCACCTCTGGAGCAGGTAGCACTTAAACCTGGGCCTCCTTGTCCAAGGGTAGGGATAGAGTCATAGAGATGTACAGCACAGAAACAGACTCTTTGGTTCAACACATTCATGCTGACCAGATATCCTAAATAAATCTAGTCCTATTTGCCAGCATTAGGCCCATATTTCTCTAAATCCTTCCTATTCATCTACCCATTCAGATGCCTTTTAAATGTTGTACCAGCCTCCTCCACTTCTTCTGGCAGTTCATTCCATACACGCACCACCTTCTGCATGAACACGTTGCCCTTTAGGTCCCTTTTAAATCTTTCGCCACTCATCTTAAACCTATGCCCTCTAGTATTGGAGTCCCCTACCCTAGGGAAAAGACCTTGTGTATTCACCCTATCCATGCCCCTCATGATTTTATAAACTTTTATAAGGATACTACCACTGTGCCACAAGAGGACACATGCCCTGCTGGGGACACTAATGTTAATCAACTCATTAATGTCAGGTGTTTCAATTTTCTCATTCTGAATATAAAGGACCCAAGTATCTTCCAAAAAAGAGGATAAGAAAACAGAAAAACCTGGAGAGAGAAAAGAAAGCAAAGATGGGTCAAGCTCTTCAAAGAAACCAGAAAATAAAAAGGATGACAAGGAAAGTGCAGCAAGCACTTGTCATGACCATTCGAAAAAAGTAGAGGAAAAGAGGCGAAGAAGTATGTATTTCTCTGTGACATGCCTTTTTTAAAAAGGATTTCAGATGGAGATTGTTAAACTAGGGTGAAAATCAAGATGTACACAGATTTTGACATGAACTTGTTAATTTGCAAGGTACTTCAAAAAGGAGTTATGTTCCTAGAAGTAATTACATGCCTAACACCATTAACCTTCTATGATTGACTTGATAGGTGTGAAGAGTTCTCATCGGATGGTGGTTATTGACAAGACTAAAGGTGAACCTGTCGTTAGTGTGAAAACTGCAAAGAAAGGCAAGAGTGAGCAGGTGAAGAATTATTGGAAAAGGATGACCAGTATATCATGTTAATCATCTTACTTCCATTTGCTGCACACTGCCTGCACTTTTGTATGGTTTGTTGTCTGTGTACACCCCTTGCATATGTCCCTGTTTTTTTTTAAAGTGATACACACAAACCTCTTGAGGTTAATTTCAGGTGCTAGCCAATCTATGAATATCAAATGTTGAAATGTTTAGAGGAATGCCATAATTTAAGATTAATGGGAAAGATTTCATCACCTAAGAATTCTAAGCAAGCTATTAATTTTGTTTAGAAGTTAACTATGGAAATGCTGAAACTTAAAGTACAGTCAAGTGAGAATTTTGATTATGCTTTTATAACCTGAAAAATTGTATCTGATCATGTAGAACTATCAGACTCCAATCTTGGAATGAAAGTCTTATTTCTATCGGTATTGGACTGGTTTCAATTTTTGTGTGGATCTAAATCAGTTTGGAGTGTCTAGTTCCATTGCAGTTGTAGTTTTTTTCTTGAGTTTGATCATGACAGCCAAGCTGAAAGCTTGTAATTTTGGATATGTTTAATTCTGAATCTTTGCCAGACTATTTCGGATGAAGGAAGAAAAGTTGAATAGAAATGAGGCGGCCTTTCATTGGCAAAAGAGTTTTATGCTCTTTACTATTTTAGCAGGCACTTGGCCTGCACTGCGTCAAAGATATGAAGAAAAACAGCTGGAGGAAAATATAATAACAAGACATTTCTCCCATGCAGCTCTTAGTACACATGGTGTTTAACTACTGATCCAAGCATTCACTTTTGCTTGGCTTTCTGAGCAAGGTTATTCTGAATTTTTTGCTATAAATGTGAAGATGTGATTTTTCAAAAACTGTTCAATTTAGCATTTAGTATTGATCGGGTTGGAAGGCACTTCAATCCATAGTTTAACTGTATTTTGTACCTTGACTAATTTGTCAGATGTTTTAGGATATGAACATGAGATGTACTCATTTTCCTGGGATATGCTACCAAAACAGCAACATTAGCTAAGTGATGCATGTGTCTATGTAGACTTGATATCAAATGGGAGGACATAAAGAAATATGTGACAAAATATCTTAAACTGATACTGATTTAGATTTTGTTCTTTAAACAAAACATAGACTTCCATTTCAAGAAGCAAGGAGAGACATATTCCATGCAAACCAAGCTCCCGAGACAGAAAGGATATTTTGCCATTTGAAAAAATAAAACAGCAAAAGATTCGTGAGCGTTTGATCAGATTGGAACGCATACGACGTGCAATAGAATTAAGGAGGTAAGTGGAGCTTCCAATTCATGAAAAAAATGGTAATTAATAACATCAGATAATCTGAGCAATCTCAATCTAATCATCTTTAGTTGTGTGATAGTACGATGAGTTGGAGAGTTGGGGTTTGAACTTTCCCAAGAAAATGTGGGACTAAATCGCGATTGAAATTCTGTCCGTAGTCTTTCTGCTGATGCATATCAATGTTGTAATACTTTGCAGTTGCCTGGATGAGTACAGAAGTGCTCCGTGAAAACTAAGCTGAGTACTATCCAGGACCAAGGATGTCTGCTTGATCATCACTCCATCCATCGTTTTAAATGTCAGCTTACTTTGTCACCATTACATACTGACAGAAGTGTTACCATCTGAAGGATGCACTGTCACAATTTATAAAACTTCCTTTGCCAACACCATTCAAAACTGGGAACTTGTGAGAACAAGTCATAGGCCTCCTTGACATGGAAATAGTTCAGTTTTTCTTCTCTTAGGAAA
Organism: Ginglymostoma cirratum; assembly: GCA_024137785.1. Taxonomy (NCBI): domain Eukaryota; kingdom Metazoa; phylum Chordata; class Chondrichthyes; order Orectolobiformes; family Ginglymostomatidae; genus Ginglymostoma; species Ginglymostoma cirratum. The sequence goes on along the minus strand of JAHRHZ010000047.1, from coordinate 1,513,162 downwards.
AAACCTCCAGAAAGCTATCCTAACAGCTCTGAGTCTACATGTACCAGGGTGAATTTTTTTCTTTTCCTCGCAGACCCCTGACCCTGTGTGCCTTGGCTAAAAGAAGGCTCCCAACTTCTGAGAAAGATAGCAGAACTTGCTCACTACTGGCACAGATTTGCCCTGCTCCCTGCCCCTTTGATCGCAGGTTGTTTCTCTCCAGTATCTGTTGCTGATAGGCAAACCTATGAGTGACAAGCACAGGAAAGGAACAACCTTGTGATTGGAGCAGCACTATTCTATTACTTTTGTTCTGTTTACAGGGGCACTTTTTCTTGTTGCCCTGAGAGTTTATTTTCCTTGTGGATTTTGAGGTTGGATTCACCTGTTGCCACTTTGTATTTTAAATGTTGACACAGGCTATATGGATGTCAGCTTATCAGAGTAGCTCACCATCACCCTCCTCTAGAAATGGTAACAAATGCAAACCTTGCTAGGGGTGGGAAATTTCAGCTATTTGTGGAATTTTGATCTTGGGATAGTTGCTAGATTCTTTGTGGTGAGGTAGGTGTCCCTAAACGTGACGCTGACTGAAAAGAAATCAGACAGCTGGTAGCCAACTTCCATGGAATGCAGTTTGCAAGCACCTTGCAGAATTACAACTGTGCAGCTTTTATTTACCTTGCTGTTGGCAGCTGCTTGAAGATCACCAGAGTATTGTAAAGTTTTGTTACATTTCCAGCAATAGTAGCTTTTGAATGGAATTAATTGGAAGACCCGAGGTCTCTCTTTAAGTTAGGTTTCACAAGATAATCCAAAACTTTGAAGCACAGGTCAAATAAAACCTTTAATGGCTCAGTATTTCCTTGACCAAATTGTGGTAGTCGGAGGGACTCCCAGTTCTAACCTATGAACTGTACTGATGCCCACCCCCCAAGTTTTGTTGAGATTTTGTGCTCAGACTTTTACTGGCTACCAAGCAGCAGAGTTAGTAGACCTTTTCTCTGCATGTTTCCTCACTTCTGTGTTCTCTAAAACTGCTGAGCTTTATTCACCAGCAGGGAAGTTGAGCACAACTACATCATTGGAAATTAGTAGAAAGAATTGTGTTGACTGACTGAGACCATTTAATTTATAATTTTACTTCAACAAACTTTCCAAAAGAAGCCAAAATAAGAGCTTTAGAAACTAAGCATAAATTAATTTGGAAATTGAGGCTGCCACTGTGTATTCAGGGGAGGTGATGGCCTAGTGGTATTATCACTGGACTGTTAATCCAGAGACCCAGATAATGTTCTGGAAACCCAGGTTCGAATCCTGCCATGGCAGATGGTAGAATTTGAATTCAATAAATACCTGGAATTAAGAATGTAATGATGACCATGAACCCAATGTTGATCGTCAGAAAAACCCACCTGGTTCACAAATGTCCTTTAGGAAGGAAACTGCCATCCTTACCTTGTCTGGCCTACATGTCACTCCAGACCCACAGCAATGTGGTTGACTCTTAATTACCCTCCGGGCAATTAGGGGTGGGCAAAGCAGGAGATATGGGGTCTGGTGACCAAACCTCCAGACAAGGAGGTATGTTTTAAGCTACGCAATAAAGAACAAGAGCAAGGTAGGGAAGAGGCAGGAACTCCAGAGCTTCACCCTTAGCGTCTGAAAGTGTGGCCACCAGTCCTTGAACAGTTAAAATCAAAGATGCTCGAGGCCAGAATTTGAAGAGCATGAAAACCTTGGGGGTTTGAGGAACTGGCATGGCATGAAGGGATTTGAAAGTAGACTGTGGCTTCAGTTTTCCTCGTGTTTATTTTGAAGAAAATATCTGCACCTTCAATACTTGGCTCTCCAACTGCTAGTTTGATATTGAGGGACTGAGTTTGAGGAGATGGGGCTTTTGTCATTGTATATGTGGAAATTGATATGTTTGCAATACATTACAGTTAATTTTGAGGGGAGTTGGTTAACTCAGTTGGCTGGATGGCTGATTTTCAATATAGACTGACACCAAAACCATGGATTCAATTCCTGGACTAGCTGAGGTCCCTGGTGAAGGTTCTGTGTTTTAAACCTTTTTCCTTACCTGAGCAATGGTCTTCGAGTTAAGCTTGTCCTCTGAGAGATCAGCCTTATGGTCTTCTGAAACTGTGGCATTTTTGCCTTTAACATTATTTTGTTTAAAAGACTCTCGAAATTGCAATTGCATCATCTGCCTTTGGAACTAGAGTGTGTTCAACTGTCTAAGCTGAATTTCAAAGTAAAAACCGAAAGAATTGCAGATGCTGTAAGTCAGGAACAAAAACAAATTGCTGGAAAAGCTCAGCAGGTCTGGCAGCATCTGTGAAGAAAAATATCTGTGTGTTTTGGGTCTGGTGACCCTTTCCCAGAACTGATGGTAGCTGGAAAAACATTGGTTTATGTGCAGAAAATAGGGAGGGGGATGGGGTTAGGGAGTAAACGATGGGATAAAGCCCAAAGAGAGAGAAGTGCAGTTGGATAGACAAAGGAGCTGATAACAAAGCAGCTATTAACCCTCCTAGCCAGATCATTATCGACTGCTTTGTCTGTCCAGCTGCTCTTCTCTCTCTTTGGGCTCTATCCTTTATCCCATCGCTTACTCCCTACCCCATTCCCCTCCCTATTTTCTGCATATAAACCAGCGGTTTCCCAGCTACCATCGGTTCTGAGGAAGGGTCACTGGACCCAAAACATTAACTCTGATTTTTAATTTTCTTCTCTGATGCTACCAGACCTGCTGAGCTTTTCCAGCTTTTTGTTCCTGAATTTCAAAGTCCTGTTTTAGTGTTACCCCATTTTGTTTTAACTTGAATATCGGTCTGAGAATAGGGCTTGCACTCTCATTTAGCCCTGCAAGCTTCATTTCAAAGTAGTTTTCTAGTTTGATGTTGCCTAGCAGGGTGACAAAACATCTGCAATCAAACACACCAACTCAGTGAGCAAGTCTACAACCTCGTCGACATCCGAGCTACAAATCTTCTCAAAAACTTCAGTTTTCCCACTGGTTTGACTTGGACCATGTGATCTGATGGACACTATTTTTGAGTGGCTGCTCCCTGACTCATCTTTCCCACAATTTATCTCTTGGCAAACTTCCAGTCCCTGGAACTTGTACCTCACTGCTTCGCTCAACTGGACCTGTGTTCCTGTTCAAGATCCAGACCCAAAACTTGATTGGTAAAATGTGGCTCCCGTGAGTGCATGATTGCTGTCTGGGAGTATTTGTAGTTTCATGTTTAAATTATTTCCAAAGCCTCCCCCCCCCCCCCCACCCCAAGCTATTATTCCCAATAAATAGGTGCAGGAGAAGTAATCGGTGAAGGGATGGTTCTGGAAGAAGCTGCAAGTTAGAGAGTTAGCAGGAGGAATGGTCCATCACAACCAGGATGATTAGAGAACAAGATGTCTGACAAGTGTGAGGTTTGCAAAACAAAATCAACAGCAAATTGGAATTAACAAGAAAGTTGCCATATGTTTTTATATCAAACTTTATTTTAGCTTATTTTGTTGCAAGGGGAGGCAAGGTTATATTATTGCTGGCATGTTAATCTAGACACCCAGGTTCAAATCCCACCGTGGCAGGTGGTGGAATTTTAATTCAATAAAAAATCTGGAATTAAGAATGTAACGATGACTATGAATCCATTGCCTATTGTTGGGAAAAACTCATTTGGTTCACGAATGTCCTTTTTAAGGAAGGAAACTACCATCCTTACCTGGCTGGTGTACAAGTGACTCCAGACCCACAGCAATGTGGTTGACTCTACAGAGCCTGACTGCAGTATTTACATTGATTTTACTAGAAAATGTGAATTCAAGTCTTAATAAAAACCAAAAGAATTGTGGATGCTGTAAATCAGGAACAAAGACAAGTTGCTGGAAAAGCTCAGCAGATCTAGCAGCAGCTGTGAAGGAGAGAAGAGTTAACGTTTTGGGTTCAGTGATCCTCCTAGAAAACTATTCCTAACAGATGTGAGTATTCTAGCCAAGACGTGATTCCTTAGCGAAGAGCACTCAATTGGTTTATCTGTTAACTATCATAGTATTGTTGGTGGAAGCTTACTATGCACAAATCAACTGCCGTGCTTATTGAAGTTTAATGTTGACTTCATGACAAAAGAAACTTGGGCTATTTTTTTCCCAAAAACGTTTTGGATCTGCCTGTCATGAAATGTGTAATGTAAATGCAAATCTCTTAAACTCTAATCTGGCACTAACATTATAGGGCATTTCTGTCCAGTAATTTTGGTTGAGAGTTTGTGTATTAGGACCTAGACTAGGCCATTTACTCTGTAAGCCTGCTCACCATTTACCATACCAGCGTTCAACGGTTTGTCTAGAATTCCACGTTTCCATCTACTCCAATAACCTTTATGATTCCCTTGCTTAACCAGGATCTTATCTACCTTCATCTTAAAAATATTCCGTCACCTTGCAGAGGTCCAAAGTCTCTCCAGGTCTGAGAATATTTGTGTTAATCTCTGGCCTAAAAGCACGACCCTAAATGGTTAAACAGTGTCACCTAGTTCTGTATTTGTGTTTGAATCTGAGAGTTAGCTGCACACATTTATTTGTACTTGCTTTTCCTTTTCTAACTCAAAATGAGAAATTCTCACCAATGGTACGTAAACCAACAGTTACTAGACTATAGGATGTTAGCAGAGTACTTTGGACACTGTACCCTTCAGAACTTGCCATTTGACTCAGCTTAACATTCCTGCTGTACGCACTATGCATTTTTAAAACTCTTTTTAACTAGGCGTCGTGAAATAGCTGAAAGGCAGCGTCGCGAGCGGGAACGCATTCGCATGATACGTGAACGTGAAGAACGTGATCGCTTGCAACGAGAAAGAGAACGGTTGGAGATTGAAAAACAAAAACTTGAGAGAGAGAGAATGGAACGGGAACGACTGGAAAGGGAACGCATACGTATTGAACAGGTACTCTATTAAGCTTCTCAGTGCAGATTCAGCATTTCAAAACATTTGTTCTGTACACATTACCTCTTAATCACACTTTGTTAATCCCAGCCAAGAGTGTATTTTCATCAAGACAAGTACCATAACCAGTGGATATGAACGGTGTTGGTTCTTGTAGGTTATGAAGAGATGGTTCTCCAGCATCATGGAATAGATTTTTCCATGACCAAAATTACTAATTCTTCCACTGAGAAGCTGGGGAAACTAAACTTCCTCTGAAGATATCCTCTTGTATACTGAAAAAGCTAACAGTTTGACTGGTAATATGTATGGAATCAAGAATCACTAAGTGGCACTATTTTTACTTCTGCTCAGCAAACGGGCAGGGTCTTATTGCAAGGTTTGTGACAGGTCATTCGGGACTTATGGAAGAGGAGTTCAAAGGCTGCAGGTTGTTGGAGAAGGAGACTAGAACAAAAGAGCATTCTGTGTTTGGTGTTGCCAACGGCAGCCGAACAACATGGGCTTTGTGTAGCGATAGCTCAGAAGTCCTTGAGCCGTTTAAAAGCTGTGTAGTCAAACTTCAGGGAAGTTGTGGCATTTGTTGGGGCTCAAAGGAAGCCATGTGCCATAGGCGTTTAATACAGCTGAGAGGGGACGTTGAAATGCTCACAAGCAATATTTGTTGGATGCAACTGACCAAGATGAGAGCTCAGTGAATATCCAGGAACAGTGCTGACTTGGTGAAGCTAGCTCTCAGTGAAAAGGTAGAGTTGTGCAGCGAGTAATGACTGGAGCATACTTTCTGGAGTTGGTGGCAGGCGTTGTCGGGGATCGACCAGAACAGGAGCAAGTGTTAAGGCATGATGGAGTAACTTGAGTTTCAGCGCCTGATTGACAAAAGGGAAGAATTGTGATCCCTTGTGAAGTTCAGTGAGATTTAATGACTCACCATGTTAATAGCATCTTGGAGGGGAGTTGCTGAGAAATCTGTTTTGAGTATGTTTGTTTTTTGATGTATGCTGTGGCATGTTTGATTGCAGCCTGATAGCCATAAGGATTACTGTTCTAATGTAAAGTCGGAGAATGTATGTTCAAAACCGTGGAGGTTTACGCTTTTATTCTCTTTGTAAATCTGCTGGATTTTTCACTTCGTCTGCTCAAAGGGAAAAAAGGTTCTTAGTCCCGAGCCAGATAATAGTATAATTTTGGCTGTCTGCTCTGGGATCACAACACCTGCTTCTGAGTGTTACAGCTTTGTGCACTTCTGTAAGAAATCTGTTTGCTTACTATCACAGCCAATAATGCTTGGCTTTGAGTTGGCACTTCCTTATAATGGCAAAATTAAGATATAAAACCTTTTAAGGTGATGTCTGCTGGAGATGTGTTGGTCGTGCTGATCTCAAATACAGCAAGCCAGTCTTGACGGAACGGCATGGTGACTCAGTGGTTTCCATTGCTGCCTTGTAGAGTGAGGGATCCAGGTTTGATTCCACTCTTGGGCAACTGTCCGTGTGGAGTTTGCACATTCTCCCCATGTTTGCATGCGGTTCACCCAGGAGCTCCAGTTTCTCCCCACAGTCCAAAGATGTGGATTGGTCATGCTAAATTGCTCAGTGTCAAGGGACCTTGAGGCTAGCTGGATTAGCCATAGGAATGCAAGGTTACGAGGACAGGGTGGGGCCATCTTTGGAGGGTTGGTGTAAACTTGATAGGCCAAATGGCCTGCTTCTGCACTGTAGGGATTCTATGATTCGATGTTCTTTACTGAATCAGTACTGGAAGGATCTTAATTTTATTTATCCTAAGTGGAGAGGAAAAGTGATAATACATGGTCAGAGGTCCCATCATTTGATGAAATAAATCAGCCAGAATTTGTAAATGGTGATTTTTTTTTTGTAGTAGAAACTGATTCTCGCAGTTTTCATGGTGCTGTATTTCAGGTAAAGTCTCGTTTTCTGTTGATTCCTGAGACTCTTTCTAGGAGTATGACTTAATGCATTGAAACTGATCATTCTAACTTCGAAGTGGTAACTAAACCGATGGGTGATTATTTTGGCAACAGTTAGGTCGTTATAAAATGAAATACGGCAGATGCAGAAAAATTAAAAACAAAATGCTGAAAGTACACTTCAGCTCAGTCATCCCTGGAAAGAGAAACACTTCAAATTTCAGAATTATGTTTCCTTAGTCCTAAATTCATTTGAGAGGAGTAACTGCACCAGAGTAAATGCTCCTTGTTGGAGAAGGGGGAAGTTTCTGTGTCTTGCAATATGTCTCCTGAAAGTGATCTTTCCTGTTTCTGCCTGTCAGAGGGATCAGGGCTGGAAAAGGGTAGTGAGTTATTAAAACAAGCCATACTTCAAAAACTCTGACACTTGTATCGATTTAATGCTTTAGGAACGCCGTAAAGAAATAGAGCGCATTGCCCGTGAACGTGAAGAGCTTCGTCGGCAACAAGAACAGCTCCGTTATGAACAAGAAAGAAGAAATTCTTTAAAACGCCCACCTGATGTAGATAGCAGGTATGTTAGTGAATTGCAAACTTTAGAATGAATAAACTTTACTAAGTTCTTTGGATTAATGCACATAATGACTGCTCCCAATAAAATTTAATCCTCCATTTCTAAATGGAGATTAAGCATTTGCTGATTATGGTTTATCAGTTTTTCCAGTTTATCCTTAATGTATTGTACTATGTGAGTTAAGTATCAGGCCGTTTTCTGTAACAAACACAAAATGTTAGATAAACTCAGCATGTCTTTCAGCATCTGTGTGGAGAGAGAGTTAATGTTTTCAGTCCCAGTATGACTCTTCAGAACTGAAAGGGGTTGGAAAATGTTTTCTTGCTTTTCACAGGCAGAGCGGGAGGAAGAACCCACAACCAAGACAAGTCCATCAAATATCATTAAATCAGAGGTTGTGGAATTCAGTGTTAGATCTTGTAGATTGGAAAGTGCTGAAGTAGAAAATTAGGTGGTGTTCCTTGAGTTTACGTTGTATTTTGTTGAAACGTTGCAGCAGACCCTGACGACTATTGGCACGTTTATTAGATGATTTTTGAAATGGCATGCGACTGGAAGGTTGGGGTCATTCCTGTGAAGAGTGACGGTATTCCACAAAGCAGTCACCCAGTCTGAGTTTGACCTCGCCAATGTCAAGGCGACTGCATTGTGAGAAGTGAACACAGTTGACCAGACTGAAGCATGCTCAAGTAAAAGGCTGTTTTGCTGGAAGATGTATTTCTGACCTCAGACAGTGAAGAAAGAGGAGGTAAATGGGCACCTGTAGCAAATGCATGAAATTGTGCCATGGAGAAATGAGGAAATGTGAAGTGTTGTGGAGGAATAGACCAGGGTGCCATGGAAGGTATGGTCCCTGTGAATGTTGCAGTTTGAGGGGAAGAGCTGTTTGGTGGTAGGATCCTTTGAATGCCGAGGCTAGTGAGGTAGAAAATAAGGACATGTGTGACACTTTCGTTGTTCTGCAAATGGATGGAAGGGGTGAGAGCAGAGTGCAGGAAATGGGTTGAATGTGGCTGAGGACTGTGTTGACCACAGTGGTGGAGGGAATTCTCATTTGAGGAAAAAGGGGGATATGTCCAACCACTGCGCTAGGCTGCGCCATGTGTGTAACTTCCCTAAGCGTTCGCATGTGGTGCTTGATGCGCCACTGCCACTTGAAGCATTGACTTCAAATTACAGAAGCCACTACTGCACATGAACCTTGGAAGTCTGTGCCGAAGGCAAAAAATAGTGGGAACACTCATTGTGGTTGAGGAATCTTGCTGGAAGGTGGCATCAGTCGGAACCATTGCAACAGACTCAGATACTGGAAGAATGGAGTACTTGAAGGAAGAAGAGTGTGAGGAAGCGTAGTTGAAGTAGCTATGGGAGTTTGTGGGCTTGTAATGGATATTGGTGGACAGCCTATCCCCAGAAATGACAACAGAAAAGCAATACTTCCCTGTATGCTGAGTGGTTGCACGTGCAGGTAGCTGCTTCATTGTTCCCACACAGCAGCAGAGGGTGATTGATGTTATATTTTGAATGAAGGTGTTTTACCTCTAAAACAGCACTACATCACAACTCGCTACTCCATTCTTGTAAAGCTAGGTTTCTTATTTGCCTTTTGTTTCCCCTTCCATACAAAAATAGTAAGATAAAGAAGGTTTTAAAAACTGTTAAAAATTACAGAGCCATTGAAAGAAAATTTCCTTAACCTGACATTGGCTACCATGTTTTTTTTTTCTATCTGAACTTAAAATTTTAGGTGAACTTTTTTTAAAAACTGTTCCAAGATTAAAGTATGTAAATGTTGTAATACCTAGACGTGATGATCCCTATTGGAACGAACATAAAAGGAGAGCTATGGACCACGATGCTCGATTTGGTCATGGTTCTGATTACAGTCGCCAAGAACCAAACCGCTACAATGACTTTGACCACAGAGTACCATCATTTGATAGGTGAGTGCATCTGGATTGTGATTGCCTCAAGTGAAATCTGATTCTTTTTAAACTGCAGCTGTTGAAAATAATGTCAAAGGCAGTGTGCTGAGATTGTACATTGCACCAGAGTACTGGATATGGGTTAATAGCTGCTATTTGCATAGTGTATTCCTGATCTCTTTTTGGTAATGGATGTGCATCTGAGACAGAATCAACCCAACTGTTTCTGACAATGGTGCAATGAATCCTTGAATGACTGTGATGACATTTTACACCACAATCTGAGTTTGGCTGAACCATGATGGCTACTACATGAAGCTAATACTTGATGCTATTCCACAAATTTGCAGACGAGGGGATCGCTACAACCATCAAGGAGAAGGAAAAAAGAATCGTTCTGGCAGTCGCAGGGAGGACACTGGTTATAACCGATATCCAAAGCCATACAATGATTCTAGAAGACCATCTTCCCAACAAAGAAGTGAACTTCATGCAAATACTGAGCGGAGAGAAATAAGGGAGAGAGATGACCGGCGAACTGTAACAATTCAGGACCGCTCGGCTGCTAGCAGGGGACATGAGCATCTGCAAAAGATGTCCCCATCAAGAAACTTTCCTGACCGTAATAGGATGGAGGACCACGGAGTCCATCACAGTCGGCCAAGTCATAATTCTTCTCGACCCGATGATTGGAAGCCTAGTGGTAGCTTGGGCTCGACAAAACATGAATTAAGGTAACGGGGAAATTTTGTCCAAATACTACAGTCTGTATTGCACATGTTTGTGTAACTTTGTCCTAGTTAGCCTTTTCAGAAAGTACAGAAAATTCTCATTACATTTTATGTACAAGATCATAGCCAGATTTAATGATACTTGCATGGTGTTAGAGATTATAATATATAGCTATGAGAAATTGCAACTGTGTTTTAGGTGACTTCTAATGGTTCAGTGGTGTTTCTGGGAAGGGGGTTTAATTTTTAATCTTCACATTTTCATCTTCACTGGGACTCATGTTTAGTTGAGAATGCCTTGCAATGTGGAATCAACATCACTGAAGTAGGAGAAACCTGAAAGATGGCAATGCATTATGTAAGGATCAATTTTAAACCTGCTGATCTTAGAGAATGCATTTGGATTTTTTTTGCAAAACCGTCAAGTTGGTGTTCCAGAATACAGCATTCTTTCCTACTTGTGATGGTGGATTATTGAAATACAACTGCTTGGAAGGCCCTCTGAGGAGGGTTACATTTACAAGTCTGAACCATGTACCATGCTAGTGCAAACTAAATGGCTGGATTATTTATTCTGATTTTTTATTGCTTAGCTGTGAACTGCCTTTGATTTTTCAAGCTAGTGTTTGGAATCAAAAAAGTCTTGTGAAATGTTGTTATTGTTATTGATGAAAAATTCCATGGGTGAGCCAGCAAGTTAACTTGTAAGTAGCTAGCAATCAGTGACCTTAAATTAATTTTTGGTAATTTAGAACTTCGAGAGAGAGAGATCGGATACGCCCAGAGAGGTCTGGACAAAATATGCGAAGTGGACCACCAAGTGGTATGGCTGGGTATAACAGCAGAGATGGTGGAAGACCTGCAATTGGAGACAGAGGTGGTAATTCTCAGGTACAGAAAAGTTGAACAAAATTAATTAGAATTATGAGATAACAAATGCTAGCAGCTTTGTTCTGTTTAAGGATGAATGCTTTCGTAGTTTTATAAAGAACTATGCTTTAATTTTTATTGACACAAACTTGAAACACAGCTGCTTGCTTTCAACTTGGGGTGACCATGCATTTTATATATCTGATGTAACATGTGTAAGTGTTGGCTGATGCAGACCTGCTTGGCATAGTTAGCTGTACTTATTGTATTTACTTTAATATCTGGGAAAGACATGAAATCAGGTGTTTCCACAAGTAGGTTATTTTAAGGATTTCATTCAGAAGTGTAGCATGATATTAATTTGCAAAATGGAAGTGTTATTATTGTGTCCATAGTTAATTTTAATCTCTTCCCAGCAATCTCACTACCATGACAACAGACATGTAGTGGTAGAACGTCATGGTCGTGATTCAGGAGGACCACGGAACAGTTGGCATTCTGGACCTGGTTCTCAAGGCACTGGCTATCAAGACATGCGACGAATGAGTGACAGTCGTGGTCCTGGCATGATTCCACTATCCAGGTATTGAAGTTGCATTTTGTTAGCTGTTTGATTGCCTGTAACTTAAAATATATGTATTGTAAACTCTTTCTGTATGTTATTACATTTTTGACTGGTTTTTATATTAAAGGGGCTTACTTTTTTCTGAAAATCTATTTACATTAAGTGTATTAGTTCTAGATATTTTTGGATGGGTAGCTTGGTGAAACCTATTGGATGTTCACTGTGAAAGGTTTATTCACAAATAAATATTGAGGAATACCAACCCATCAAAATAGTTTACTTACTTGTGTAGTCAAATGTTAAAGGTTTATTGATGTATCTTTGTTGGAAAAAGCAAACTTTGTCTTACCTGTGTAAAAAAAAAAAAAAAGTTTCTAATGCATTAAAAGCATTCTCAACTCATAAACATGATGTGTTTTGAGTGTTTCCATTTAGATAGTTGTAGAAAAGTAACTTCTGCATATATTACCAAAACTTAAATGAATAATTTGTATTATTTTGGATACTCGTGAAATTCGCATAGATACCCTACAGTGTAGAAAGAGGTCATTTTTGCCCTTTGAATCTGCACCAACCCTCCAAAGAGCATGCCAACCAGATCTAAACCCTTATCTTATTATCTTATATGGCTAATCCACCTAGCTTACAAATCCCCAGACACTGTGGGCAATTTGGCATGACCAATCCACCTAACTTGCTCGTCTTTGGAATGTAGGAAGAAACCGGAGCACCCAATTGAAACCCACGCAGACATGGGAGAACATGCAAACTCCACACAGGCAGTCTCCCGAGGCCGGAATTGAACCAGCATCCCTGGTGCTGAGGCAGGAGTGCTACAATGTCTTGCCCTAATATTCCAAATTTGATCTTCTCTGCATTTAATAACTAGTGAGTGTTGTTTGATGCAACACATCTCTAAAGAGAGGGATGAGGAAAAGGCTTTTACACTATGCTCCTTCAAATCTTTTTGCAGAATTATTATTAAAAGTTTTAATGGCTAGGATCTAAAGTAGGCTGGAAACTATGGTTTTATTTCTTGAAATTATTTGGTGAATTTGTGCAGATGGCAGCAATTTTATTGGTGTCTTTCGTTTAATAGCATAAACTCCTAAATCATTCCATTTGTATTGTTTATTTGAGATTTCAGCTTCCATAACAACAGTATGCTGTAAACCACCTCAAGTATTGTTGAAAATTCTAACATCAATCTTGATGTTGATCTTGGAAGACTCATTTAGAATGAAAACAGTTTAAAATAGCCCATATACCCTGGGGTTTTTGAACAGGAGTATTGTTGACATCAGAACATGTTGATTTGAGGATTTGACTTATTTGACATTGGAGTAGAAGTAGGCCATTCAGCCCATTGAGTTGTTGTGGCATTCATTGAGATGTCACAGCTAATCTGATGATCCTCAATTTCACTCTTCTGGCTGTTCCCCACAAAACTTGATGCCCTTAGTGATTAAAATTCTGTACATCTCAGCCCGAAGATAATGCCCCAGCCTCAACAGCTCTCTTTGGTAAAGAATTCCACGGAATCTCAGTCCTCTGAGATTACGTCCTCTGGTCTTACACTCACTCACGATAGGAAACAGCCTTTCTGCACCTAATCTTTCAAGTCGTCTAAGAATCTCATAATGAAGCCACCTGTCATTTTACTATATTCCAACAAGTACAGGCCCAATCTACTTAATTCTGTTCATTAACAGTTTCTCCATACCTGTTAGCACAGTGCCAATCTTTGGACTACCTCCAATGCCAGTGTATCTTTCCATTTTTAAGGGGCCCAAACTGTTCATGGTATTCCAGCTGTGGTCTGACAAGTGCCTTGTATCGTTTCAGCAAAACCTCTCTACTTGCACTCCATTTGATTTGAAATAAAGGCCAACATTCTATTTCACTTCCCTGTTGCTTGCTGAACTTTGGCGTTTTTGATTCATGGATGAGGAATTCCAAATCGCCCCCTCTATATTTCTGCAGTTTTTCTCCATTTAGCTAATATTCAGCTCCTCTATTCCTGCTAAAGTGCACGAGCCCTCATTTCCGCACAATTTTACCACGCTCGTAGTCTGTCTGTATCCCTCTGCAAGCTCTTTGTGACATCCTCACTAGTTGCCTTCCCACATGTTTTTATCTTACCGGTAAATTTGGCAATATTACATTGTTTCTTCTTCCACAATCATCATTATTTGTTGTAAACAATCGTGGCCCACTGATCCTTGCAGCACATTACTAAGTTGCAGATTGCCATCCTGAAAACGTGCCCCCATCTTAACTATTGTCTTTTAGTGAATGCCACCTCTATCCATGCCAATATATGACCTCCAAAAGCAAGGCTTGCTTGCTTAAATTTGAACACCACATGGTGCTTTGCTTTATTCAGTGGGCTACTGTTTTTCTTGCATATTTCCTGCAAAGTATAGCAATTTGCCGAACGTGCGTAGAAGCTAATTCTTGCCCACAGCTGTAGATCTACCGACATTTCCTGCCAAGATCCTAAGATTGTCATAAACAAAAGCAGTTGTCCACAATTCTTTCCCTTACATGTACCAGACTTTGGGCCTTCTGCCTCTGAATGCCCCAGTGTCAAATGTCTAATACCATCCCTAAAACAAAAATTGAGCTTTGAAAATGGTTAAATAAAGTTGGGCCTTCCCTTATTCAAGTACTGTTTTGATTCCTGAGCCCATTACTTAGGAGAATGACATCTATAAGAAAAATAATGCTTTATTCAGGACATCACCTCAGTTGTGATGTTTAGACTTGGTTGTGTGCCATGATTGGTTCAATCATTGCCTGTCAAGTTGCGCAACAACTTGGGCCTGTGGTTCACAAAGTACTGGAAACATCTGTCTTTCTGCATTTTATTGTTCTGTAGCTTTTATGCTTAATTTTTATTTTCAAATTCACAGCATGCAGATTATATGCCCCTACAGTTTCCTGTGGTCAACCTATGAATTCTTTTGGCCATTTGTCAACATAAGCTCAAATTGTATTAACATTACAATTCATTATATCATTGGTTCATGTTTCAGCTAGTTGGCCCACTGTAAATTACATTAAACTTAAGGCACCTCAAAAAAATCCTGTGGTGTTAAGGAACTCTAGATGATCTGATCAGTTCTCACCCTGCAAATGCAGATGCTGAATTACCTGGGATATTTTTATATAGGATTTTAAATTTTGAAAAACCCAAGGCTTAATGGGCTCTGTCAAGTTTGCTTTTTTTGGGGAGGTCTACTGTAAATTTAGACTTCCTTTGGAAAAGAATGTAGAAATTCATCCAATTTTACAACTGTAGATTCTGATAGGGTCTTCGATTTCATTGCTAAAGAAGCCTTGTTTCACTTCAGATACATGTTTTGCAGCAGCGAGTAACTTAGCCAAAATCAAAATTAATGATCAGTTTGCCAGTCTTGCCTCATTGGAAAGAGATGACTGGTGTGGTTTAACCAGAGGGTTGCCATGTCTCTGGGGAGAGGTTGAGAAGTAGAGTCCTTCATGGCAACCCAAGCCAGTGCAGAAACTGAAACCATGCTGTTGGAAAAACTCTGCATGGCAGACTAGCCATCTGAGCTAAACGATGCCCTTTTAGACAGTTTAGAAAACTATGCAAAGCCTTTTTTAAGAAAGGCAGAAATAGACTAATGTGATTGGCTCTGTTTGCAATTCCAAATTTATCCAGCCATGCTCAGTGAGTCACTTTTAGTGATTTCTCTCCCTTTTGATCTTTTTTCCTGCATTGTGCTTCAGTATCCAGTCAGAAAAGCTATTTTTTTTTCTTTCTATAACATTGAAATATTTCTTGAAAAACATTTTTGATTTTTGCCTCAGCTTTCAATTGTAGGTTATTTAGATATTGACTATTTTGCTCAGTTTGTAGCCAGGTTAAACCTTGTCTGCAATTTAACATCTCTATCAGTAGTTCAGTCGGTTGTGATAAGTTTGAGCATGGTCAAGACATCTGCCAATATGGAACATAAATTCTTTAATTCTAGAATCATTACGAAATTAGCATTGTCATAAAAACTCTGGTTCATTTGCAAAACTTGGGCAACGTGTCATTTCTGCATTTGGTTCACTGTACAGTGCTCCAACATCAAAAAGGTTTTCTTAAATAAATCTTCTGTTGCCCCTGCCTGTAACTTGGCATTTGGTTGGTGATAAATTTGGTTTGGTATTGTGGTACCTCAACCTGAATTAACTACCCATACTTGACAGTTACAACTTGGAGAAGGAAGACTTTCCCTCAAACTGTGTGGGAATCTTTGCAACCTAGATAAAAGAACGGTTCAACGTGCGCATAAAGTATTTTGATCAGACAAAAAAATGGCCCACCCACTAAATAGTCACATTCCTCTTTATACTGACCACATATAACTATATTTGAAACTTCAAGCAGTAACTTTGCACTTGTTGACATGGGAGCTCTTCAATTCTGACCATTTACTTCTCAAAATGTAGAACTGACTCCTGTTCGTACATCTAAAATGTTCCTGCTGCACAGAACAAATTTGAACTCATGAAGATACTGATTAGTGGCTCCTTAATGTTTCCTTTTGCTTTCTATTGAAAGCTTTTGATACTACAAATTAAAAGATGACCTAATTCATGAGGAAAGTGTTCTACAGATTATTGACAGTCCAAAGTGACTTTTTATTATCTCTTGTATGTTGGTGTTAGATTAATTCAAAAACTATCTTTAGAGAAAATTTGCAACAGTTATGTTGCTCAATTACTTAATTTTGCTTCATTTAGCATGTTTTGCTACAGTTTTAATATTTTCTGTATTAAGGTTTAGGTGCAAATTATTTGTAGCCACTGATCAGAATTCTTCACTAGTATCTTATGTTTTTTCATTGCCCACTGTAGTCCTTCTGTAGCAAACAGAATTGTGCAGATCACCAACAACACAATGCAAGGAGGCAGTGTCTCAGGCTCCAAAGGAATACATGGATCAGGAGATGCTCGTTTTAAACCATTCAAAGGGGGTGCTCCACGAAGATTCTGATGTACCAATGTTTGTAGCAGTTAGTCTCTTCGTTTTTGAGATTTGTCTGTACTTGGTAGTCTTATTCCATGTGTACACCAACTATCTCTTCACAAATCTTTTTCCTGTTCGACAGACACGTTATTTGTTTTTTTTCTTTAGAAAATGGTTTCGTGACTAACTTACTAATGTATTTTTTTCTTTACCACCACTACTGTTGAAGATGGAGTAAACTAAACAGTTATACTTTTCAATCTGATTTGTGTAAATGTCTTGTATGGGGGAAGAAAATGGCAGTGGAATCCCAGTTACCTGCTGCTGGAGCAGTGAGGGAACCCTCTGTATGAGTAATGAAAATTCAATGGGTTGCAAGTCCCTTAAACTTAGTCAAACAGTGGTTATTTTTGATTCAGTTGTATTTTTTTGGATGGCCTAATCAAACTTGTAGTGCATGTAGATAATATCCAATCTTTTCTATATTAAAAGTTGAACATTTTTAATGAATGCTTGACAACCTTGGCTGTTATAGTCTCTTGTCCCCTGAACATAGTAGATAGTAAATTCAACCAAACACTGGGTATCTAATTGTCTACTTATCCAGCTGAATCAGGAACTGTTTGAAAATCATACATAAGCTATAATTGCAATCTCATGAATATTTGAGAATGCAAGTAATGGAAGCACATAACTGAGGCTCCACTGTATATTCTCAAATAGATTATTCACAATGTTTTATAGCAGTGAATTGCACAAATGTCACCTTTCTGTAGTTATACTTTTCTACAGTAAACATTCAAATGTTGAACACTGCGCGGGGTGGGGGTTCACCTTTTTGCAAAATAGTACTTGTATTTATTGACAATTCTTTTCTACATTTACCAGCAACAATTTGATTTTTCTTTTCCAAAGGAAGATTGTTCTTCAGAAGTTCACATGTATAAATGTGGTACTGATGCTGGGAAAATGTATTCTTGCATTTTTGGAATAAATCTTTAATGATGAAGTTGAGTTTTTTTGGAGTCACATGTCACTTTTCTTGATTTGTTTCTAGAAATAGCTTGATTCATATTCTAATTTTGACCTCAGTGAGCTATTGACAGATTGAGTTAGTCCTTTTTTAATTTCACGGCCAACCTTGAACTGACGTAATCCCTCTGCTCTAGGTACATGAACAAGAATATTAGGAGGGGAGTTCCAGACTTTCTCCAGTTACGTTTTTTAACTCCTGAAGTGTTTGATAAAATTGTTGATAGAACTGAAGTTCCATTAGCAATTAGGTGATTACCTGAAAGAGTTATCCCAGATCAATGTGACACAGCATCTGAATTTATAAGCGTGGTCATATAAAGTCTTCAAAAAAATTAGCCTTATTGCATTGGGGGATAGAATTAATGAGTAAAACATGCTAAGCAAGGAATTGGTTGAAATAATGCATTTTTCTTTGTTCATTGATCATAGTAATGTGGGCAGTGATGAGCTCCCGTCTTTACTCGTACAGTGCTTCCACAATTTTGATTCAGTGTATGTCCATGTCCAAGGCAGAATGGTATGAACTTGGAGAAGAACTGGCCTGCTGTTCCAGTAAGGTTATTCTTTGTCCTTTTGGTGATTGGAGGTTAAGTACAAAAGTAAGCCAGAAGTCATCATTGCTGGTTTGTGGAAAAGTAGCATTCTTGCGTGGGAGAAATTTCCCTAATCTGTGGAAGAAATATTTATAATGCAACTAGAGAAACAAACTCTTTACCACACTTAACCTCAATTTTCAAAGTCAAGCAGAAAGAGATGGGGTAGCCCTGGTAATAAGTGACATAAGGGCAGAAATAGGAAGTGATCTTGGTGCATACTTAAGAAGTGGAATTAATATGGGTGGAGATTGGCAAGATCAAAGGTCAGAAAGTACTGGTGAGAGTAGTTTAGATGCCCCCTCAAAGTCTTTTGGGGGTTGGGCAGAACATTAAACACAATTATTGTTCCTTAGAACAGTTGCAGAGGATTTTATCTCCAGAGTCTGGGCCAACCAAAGTGGCAAATGGGATCTGGAAAATTTTCAATGGAAAGTAGCAAAAACCATAATGATAATGAAATCAAACTAAGGTTTGAAAATGACTGTCCAATCACAAGAATCTGAAACTTAGAGCCAAGTTTAGTGCAGGGGTCTCAGCTGTTAACTTAAATGATGAGGCTTTGAGTAATTAATGTAGATAGTAACATATGTTGTGAAGAGGGCACAAGCTGAAAAGAAATTTAAACAAGTTAGATGAGTGGTCAAAGTGGGTAGGAATATAATGGCTTTGTTGTCAGCACTCACTCAGCTCACCTCAAAGTTCAGCATTTTTGTCCACATTTGGACTAAGACCCTAAGCAAGTCAGAGTTGAATGGCCTTGACAGAGCCCAAAAGACTTTGAACATCTTATTGTTAAGCAAGATAGTAGGAACTGCTGATGCTGGTGTCGGAGATAACAAGGTGTCGAGCTGGATGAACACAGCAGGCCAGGCAGCAGCAGAGCAGCAGGAAAGCTGATGTTTCGGGTCTGGACCCTTCTTGGCCTGCTGTGTTTATCAGCTCTACACCTTGTTATCGCTCATTACTAAGCAAATGCTGTTTGGTAGCACCGACGCTCCTTTCTCTCACTTGGTTTTTATGGGGTGAGGTGGGGCAGTAAATGATTGGAGGCATTGACAAGTTTGAATCAGTCTGACAATCTTAACATGAAAATTGGGTTCAAGGGGGGGAAATGTTTTAAGATTAAATGGAATGAAAGCAAATTCACTGAATGATGAGCTATGCATCAAAAACTAGTGTACAAAGTTAACTCCTTGTACCATCATCTACTAATATTTTGACCAATTTTTCACTTTAGGACAGTTTAAAATGGCTGCAGATCACTCAAGTAGGTGGATTGTACTAATAATAAATACAGCTTTAAAAATTCTTCCAACTGGGTTATCTTAATCCAATTAAGTATACTTTATATTTTGAAGCTACATTATTGTACCAAGACCATGCTAATTATTATTCTACTAATAAACCAATTCTAGTTCAAAATACCTTTTCTCTACAAAGTACAAGTGGCTGGCAACACTTTCACATTCATGCTTAAATATGTTCGACTTTTATTGGATAGTCGAAGGGCAACAACATTGAATGAATATTTGCAGGATTACAGATGTGTTTAGTACTAACATAATAAATGACAATGTAATCACATTCTACTTCCCTCTTATTTAATTATGGCACATTCCTTCAAAAAGATGGAACCAACGTCAGTTCAACCAGGCTTAAAAGGAACTCCCCTAGTCTGCAAAGAAAACAATTGAGGACATGGGCTGAGCCAAAGGAGGTTGGTTCAGAACAGATGAACTTGAGCCCAATAACCTGCTGCTGCTGTAGAGTTAACAAGTTACTCCATTTTTCAGAAATTATTTTGAAAGCATGTAAGCATATCGTGATATTTAGTGGGGATGATTGAAAGAGGCCAGGATTACACCCAAATTAAATTGTAGTATTGCTCCAGTGTCTGATGGGGAAGATAGGGGTGTTATGATCATGTCACATGACATAGATATTAATAATCCAGACACAAGCTCTGGGACATGATTCCAATCCCACCATGGGAAATAAAAGTTTATTCACTGATAGGAACTGAAACTTATCAGACATTAAATACCAATTAGTTCATTGATGACCTTGAGGGAAGAAAATCTGCTATCCCTTTTTGCAATGTTCCTACCTGCCACTCCAGATCCACACCATTGTGGTTGACTGTAAAATGCTCTAGCAAGGCAATCATTTTATTGACCATCAAATTTGGGCCTTGCCACCAATGCTGGAAAAAAAAAAAGAGACAAAAGAGATGGCAAGCAAAACACAACTCTCCTGCAGTACTCATTGATCCCATTTCCTATACAGGAAAATGCATATGGAAACTAACCATTCCATTTGCTGTCGCTTCAAAAAGCAGAATTAAGTTATTTTAAACATGAAGATTCATAGTGGTTCACATTTTTCTAACTTAGCAACTCCTTTCTTTTGCTGACTTTCTATGATGGAGGTATAGCCAGGAGAAAAGCAATTTTTAGGGTTAAAAATCTGACAGTCTCCAGTCTGTAACATGAGGATTGCTCTAAGTGTTTTAAGGAAATTTTGGAGACTCGGAGTAGCAGAACATTATTCAGTCGGGTAAGGGGTGATGGAATTGAGAGGAAAAGACGATGATTAGAAAATTGACAAGTGTGTCTATAGCTACAAGTTCAGAATGACGTGCTGCCAATTCAATATACAGGGCATCATTGGAGGATAAAAAGGTTTTTAGGCCTGAGTGAGTTGATAGTGTTGTAGTTATTGGGAACTGATGATTTTGGTAGGATCAAGCAATAATTTTCAGCTTTCCACGCTGCCCTAAACTTTTAAATTATTTCATTGTCATCAGTGTTCCTGTTAAGATCAGTGTGTTGCCAGTCTTGATCTATTAAAATACCTCTACACCATGTTTTATGAAGCAGAGGAGAAAAATCAGACAGGATTGCAAAATATTATTGTCTATGCTTAATTAGCAGAAGTGGATATTTGTCAATGACAATAGTTTAACTAACAATCTGTCCAGAAAGCTACATATATAGAGAGAGATAGTAGAGGACAGTGAAAAATAGCTGCAGCAAAATAAAAAAGAATCACCACAGGAAAGTAGAATACCCAAACTGATGTGTTTTTTTTTAAATCTATAGTAGCAGCTTTATACCCCACAAGCCTCAAAGTATTAAGCCATTAAATATGCAATTTAGGTACTTAATCTTACCTCATGCTTATTTCAAGTACTTCAAGACACTTCATGCATTGAAAAGTAGTTATATTGAAATAATTCCAAACACAAATATCATTGCAAGAAATGTGTTTTTATTTTAGTTCAATGTTTTACCAATTTTAACAGCCTTCTGCAACAACAGAAGTCTTTGCACTAATTGGTACCAAATAAATTAAAGACATTTGACCAATGTTGAATGTTCCAACGTAACATGATTCCAGTAATGTTTCACTTGTAAAACTGCAAATAAAGCCACATCTTACTCTTTTTGATGGTTTTCTAGGCACTAATGGGTGTACAGTTCAGCTGGTAAAGCTGATTTGGTCACAGTATACCATTTCCTAAAATTTCTTGCACTAATTTACAAGAGACTATTCCAATACCACTCACTGCTTAGCATTTCGTGCTCAATCTATGCCAAACACAACAAAAGCTTTGCAATGAGACATAGGCTAATAGATTTACTTGTCAGTTTTAAGGTGTAAACATCAATAATTCTAATATGGGCAGTGGTTTTGAACAACTCCCTAAAGTGATATTCTCTCCATTTGTACACCTCGTTCCATGTTAATATTGACATGTTAAACATTTTCGTTCATTGTTTTCCCCTGTTTGCAAGCATGATGCTGCTTCCTATTTTAAGATTTCAAAAACCTAGAAATTCTGTTAGCAAAATATTTTTCAATTGCTCCTCCAGGATGCTCAGAAGCTAACTCAATATATTGCAAATGAATAAAATACATACAAAGCATTAAATCTAACATTGTAGGTTTACTTGCAAAAGTGGAACTTGACAATTGTTATGGCACAATATGCTGCTATCTTCTACTTTTTCCAAAGTGGATGGGGTAACAAGATGCAGACACTAAGATTTCACTATATTCTCAACCTTCAATTAACACCAAAAACATGAACTCAAGAAAGTCTCCGTTCCACAGAAAGCTTTTCTTTGCAATTACTTCTTATTGTGCCAAGTGCCAATTGTTGTGCCACCTAAGAAAGTAGGACAGGAGATTGTCAAAACTCACATGATCCACTCTAACAAGTACATAACACACCTCAAGGCAGTATGCTACATACATGTTTGGTCACAAAAAATAAAAAGGAATTTAATGTTTTGAATCAAAAACTTCCAAAAGGCAATCACTTCTACAAGTGCAGGACTTGCAACAATACAAGCATACAAGGAACAAATATTATGGTTGCTGTAATCCAGAAGATACTTAAAAAAAGTTACATAGAGCAGACTTGAAACATGTACATCATATTTCACTGTGTATTTTTTTTTAAAAAATCACATGTATTTTGGTAATTGACAAGTCTCAAAGACCCTGAAATAAACTGAAAAGTACAACTAAAATAATTCAAAGTAACAAGTACTGTTCTGCACTTTGCTTTTCCATTGCTATTGATAGTCAAATACACATGCACTATGTTGCTAACTTTATAATGCATTATTGTGATAGAGATATTTGTGATAATCCTCGACGCACAGGTGCTGCAAGAGATTAAGTCTCTGAGAAAGTGAGGTTGATATGGTTAAAATATCTGGTCAGTGTTTTAATGTACTACGTGAAATGGCAACATATAGCTTCCTCAGAAATGAAAAGGTTTGGTCAATTTTGAGCTTTCATGCACCAAATTTCAGCAAAGCATTCAGAACCTGTATTCTGAATATATTTCACAAAATCTGCTTTGCAGAATAGCTTAATTGTAACCATTCCCTATAAATGGGCAAACACAGAACAAAATGATATTTAAAGTATATTTGGTCCAGAAGGTGACTTCTGGCATTGTTCTTAGCTGTCCTTATACAGAGCATGAAAAATCGTCAATTGCACATACTGGATTATTACTTAAGGTACTGCATATACCCATAAGCAGAGTTGCACTTGCTACACAAGACTCATCTCAGTCTCCACTGCAAGACCACTGTGAGTCTGTTACAGATCTGAACACAGTTACCCAATTTTACAATGGACCCTGAAGACGTTTTTATTGGTGGGCAGTTGTACAACACTTTCAGTACCAGTCTGGTTTAGATATTTAATATATGCTCTTGAAAATTTACAACAAAATCTTGTGTAGAAATGCTAGTCTAGGATTGCAAATAATTAGATCTATACATATTTTCTGGTGCTTTTAATATCAATATATTTTAATGAGACAAATACAACTTTACAATAGAATGGGTGAACAGTTACTGCAGGACCTAGTAAAATTATCATGCATTACAGATGTCAGCTAATCCACAACACAGCCAGGTCATTCAAAGCAAATCCCTCAAACAATCTTGTTCACTGTACCTGCTCTGGTTAAAGAACTCCCTAATAAAAGGAAATTTCTAAGTGCAATACGATTCCTTCAAAAACCATAAAAAATTGCTTGGGTTGCCCATCTTGAAATAATTTAAAATGATTTCATAATGAATAAATATTTATGCCTAAGTAAACAGGTTTAATTTTTTTATTTCCCCCCCCCCCCCCAAGTTACCAAAAGGTTGCAACATATCCCCTCTGGTTCCATTTATGTATAACTGCTTCAAGCACTCTTAACTGAGGGTGCCCTTTTAGAGGTATTCAAATAAATAAACTGGTCAATGTATTAAAATCCACAAAAACAGCTACATTATTAGAAAGACGATCATAATCTAAAGCGGACCTAAACAGTATAAAAATGAACCTTCAGACAGTATTCCTTCAAACTTCAACACCACCAATTTAGTGTTTGCTTATATGTTCCAGCAGCCACATCCCAATGAACAACACATGCACAGCATTTTACCACCATATCAAAATGTATCGCATAAACCACAAGGAGCAAAGTTACGTTTCTTTCATAATGTTATAATTTCACCATTTGGATACTGGTCCCATTTAGAAACATAACCTATTTACTGCTTGACCGAGTAATTTTGAAGGCATTAGAAAAGCCTGTAATGACAAGGTAAATCAGTTATTGGAAAGAATGTTGCTGTTAGTGTATTTTAATTGCTGGTCAAAAAAAATTGAGCAGAGCACAAGGCTTCAACAACAGGGTTTGGGCCTTCCATATCTCATTAATAAACTTACAACTTTATTGTTAAAACACTACCTTTCTCAAAATAGAGTGTATTCACTTGTAATTTTGTTTACCTAACTTGCTGATACCTTACGTTCCAAATCTCTGCTTTCACACATTTCCACAAAATTGATTATTGTCAGAAAAATTTTAAATTCCTTTAAAAAAAGCACATTCATTCAGTTAAAGAAAACTTGAAGCAAGAGATACCAGTATTAAATGTTAACCTGTCTCCGTGCATTCCTTCAGATTAGTACAGTTCAAAATAAAACCAGCTCATGAAAAACTGTCAATTGGACAAAATATTGTCTAACTTCTACATGTGTATCTCATCAAAATTTGTGTCATCATATCTTTAATAAGCCATTGCATGAAAGACCATTTTTATTTGTTTTGTCTTTGTTTTCTGTAATTCACTGGGGTGATCAGTTCGAGTAGCACTTAATGAAAGCTAAAATAAAAATCTAGCTATTGTCACTTAATTGTGAGCATTAAAACTAAACATACCGTGAACTGCCATTGACCTGTAATAAAAATGAGGCAGTATTAGCCAAGATAGCTTATTAGCTGATTGCATTAATTAATGCAAGTGATGTAGAAAACAAGCATTGTGATTTCACTGTTAACACGTAAAGGTGCTTCTTGTATGTTTTGAACAATGATTTATGTCAAATGAAATGTAACTGTATCAATCAATGCCATAGAAACTCCGTTGAGAATATAGTGCATTGTGCAACATTGAACAAAGTTTGGCCGACTGTATTAAAGAAGTCATCCCTTCACTTTTCAAAGTGTGAACAATTCGGGATCAGGCACAGGCGGCATATCATCTTTTAAGGGTTACGCACTTAGTTTCTGGTAAACTCCAACCCCCATCACAAGAGAATGCACTTGTCCTTTTCTTTTTCCCTTGTTTCCTTGCGCTGTTTCCGTTCAGTGCCCCCAAGCTGTTTGCCAGCAGCTGCTGCCTGCAATTGTTGACCTTCCTGGAATTTGAGGGGAAAATACACTGAGTCTTAAATCATAATAACTGAATGATAAAAAGGAACAGTAATTTTAGGATGACACCGCACCTGAATCTACAGGCAGGGTTTTAACTGCTACCGTGACCAAGTTCTCAAACTTCTACATCATAGGTTTTGCCGTTCTTGGAAAACAGACCTTCCAGCCCATGAAAGCATTCTGAAGAAGTCATACACTCAAAACATTAACTGTTTCTATCTCCGCAGATGCTACCAGACCTGAGTTTGTCCAACACTGTTTGTTTTATTGAAAGAATACTGCTGTTTTGGCAGATGACCTTGTTGTAGATGGTAATTATGGAGAACACCGTGGTCAAAATGACTTTCCAACAGGAAGGGAAAAGTTAAAAATGATTCTTAAAATAATGATATTCCTTCAACATTTGATCTGTTCCCAATCTCAATGGGAGCTGTTACATGATATGAACTAATTAAAATGGATTATCCACATAGAATTCCCACAGTGAGACAAGCCTTTCAGAAGATGTGAATTGTCCACATCAATATCTAATTAACTTCTTAGTCTTCAAATTCAAACAAAACCTTTTTTCTAAGAAACAAACCTGAATTTCCTTAATCTTTCACAAAATGTTGGCAGATTTTAAGGAATCAAGTTTGTTGCTCACCACACAGGGTCAACAATATCCTTCCTCAAATTAGGTGACCAGAACTGCACAAAGTTATTTAATGTAACATTTCAATACCTGGCTTTGAGCTGCAGCTGCCTGTTCCTGTTCATGATAGAACTGGGATGCTCGTCTGTCTTCTTCTTCCTGCAGTTTTTTTGCTAGTTCGAGATCACTTATTCCTTCAGGAATCTGTTCCCAGGATAAGTCCTGGCTTTGCTGCTCCTGCTGTAAGGACAAGGCCATCAAATAGTCCTGAGAGAAGAAATAATGTCCAATCAGGAAATCCCTAGATTAGGGATCAGTCATTACCCTTGAAATGCATATACAGTTCTGGTGATAAGATAAAACATGCCTTAAAGTTTTCAAAACTTGAAAGAATTATTGTGCATAGGATATTATACATGATTTCAAAGTCACTTACTTTAATGTTAAAATAGAATAGCAAAAAGAATTCCTGAATGCTCTTATTTGTACACCTTTCTCTTTAAGAGATTTTATACTTGAATCAGAATTCTTTACGAATTTAAGCTTTGGAATTTCTTTGATCAGGTACCTAAATGTTCACAACTGTTTTGGATTTGCAGAAATATTCAGATGGTTACTCATTTATAAAACCACAACATGAACAGGCTGGAATTTTGGTCATCATTAAATGCAAAAACTGAAGCTAGCAGTTGCCCTTTCTAATCCCCCTCCCTGAAACTTTGCTCCTGAAAGATTAGACATTTCAACTCATGAGCTTTTCACACATTTCAAGAGATAAACCAGAGTTCCAACTTGACAGCCAAGTGACAGTAATGATTAGAGGAAAATCCCTCTGCCCCATGAAGCAGAAGACAGAAGTGAAAAGTTGCAGTAAAACCAGTTATCTCCTTCAGTTTCACATCTTGCACATGCCTTTTCCAATAAGTTTCTCTTTTAGTTCAATTGTACCATTGGCCAGTCAGCCAGAATAACCAGAATGCAGTTTGAAACTTTTGCTGTATTCCTGTTATCCTGCTATCTCTGTTTCATTTCAAGACAATTTTTACCAACATATCCTCGGCTCCCAAGTCTAAGAGATTTTCCTTCTATTTTGCAACCATTTCTGTTTTGTTCTTCAATACTAAGTGCTGGAGTCAAAACGCTGCATCATTAATCAATGATTGTCCCTACCTTGGAGCCAACAAACCCAGGTTCACAACCCACCTGCCCCAGGAATGTACTGTAAAACAGCTCAGCAAAATGATTAAAAGTACCTCGAGCACATGGTCGTGTTCCATGCCTTAAAATTTTAGGGGCAGCAGGGTGGCTCAGTGGTTAGCACTGCTGCCTCATATTGACAGGGGCCTCGGTTCGATTCCCCATTGGGCCATTGTCTGTGTGGAGATTGCATGTTCTCCCCATGTCTGCATGGGTTTCCTCCCACAGTCCAAAATATGTGCAAGCTAGGTGGTCTGGCCATGCTAAATTGCCCGTAGCGTTCAGGGATGTGTAGATTAGTTGGGTTTGGGGAATGGGTCTGGGTGGGATGCTCTGAGGGTCAGTGTGGACTTGTTGGGCCAAAGGACTTGTTTCCACACTGGAGGGAATCTATGAATAAGATATTTAAGTTCACATGTAGTCAAATTAGCTGGTAATGGACATTCCTGTTCTTTACAGTTTACCTGATCTATTTGATCCTGCTGTCCTTTATACACAGTTTCTGGGTCAGATGGAGGTCTCAGGTGAAATTCAGAGTCACAGAAATTGCCATCTCCATCCACATTGTGTAAACTCTCCCAGACCACTTTCTCTTCTGTAAGAAAACCCTGGTCGGTCACCAGTAGATACAGCTGGCCCTATCACAGGACAAATATGAAACACAAATTAAACTTCACTTCAGTCAGACTTCTTTCTGAAGAAACCAACAAAAATGTGAAATATTTAGTTCAGCAAGTTAAATTCATTCATTAATAATAGTCCATAGGATTTCAAACACTGAAAAATCTTAAGTCCTGGGACATTACCAACATTCTGAATAAAATCAAAAGCTGCTGCTTGTGTCAAAGAAACTACTTTTGAAAATAAACCTAGCCTTGTGTAGTAATATTGCTGTTGAGGCATACTAAGCTGAGGTGTGAATCATAAATCTAAATATCCCAATGTCCTTTATAAAGTTCAAGGATGTGAAATTGTATAATGCAGTATGTCAACACCATGTTTTCATCCAGGAAACTCAAATCATTCCATACAGTCTCTCTCCTCACAATAGCCAATAAAAACATTAGAGGCGTAACAATCCCAGGCATTTTGTAGATGAAATCCATAAACTTCACAGAATTCAAAGATTACAATGAGGCTGAGTTACAAGAGAATGCTCTGGTGCACCAGGTATTCTTTCATGGTTGGAGCAGAACATAATACTGGCATTTGACCCTATTTGCCAAACTCACAACCTCCACCAGCCAAAAGGACAAGGGCAGCAGATGCAGTTGGTGTTCCGACACAAGTTCCCCTCAAAGACAGACACCATCCTGACTCAGAATTATATTGCCATTCCTTCAGTGTCACTGGGTCAAATCATGAACCTCCCTAACAGCGTAATGGCTGTACCTGCACCACGTGGACTGCAACATTTCAAGATGACAACCAGTTTCTCCAGGGGACATTTGGCTAGGCTAACGTTTATTGCCCAACTCTATGACACATCCCATGAATGAATAAAAATAAATCCTCTGCGCTAAGTCGTCAATGATTATTCCCTAACTGCACATAAGATGAAGTAAGTCGTTGCTGACATTTTTCGATCATGTAATTGGACAACTGAAAGCTAGCCATCATGTCAACTCTCAGGCATAAAACAGGAGTATTTGAAAAGAAATACACATATTATTTGCACTCTTCATTAAATTTGTTAACTTTTCACCAGTTTTGTTTAACAGACTTTTTATATGCACTTCTTAGAAAACTATAGAAGCTGTATGAAAGGTGTTTTTACACAAGGAGAACAGGTAATGTCAATGAACTTTGTTAAAAAGAGAGTGTATACACACAAAAATACATATACATACACACACACACACACACACAATATTAATGTCTTAATCAGTTTCCTCCTTTTGTGCAGTAATCAGAAGATTTCAGTTTGGAAGAAAACAAGAGCAACATTTCTTGATAAAGGAATGGAGATGTATCAGGTCATTTTAGGAACTAACACTTCATTTATGGGAAAGATGAATGACAGTTTAAAAAGATGATGTTTCACAGCCATTGCAAAGTGGGAAATGAATGAGTGTACAATCAACATAGCTTTGTTCTGAAAGAATGTTGTTCCTAGTTAGGTTCAATATTCTTTGGTGGAGCATATACCAGGATATACTTAGATTTTCAATTTTTGTTGCAATGTTTATGGTATTACCTACATAAAATCAAATCCATGTTTGGAAACAATAAAATCCATGCAACAGACTTCCATTTCTCCTCTCAGCCAGGGAGGGAAGGTGGAGACAAGGTCAAAAGGATACCCAGGGACAAGTACTTTTCTGAAAGAGGGAAAAATAGCAGCAACGAAAAGAGAAAAGCAGTTTATCAAAATTGCATGTAATAAGGGCTAGTGGCACTATCGCTGGTCTATTAATCCAAATATCCAGGTCATTTCTGGGGATCTGTGTTATGAACCCCACCACGGCAGATGGTGGAATTTAAACTCAATAAATATCTGGAATTAAGAGTTTAAATGATGACCACAAATCCATGGTCAATAGTCAGAAAAACCAGCCTGGTTCATTCATGATCTTTAGGGAAGGAAACCACCATCCTTATCGACTCTGGCCTACATGTGACTCCAGACCCACAGTAATATGGTTGACTCTCTGGGCAATTAGGGATAGGCAATAAACACTGGCCTAGTCAGCAACGTCCTCATCCCATGAATAAATAAACAAAAAGCATTTCCAAATGTGCCAGAGTGATCTTCGTCCACTTAATTACTTTACAGCAGTTACTGATATTAGTTAAATACAGTAGCCAATTTGCACACAGCATACCACAAACAACAAATTAATTAACCAACCAGATATTATTCTAATTATTATATTTATCATAAAAATCAACATTGTTTTCGGTAGGATTTAAAGATATCAAGGGCTGACGACTTAAGTGATGTGCTTTCTTTCTGTTGTATGAAGAAGGAATATTGGCCAAGACACTTGTAAAAGAAAAACCATTCTCTGAATAAGGTCAGTGGTTGACAGATGGATTAAGCAATGCATGTTGTACTCCTATTCAAACAGGAAGCAAGTGCAATACAATTAAATTCCTCTAGATGGTGACAGAATTATTAACAGCTTTCAGCTCAAAGTGAAATTTCTTTGTAGGGAGAGATAAGGACCCCTCAGTGATCAACAAGGCCATTTGTGTGGAACCACGAGATGGGTGAGGTACTAAACAACTATTTCATGTCAGAATTTACTGTGGAGAAGGACATGGAAGCTAGAGAGCTTGGGGAAATAAATAGTGATATCTTGAAAAGTGTCCATATTAGAGGAGAGGAGGTGCTGAATGTCTTAAGATGCATTAAGGTGGATGAACCCTGAGGACATGACCAGGTGTATACCAGAACTTTGTAGGAAGCTCAGGATTGCTGGGCCACTTGCCGAGATATTTGTATCAATAGCCACTGGTGAGGTGCCAAAAGGCTGGAGGTTGGCTAATATGGTGCCATTATTTAAGAATGCTAAGGATAAGCCAGGGAACTATTGACCAGTGAGCTTGATGTCAGTGACGGATAAGTTTTGGAGGGACTTCAGAGGGACAGTATTTACATGCATTTGGAAAGGCAAGGACTGACTGATTACAGATGGTCAACATGACTTTGTGCGTGGGAAATAATGTCTCATAACTTGAGTTTTTTGAAGTGATAAACAAGACTGATGAAGGCAGAACAGTGCATGTTGTCTATATGGACGTCAGCAAAGCATTCGACAAGGTTCCGCATGGTGGACTGTTTAGCAAGGTTATATCACATGGAATCCAGGCCACTAGCCAACTGGATACAAAATTGGTTGAAGGTAGGAAACAGAGGGTGATGGTGGAGGGTTGTTTTTCAGACTGGAGGCCTGTGGCCAGTGGACTGCCAGAAGGATCAGTGCTGGACCCACTGCTTTTTGTCATTTATATAAATGATTTGGATGTGAACATAGGAGGCACGGTTAGTAAGTTTGCAGATGACACCCCAAAATTGGTGGTGTAGTGGGCAGTGAAGAAGGCTATCTCGGAGTACAACAAGATCTTGGTCGGATGGGTCAATGGGCTGAGGAATGGCAAATGGAGTTAATTTAGATAAACATGAGGTCTTGCATTTTGCTAAGGTAGACGAGGGCAGGACCTATACAGTTAATGGTAAAGCCCTGGGGAGTATTGCCAAACAAAGTGAGCTGGGTGTGCAGGTGCATAGTTCCTTGAAAGCGCAGTCAAAGGTAGACACGGTGGTGAAGGCGGCATTCAACAAACTTGTTGTCATTGGTCAGAACACCGAAAACAGAAGTTAGGATGTCATGTTGTGGCTGTACAGGGCATTGGTTAGGCCACTTTGCAATTGCAATTGCATGCAATTCAATACCTCCCTGCTATAGCAAAGAATTCGGGAGACTTGAAAGGGTTTTGAATAGATTTACAAGGACGTTGCTGGCATTGGAGATCTTGAGCTATAGGAGATGCTGGATAGCCTGGGTGTTTTTTTCCCCTGGAGAGTGGAAGGCTGAGAGGTGACTGTATAGAGACTTATAAAATCATGAGGGGCATGGATAGGGTGAATGGCCAAGATCTTTTTCCCAGGGAGGGGAGTTTAAAATTAGACAGCATAAGTTTAAGTGAGAGGGGAAAGATTTAGAAGGGAACGGAGGGGCAACATTTTTGGACAGAGGGGGGTGCATGTATGGAATGAGCTCCCTGAGGAAGTGGAAGAGGTGGATACAATTACCTTATTTTAAAGGCATCTGGATGGGTGGATGAATAGGAATGATTTAAGAGTGATATGGGCCAAATGCTGGCAAATGGGACTAAATCAGTTTAGGATATCTGGTCAGCACAGATGTGTTAAACTGAAGGGTCTGTTTCCGTGCTGTATAACACTATGACTCTACGATGTCAGTTTTCCAGGGTAATGACGATGAACACAGATTTGCCATTATCTCAACTGCAAAATTTGGGCCATTGACTTAGATGAGGTGAAAAAGTAAACTTTGAGGAAGATCCATAAAGATTTCAAAAAGGTCAGAGGCAGGTTACACAAGAGCACAAAGGCACATTAGACAGAATATAATACAGGGATATGTGAAATAATTAACTTTAATAGGAAATTTTTGAAAAGTAGACATTTTTAAAAATCTTGAGACACAGAAAAGTCTTGCTATTTAAAGGGACTTAGATGTCCCTGCACATAAATCACAAGTTTAAAGGAGATTGTTGCACAACTCTGGAAATTAGGGTTCACCAGACTGGTCCGTGGGATGCAGGGATTGTGCCCAAATAGAGATTTTGTCCTTAGCCTTAAGAAGAACAAAAATGGTCTTAGCAGATTAGAAGCTGTGGAGCCTCATATGAGGGAAATCGCAGCTTAGGAATATTAGGATGAAGATGAGAAACTTTCCCAAAAGATTATGAATCTTAGAATTTGTAAATACAGAGTCACGGAGTATATTCAAGCAAGATGGAAGTTTTTGGATTCTAACAGAATTAAGGGATAGTATGGAAAAATGGAGTTGAGGTAGATCAGCCTTGTGCTTATTGAAGTGCTACTCCTACTTCTGTCCATCTGCTTAAATGTCAATGCTGTTAACCTACTTCACCTTACCCACCTTTTTTAATTAAATATAAACTTCCTTTGGATATTATCAGCTGGGATACAGGGAACTAATTTAATCCCGTTGGCAATATACACTGTGCAGCAAGTAACAGTACATTAAGTCCTCATCCATTTGCCAGAAGGAAGGAAAACAGCCCAAGTTCTGCAACCTGTCATAGAAGCAACATGACCATTTTCGACAGGTCCTATAGCCAGTAAGGGACACCACAGTTTCTTGCAGGTACTTGTCAAAAAGATGCTGTCAGACAACAGCTATGGTAGTGGTTCAGTCCAAGTGGTGTTTAAAACAAGTGATCTGGAATCTGGTGTATAAAGGTTCCATCGTACCCTTGGGAGCAGGACTGCAAAGGGTCTATCACAAGGAAAGGCCACACAGCTGGACGTAGAGAGCAGGAGAGGTTATTCAAAATATGGTGCACATCGTGTGGGAAATGAAGTTGAAACAAATTGTGCAATACTCAATGAGATTACAGGCACCATTGACTTACCAGCATGAAAAGGAAACAATATTAAATGGGGCAACTTCAAACAATAACTGATTACATAGAGATGGGGAAGCAGCAGGTGAGGTTGATGGCATTAAGCACTCGGTCAAATTAATGATCTCCCCAAAATTTTAATTAAAAAAAGAAAATTCTGAAGAATCGGAAGCATTGACAAACACGGGTACAAAGAGAAACAGAGTTAACGTTTTGAGTCCACTGTGACTCTGCTTCAGATTTCAGAGTCAAAGTGGACTCAAAAGTTAACTGTCTCTCCACAGATGCTGCCAGACCTGTCTAGTTTCTCCAGCATTTCCCTTTATAATTTCAGATTATCAGCATTTGCAGTATTTTGCTTTGATTCTCCAAAACTGTAATTCGGGGGCTCTTCCGAATGCTGACTTCACTTGTATAAGTCAAGACCCGAGAGCAGGATTGGCTGCCATTATCTGTATCCAGTGGATGCTATGAGGTAAAATAAAGATTCCCACAGCTCAGCTCATGTCCTTTCCACTAACCCTGCTGAATCAATGCGACTAAGTGTCAGAATTTCAAGAGCAGGACATGATGATCAGTCAGGAATTTGTTGTTCATGAAAGTTAAAGCATGATATATCATCAACAGGAAAAAGTATCTGTTTCAGGCTGAACTGAAAAAGTTAAGAAGCAAGTAATGCTTTTCCCCCCATCTCCTCATTGTTTTTAGTGGTGGGCTAAACATGAACTTAGTCACAAATTGAGAATATGACCCATCTGCAAAGGTTTTTGTGAGAATTTAACAATGATAAAAATTGGAGGCTAGCTCATTAACATTTACAACAATGCATGCTTAATTAAATTTTATTTTGTTTAATATGGCCCTATTAAGTTCTGGTTCAATTTCAGAGTCCACTTGAACCAAATATATTGAATTCACCATGTAATTTAGCGTTTTGGCAAAAGAAACATGATATTCTTTATTCTGTTTCATAAAAAACATGCTTTCCAACAAGGGTCAACAAACAGTTCACTTTATCCTGAGCTCACTGTAATTGTAAGGCAGGCTATATTAAGTACATTTTTTCAATGTGCAACAATTACAAATACAGTACAGTAAGTCTTAAAATAAGTCTTTAAAACTTGAAGAAATACCTTGTGTTTTGTCATTGTACTAAAATGGTTATTTCTGAAGAACACACACATCTCTCCTTCTTCAACTGTGGAAATCAGTTCACATAATCCATGGAACGTTAGTTGGGTTGCAGTGCTGTTTAAAAATTGTTCTGCAACAAACCCTAAGGACATATAGAAAAAAAAATTCAGATTACTCAGCTAAATGAAAACCACTATTCTGAACTCAAAGGCACAATACAAGAAGGAATTCATGGATCATAGACCAAATGTCTGCACCTATCCTTATCTATTTTTAGAGTTAATGAATAGATTTATCCCCCAAATTTTGCACCGTCCGCACCCTGTATTAAACATTTTAATTTTTGCTGGATTACTCCAAGCTTTGTATTGGTTGAAAAATTCTTACATCTATCTAAACTATCAAATTCTGCTTTCTGTAACTTCTTGTCTTCAAAAGAACAGAAGAAGCTGAATGACTTTTTAAAAATCACACGTTCCTCAGTGGTTCATTTGAAGCCCATACAAAGCACAAAATTCAAGGTTCAATTTTCAGTTTGTTGATATCAACCAATCGTAGATTCAAAACTGGCCTTATGTTACCTGAGGGAGAACAAATGTACTGTGGTCTTTATTCAGTGACTTCCTACTGGAAACTGATGTTTGAACAGGATCTGATTCAGTTGCGAAGCTTTATCAACTGAATTATCTGCCAGCATCTATAATTAAGGCTCATAGTGAAGAACGGCTACTTGAATACAATATTGGAGGCCACTTGTCGAAAAGAAAAAGAAAATCACATACTGATAAATAAAGAAAAATATCTCTGGCCATATCCAATAAGTGATCCCATTTCACTTAAACAGCAAATAAACTGCTAGTAGTACTGACACTTCCAAAAAAAAACATAAAATTCATTACCTATGTTCTAACCTATACACTTTGCCGCGGGATCTCAAAGATTTAAAACTATCCAGAAAAACACATGAAAATAATGAAAAATGGTAATCACAATTTCTGAAGTCCAAACTGACTTCCTGTTAACTCATACTAACATTATATGAGAGGGGCTTATAATGATAGCAATCAACAAAACCACCTCCAGACATGAACCTGAAATAGGTTATTTAGAATAACCCAGAACACATTACTTCTTAATTCTCAAAATTATTTTCACTGCTGAAAAAATGCAAGTTTTTCCAAAATGACAGGACTATGGCATAATTCATGTTTCCAGCTGAAGAGACATGATATTTCAAATGAAAAGTATTTTTTCAGTTTACAAAGAAACAATTAGGATTCTAGTGCTTTGACAGGATTTGAAAGAATTACTATTGTTTAAGAATATGCAGGCCAAAACACACACACAAAATACGTTGGTAATCAAAATGGTCAGATGCATGCAACAAATTTTGGTTGATACTGCTTTAGGTTTCCAAGATAACAATAGACTAAAACCCTTAAAAACATGCGAAATATACAATTATTAATGCTTATGCTAGATCATTCATGCAGAGATTAAAAATACTTATACAGCTTTGATGGCAAAAATATTGACAAAACAACAAAGCTTTTTGGCAACAAGAAGTTTGGTCACAACTCTGCAACTGCAAATAAAACTAAACGGCAAAATCTAACCATTAAAGCTTCTCTGACCGCCTAGCCAATGCTGCATACACACTGGGAAAGACAGCATGCCGAGCCCTCAGTGCCCAGTATCTCAAAAATTAGCTCACAATTTTGTACGAATCATCCATACAATG
This sequence comes from Ginglymostoma cirratum, assembly GCA_024137785.1. Lineage (NCBI taxonomy): Eukaryota > Metazoa > Chordata > Chondrichthyes > Orectolobiformes > Ginglymostomatidae > Ginglymostoma > Ginglymostoma cirratum. Next base: position 1,476,940 of record JAHRHZ010000047.1, on the reverse strand, counting down.
GATCTCAAATTTCACATTGTTATCAAAAAATGTGCAGAAATCTGCAAGAAAACAAACACTTGAGACTGAATAAGTAGAAAAGATCCAAAGCAAAAGGTGCACATTGCCTCTAGTACACTGGTTTAAACAATTGGCCATGGACTGTATATCATCTAGCTCGGAATATATCATCTGCCTATCATCTTCTAGTCAAAACATACTCTTTAGCCTGGAAGATTCCAAAACAAGGGCAAAGGTACTTTAAAATAAATGAGTTGGTCTTCTGAAAATAAATGTACATGAAGCACATTTACAACACAGACATTAAGGTAAAATATTGGCTCCATCATCCCTCTACATCAAACACATTAAAATCTCAAAATTTATGCCACACAATCGAATAACAACTCGACATGTTTTTCTGCAACATAGTCTGTGGTAAGCGCAGGTCGTTTGACTTATAACAAAAAAAAAACAACTTGCTTCTACAGTCCAACACAATAGATGTGTACCATCAATGTAGCCTCAAGCAGAAGCATAAAACAGACAAAACCAAATCAAAGTTGAGAGGGTTGGATTATGAGGAGAGACTGAATAGACTAGGCTTATACTCATTGGAATTCAGAAGAATGAGGGGAGATCCTTTAGAAACATAAGATTATGAAGGGAATAGATAAGGTGGAGGCAGGGAGGTTGTTTCCGCTAGCAGGTGAAACGAGGACTAGAGGGCATCGCCTCAAAATAAAGGGAGGCAGATGTAGGACTGAGGTCAGGAGGAACTTCTTCACCCAAAGGGTTGTGAAGCTGTGGAATTCCCTGCCCAGTGAAGTGGCTGAAGGTACCTCACTGAATGTTTTTAAGGCAAGGCTAGATAAATTTTTGAACAGTAAAGGAATTAAGGGTTATGGTGAGTGGGCGGGTAAATGGAGCTGAGTCTCAAAAAGATCAGCCCTGATCTTATTAAATGGCGGGGCAGGCTCGAGGGGCCAGATGGCCTACTCCTGCTCCTAGTTCATATGTAAATTTCTTTTATTGGCATGGTGCCCTTTACCAAAATATTAGCCACAAGTTCAAAGCAGCTCAAAATCACATTCACCCCTGAAAAATGCATGAAATAACTTTTATTTCAGATAACTAACAGCAAAACCCCAAGCTGAGGGAAAGAAATTAATAAGTTAACAAATTCATCTGCCGAACCAAATACCAAAACATTGTGCTTTTCCTGCCCAAGACACATGAAATTTATATTGTTAAACATGCCCTTCTCAGAGCTTAAGCACTTTCATTTCTAAAAGTACATAATTTCTAAACAAATATAAAATGCACTGCTTGAAACAGCTCATCAAGAAATTCTCCATTCCTTTTGGAATGCAGCTAACCTCAGCAGTTGGTCCATTTGACCCAACGCACATCAGCAACTTGAAAGAAATCAGCAATACTAAAGGGATGCCTTGTAAACGTACATTTTTAAAAACTGCCAATTTGCATTTGTGCTTCATTTGGGGCTGATTAAGTCTCAACGCTTAAAGCAGAGTCCACTGTTAATTGAAAGAAACAAAATTTAACATTACTGGTTATTTAGCCTCGAATCCACATACTCAGACCTTAATCTGGCCTCAAACTAGGACAGCAGTCAGAGTGCATGCAATTCACCCAACTGTTCATGATTAAAGCCATGACGATTATACATTTTCTAGTCATTTTTGAAATGTTGGAGTACTTGATTGGTGTTGAATTAGAGTAAAAAATTTCAATATATTTAATGGTGTTCACAACCCATTTCTCATTTACACTACCAATTATAAATGAAATAGATAGGGACTTCTTAAAAAGACTTGTATAAGCCGTCTGTTATTCTTTCAGAATGAGTCAACTGCACAAAACTAATGATGTGTTGCTGTCAGTCTTAGACATTTGGGAATCTTAACAACATTATAAGTAACCTTGGCCAAAAATCAATAATAGGATTACGAGCATTTTGAACTCAAGACCATGAATAAATTACATGACAATAATTCCTGTAATAAGAAATGCTAAAGGGAGATGGTGGCCTAATGGTCATGTCAGTAGACAAATATTTTACAACCTCAGCTAATGTTCTGGGGATGCTGGTTTGATTCTCAACGCAGATAGAAATTTAGACTCAATGAAAATCTGGAATAAAAAAGCTCAACTAACTGTAACCAATACTGGTAATAGTCAGAAAAGGAAACATGGTCTTCAGAGGAGGAACTATGGTCCACATGTGACTCCAGACCTTCAGCAATGTGGTTAAGTCTTAACTGCCCTCTGGGCAATTATAAAAAGTTGATAAATACTGGCCTGGAACAGCAATACCCACATCTCAAGAATGAATTTTTTAAAATTGCCATTTCCTTCCTCAGTATCTATTACAATTACAGAAAACCGAAAAATGTCATTCTTTCTTACCTTCACTGACTAGTTCACTGTTCTCTGATTGTTTACAGAAGATAATCTTCTCTACCAGCTGGTTATAGCTGCACATTCCCACTGCCTTCGCTACATCAGCAGTCTGAAACAGGATTGTCAGCAGAAAATTAAATTTGAGACTTGCAACTAGATTTCTACCACTACATACCTGATTTTACATTATAGGAAAAGATCTGCAATATAACAAAGATTAAAAACTGCTGAGGATGTTGAGACTACTGTACCTACTGCAAAGATGTTCTTTGTGCATTTTCACAAAAACATAAGCCCAAGTGGTAAAATATTTAATGTAAGAGGGAACAAACAAAAGGAGCTTAATGATGGGCTATTCAGATGCCATGAGACGTAACTAAATATATCCATCTAATACGTGAATTTTATTTTTGCTTCCTGAAATTCTTTACAAAAAACAACTTCCCCCACTTACCAACAGGAAAACAAAATACACTGATGTGATCTTTTCTTTGTAATTTAACATTTATGCACAATTAAGGCATTTCTTCTGTGATCTTTATCATCAATTAGAACAGAATAGAATAGAATCCCTACAGCATGGAAGCAGGTCATTCAGCCCATCAAGTTCACATCGACCCTCCAAACAGCATTCCACCCAATCCCTGTAACCCTGCATTTCACATGGCAAACCCACCTGGCCTGCACACTCCTGGACACTATGGGCAATTCAGCATGGCCAATCCACCTAACCCGTCCATATCTGGACTGTGGGAGGAAAGCAGAACACCCAGAGGAAACCCACACTGATATGGGGAGAATGTGCAAACTCCACACAGACAGTCACCTGGGTCTGGAATCGAACCCGGGTGCCTGACATTGTGAGGCAGCAATGCTAACCATTGAGCCACCAGGCAGACCTCGATTAGCAAACCTCATAAAAGATACTTTCATCACATTCATGTATAATTTCACAGTACAGCAAGTGGGGTGGGGGGGGGGGGGGGGGGGGCGACGTGGGAGGGGGAGGGTGGTGGAGAGAAACACAAACCTGATTGGAGAAAACAGCAGAGGACCCGAGTATGCTCACATTTGAAAAGAAAAACAAAATCTAATTGCAACATAAGAGGAAAGTGTAAGTATATGCTAATTTTAATCGCACAAGTTACACTCGATAACATAACTATGGATAAACACGGAGCAATTTTTTAAATTTGAGGCTGAACTAGTTAAATGAATTTAAGATAGCAGGGCTGGTGATGTGTTGCAGCTGTGGAGGGTGGGAACTTGTGAACAGCATGCGCAGCGTCTGTAGCTCAAGGAGTTTCGGATCCAAGTTGCTAAGTTGGATTCCAAGCTTTGGACACTTCTATGTTAAGAATGTAATGTATTGTAAAGTTATGTCATTGAATTTTACACTCGATTTCAGGATGAGAAATGTGGGTCTGAAGCTCAAGGCTTGAACTTAAATAAAGGCAATTACAAGGGTATGAACACAGTTGTTAAAGTGGAACAGAAAAATAGGTTAAAGGCTAAGATGGTAAAGTAGCAATGTCAGACAGTTAAGACAACATTGTATAACTAAAGATGTATACCATTGAAAATGAAAGAATCTGAGAAGGGCGTACCATTCATGGTTCACTATGTTAAGAATGAGTCAAATTAAAGAAAGAACATATAATATAATGATTAATGATATGCCAGAGAGTTGAGAAAGTTTTACAAAGCCAAAAATGGGGGAGAAATTGAAGTGTGAGAGAAAACTTGAAAGAATGAGAAGATACTAGAATACCTCCAAATATATAAAAGAAGCAAAGAGTAGCTATAGTAAGCATTCATTTCTTGGTGACACTGAAGAGTTAAGAATGAAAAACAAGGAAATGGCAGAGACTTTGAACAGGTCTTTTGTACTTTTCTTCACATCAGAAGGCATGAGAAACAGGAAAGCCATAGGCAAAAGGCAGGCTGGGACGACCAAGGTCGTCAGCTCAAGTCCAAGGAAAATTAATGGAACTAAAGGCTGACATGTTTCCTTGATTGACCCTTGCATTCTACGGTCTGAAAAGAAATGGCTGCACAGGGATACCTGATGCATTGGTTATAATCTTCCAAAATACCTTAGATACTAAAAGGACCCAATGATTCACTAAGCTGATTCCCGGGAAAACACACTGTCTTATGATCAAAGGCTGAGCAGGTTGTATCTGTAGTCAATGGAGTTTAGAAGAACTATAAATTCTCTTATTAAAACCTAAGATTTTGAGGGGCCTTGACATTGCGGATATTTCAATTTCTGGAGGAAATCTAGAACCAGGGTAGATATAAAAAAGGATTTCTCCTTTAAGTCAAAGATGAGGAGGATTTTTCTTTCTAAGAGGGTCCTTTTGTCTTTGAAATTCTCTTCCAGTGACCACTGGAGGCTGGGTCGTTGAATATATTCAAAACTGAATTAGTCAGATTTGTGACTGATGAAGGAGTCACGGTTCAGAGGGTCAAGCAGCAAAGTGGAGTTAAGGCCATGATCAGGTCTTACTTACTAAGTGGTGGGGCAGGTGAGATAGGCTGAATACCTAGTCCTGTGATACAATGATTAGGATGCTTGTGCTTATTATCTAACACTTCAATTTTTCTATGCCATCAACAGCACCAAATCACATTTTGTGTGAATGCAAAATCTTTCATCTTCAATTACCACCCAGTTCATCTTGAGATGCTATTGCTAAGTTTTCTGCTTTGTTGACCCCTTAGTCACTGGCCACTCAACGGACCTGACATAACAAAACATGAGTGTTTGTTTTTTTTTTTAAAAACCGTTATGTAGTCGTTATTTAAAAGGATTCAATAAGCAACAGCTTTGAAAAGTAGTTTCTTGATTCTCTCAAACACTATTTGAGCTGGCACCACAAGGCTCCAGGTGACAAGCAATGCCAAAAACAAAGGTTCTTGATTAAACGTAACAATATGCATCTCCCAATAATATTGAGAAACAGTTGCCAGGAAGACTGTAAAAATGCTTGAGAATAGCCAAATTGACTGCCAATCAAGATGTTGGAGGCAGTCAAAGTCAAATGTAATGTGACAGTTAAATGTGCTGTCCCAGCTCAATAGTTTACCAAAGCTACAAAGATTGGCTCCTTTGTCAGTGAGGATGCTAGTCTTTAAGGATTCAAAAAGGGCATGAGGTGGAATGTTTAACTCATGTCACATCATTTTCTGGTGTCCAACTCCAGGAACTGAAGATCAACCAGAAAATGTCACTAATCCTTGCATTGTCACCCAACTGAGTAAAAGTAGTAAGACTGTGATAAGGGCAAAGTGGGCTATATGTTAAACAAATTAATAGAAGCCTAGTTTAAGATTGCGGTCGATGCACATTTCAACTTACTTGTGGGTCCACCAACCATCCATGGTAAAGTGCAATATCAAGAAGATCAAACACTATGCACTCGGGTGTGTATTCAAACACTCGTACACCAGTAAACTTCACATTTACATCAAGTCCTGTCTGCAGCTTGTGTAGAATGGCCATTGCATCACTCATGTTCTGTTTCAGAAAACAAAGAAGAAAATACAAGGTCGAAAAGCATATCAAACAGTTAAAAGATTGAAATAAAAAGAAATAAAGTAAGCCACTTGAAACCTTGCTCAATGCAGTCATGTGTAAATTAGTACATATAATTTCGGACAGTGTCACTGTTCGAAATTTTACAACCAAATTAGATGCACACTCAAAAGTCAACAAACTGTGAAAGAAGATACATTGGAGGTATTCATCTCTAACTAGGAAGAACAAAACAATTTCTAAGTACTTTACACCAGACTTAAATGGATGCATGTACCACTGCTTGCGCTCTGACAATTATCCACACCTTGGAACTCCTTTCATTTTACTTGTTACATTACGATCCCTTGTCTTGCTGCAACAGCAAATTTGATGAGGTAGATGCTGTATGGAACTCTACACTATATACTTTCTCCTTTACCCATACCAAGATTCTTTGTTTGCCCACCGAGCCAGTTGTTCCATGGCACACAGACATTTCATTACCATTCTAGGCATCATCAGTGCGACCTCTAAGCTAAGTGTTGGTGTGCTCCGCTCTGCATTTATATGATCCTCTGGTGTGGTGTATCTTGTCACTTCCGGTTCTGTTTTTCAGCGCTGTGTACAGGGTCTATTTCTATGTGCTTGTTAATGGAGTCCCATGTTGAGAACCAGGCCTCCAGAAATTCTCTTGCATGTCTGTTGTTCGCTTGTCCCAGTTTAGTCACTTTGTCCCAGTTGAACGGATGGCCTTCATTGTCTGTATGTCTTGAGGTAAGTGAATATTGGTTGTGTCTTTTTACTGCCAGCTGGTGTTCGTGTATCCTGGTCGTCAGTTTCCTCCCCGTTTGTCCAATGTAATGTCTGTTACACTCACTGCATGGGACTCTGTATATCACGACAGTCCGGTTTACTGTTGGTACATGGTCTTTAATATTTGATAGCAGTGTTGATGTAGGCTTGTGTGCAACCTGTGCAGTCTGAGTCTGGTTGTCATTTCCGATATATTTTTGATGTAGGATAGAGTTACTAGTGTCTTCTGTTGTACTGTGTCCTCTGACTGTCATTGGTTTTGTAGGCATCGATGGACAAAACTTCTTGGGTATCCGTTGTCAATAAATACTTTGTGCAGGTGTTCCTCTGCCATTCTCTGGAGTTCTGGGGTGTTGCAGTGTGTTATGGCTACATCAAGACACTATTTAAATGAGCCATATTACACTGCAACACCCCAGAACTCAAGAACCAAATCCACAACCCGAGCTACAAACTTTCACTAAGACCTTAAAAACCATATCACGAACTTCAAATTTCCCTGATGCTGTTCCTTCTCCCAAGACTAACATGATTTGTTCACAAATACAAATATGCACATTATGTACATTGACAGTAACAAGCTGACCTCAAACAATAGATCTTACCTATGTGGAAGTCAGTCTTTTCAGGAAGGATAAGCCAAAGTGTGAAATACCCATGACAATCTCAGGTACCATGTTTTTATAAAGTTAATGTTCTTTCTTCTCTTCCTTTAATTAATAAAGTCCAATTTGTTTCTCCCCAGCGATCTAAAACGTTATCAGTTCTAATTGATGTAAAAAAGTGTCATCAAAATTTTATTACCAAAATGTCTGAAGATGAAAGCAAAATAAATGAAATCCAAATCTATCAATGTGAAACACTAATGGAAATTTATAGTAAACCAAACTTTACATTCTAACTCATTCCTGTTCCAATCTTGTGTGTTCAATAAGCAACTTCTCCAGGCACTAAAGATTTCATTGCAACTTGATGTAGAATGAAGCCGATGTAGAAAAATTAGGAGATGTGGCTCAATTCCAGATGAAAATTGCAGGCTTTTAAGTTTTATTGAGCAACGAGAAAAGAGAACTAGAGACGTAAATATTTAGGGAGGGACTTGCAGGAAGAAGCAGAAATAGCAGCAGTTTCCTTCAAAGAAACAACCAAAGACAGAATTATGACAGGCCAGTTTCAAATGACTGAAGGGTGTACAATGTGACACAAACTGAAAGAGGGTGCAAAGGTAGAGATGGAATGAGATACTGAACAGATGTTAACCATCACAGATGGCAATCTTCAGCCAATTTGACTCACTCACTCAATGCGATATCATGAAACGACTGAAACCACAGAATACTGCAAAGAGTGTACGACTGCACCTTCTAAATGATCTCAACCGTTGAAAAAGGACAACGGCTGCAGGTGCATGGGACCACTGCCAACAGGTTCCTCTTTAAACTTAGAACTATGTTGTGTTCCTTCATAGTTGATGGGTCAACATCCTGGAATTCCTGTCCTAATAGCACTAGGGGTGCACTTGTAGATAGATTTCAGAAAATCAAGAACGAGGCTCACCACCACCACCTCCAGAGAATCCACAGATTGACAATAAATATTGGCCAGCAACACCAACTGAATGGATATAGAAACCTCCTTTTAATTCTATATGCTTTCAAATAAACAGTGCCCACTCAGAAGGATGAAGGCAATAGAGGAACGGAAATTAATACAGACATTATATAGAATGACAGAGTTTGGGAAGATGGAAAACATTTCAGTAGAACATAGAATTTTGACAACATGAGTTTAGAAGTAACAGAAGTATGGGCAAGGGATGTTAGAGGTGAAAGAAGTTGGCGTGATGACTAATCAGATGCCACGTATGAAACTCAACTCAGTCAAGTAAGTTGCCAGCAAATTGCAAAGGATGACTCAAGATCATGAAAACAGTTGAAGACAAACAAGACTTGCACAAGGTAGCAGCATCCACCGAGGATTAGTTAACACAAAATACAAAGAACCAGGGTTATTGGGGTCTTCTTCAGGTTGAAAGACATAACTACTGGTGTGCCACAATGATCAGTCCTCATGCCTCAGTTATTCACCATCTATATGAATGACTTGGAGAAGGGGGCACGTGCAACATATCCAAATTTATTGAAAATACAAGAATAGGTGGTAGGGCATGTTGCACTGAATATACAAAGAATCTCAAAAAGGATGTGGGTAGATAGAGTAAGTGGGCACAAACTTAGCAAATGGAGTTTAATGTAGGCAGGTGTGAAGTCAAGCAATTGGTAGAACAATCAAGGGGCAGACTATTATTTAAATGGAGAGAAAACCCAAGAAAGTGGAGTGCAGAAGGATGTGAGGTTCTTGTGCATGAAACAACAACAAGAAAAAAAAACTGCAGGTACAGCAAATATTTAAAGGTGGTAAGTGGAATTTTGGCTTTTACTGCAAGGAGGTTAGAGTTTAAAAACAGCAAAATCATATGTTGCACCTCTCGCCACTGAGCCCACTTCATCAATGTTGCTGTGATGCCCTTATGCCACTGCTTTGCCAGCGCCAGATCCAACCAACAACAATGTCGCCGATCCTCAGGCGCCATCTTTTACCACTGGGACTACCTTGCCTCTGCTGATGTAGTAGGCATTTTGATGCCCAGCAGATCCCACGCTTGCTCCTGAAAACCAAGTAGTGGTTCACTCTCCTGCCCGCGGTGAGCTCGCTCGATGTCCGCAGTACACCCACCCGAAGTCAGCAGGCCCAGGGCACTCCCATGTGCTGGGCTCTTGCCGCCACCAATGCCATCCAAGCTCAGGACAAGGTAAGTAAGAAACAGAAAACAGACAGGAAGAAACAGAAAAAGAGAAAGAAAAGCAGTCAAAACAGACAAGCTCTGGCACGGGAGCCCTCCGCCGCCATAGTGGACCGGAAATTAGCTAACATGCATGGAAGATGTGAAGGCATTTCTTCTCTCAAAGGATAGTCTATGTCTGGCATTCTCTATCCCAATGAATTGAGGAGGTTCGATCACGAAAAGTATTTAAAGAGGAGGTAGATCATTTCTTTTTGAAATATTGGGGAGTTGAGGGATGTTATAAGCTGGCACAAAAAAGGAGTTGAAGCCTGGGGAAGATCTGTCATCATCTTGTTGAATGGTGGGGCAGGTGTGAAGGGCTTAATGGCTCACTCTTGCTTCAATTTCTTCTCTTTAAGTAAAATGTGGATTTTAGTGGAGTAGGCAGGTGATGTGGTTTTTAAGAGTGGGACAGTGTCAGAATTGGAAGATCCATAAACAATTTATTTAAGTAAGCATCCCAGGATCAGCAGTTGACTAGTCAACTGAGTCCAAAGACAGCATGATGAATTGAGTTGAAGACCGTCCAGGTGAACAAACCTGACTGTGGGAGACAGGAAACGTGGACAACATTTCTGATAGTCCTATTAGGAGAATCTAACACTGGAAGGAGTGCAAAGGAGATTCAACAGCAAGTTGCCTGGAATGGAGCGTTTCAGCTGTAAAGAGAGGCTGGCTAAGTTTGGGGTGGCTACTGGGAGCATAGCAGGTTAACAGTGGACCTGTGAGATGTATAAGATGATGAGGGGCATGGAAAGGGTAAATACAAGGCAAATGTTCCCCTTAGTTGATGGGTCAATACATGGGGACATAATTTTAAAGGCAGGAGGTTTAGAGGGGACTTGAGGAAAACCTTTTTTCACCCAAAGGATGGAGGAGACTGGAATGCACTACCTGAGCGGGTAGCTGAGGTAGGAAATCTGAACTTTTGAAAATTACTTGGAAGAGTTTTGGCTCTTCATTTTTGTGGGCATCATCATAGCCAAAGCCAAGCCAAACTGTCACCTATTTACTCAGATGCATTTTAGAGAGGAAATCTTTGGAACTGAATCAGCCTTTTTCCCCAGCTTACGCCTTCTGTAGCACTGGAACATTTTTTTTGTGCTAGTAATACTACATATGTGAAATTAGTCATGTCTTCAACTTAAAATTATGATGCGCACATTTCTCCAAAGCTTAACTTGTGAAAGCCATAATGTTGTGTAGTTTCAATAGTCAGCCCACATTCTGGTCCCCACATGAAGAGCTGCAGCAGCTCCATGTGAAACAAGCAGTCCCATGAGCCTACTGATCTAGTTCAATTTTTTTGGAAATAAATGGTAGTGTATGCCAGAAAACGAACATTAAAAATTGTTTTCTGCCTAATTTACTGACAAATTAGGAAATGCTCAAATAAATATTTTTGTCTGACTAAATGAACAATTCAAGCTATTCTGACAGTATTTTGCATTAGAAAATTAAGTCTCACCAAAAGAAAATTTTCCAGAGTATTCAGCTCAGCAGAATGCTGCAGGTTCGTGTTACTTTCACCACAGTTTAACTTAACATTGCTATTTTTAACTAGAAAATAGCTACACATGAAAGAAATTCATCAAAGTGACATGATAGACATTTCTACGGGATGATATATTGATCCAAGTGTAGAGTCGGAAAAAAAGGTGTATTTCAGAAATGAGCAACTTCAAATCCTTGGACCCTGGGAGTAAAATAAGTTTATAGCCTTCCTATGTCTAGGTGTTCCGTAAATGTACCTGTCGATAAAATATTAAAATGCAATGTTCATATCAAAACTTTTCCAGCACTTCACTGCAAAAGAGCAAAATCCAAAGTTTCTCTTGATCAAAAAGTTCTTTACGTGTAAGCTTCATGATTCCATAGTCTTCAGTTTGTTTTCAACATACGTCAACAATATTAACAGCATCAGTTCTATACGGATTTTCAACAGTCTCTTTCCTTTCACAAAGACCTCATCGACTACAGACATATAACCAACAAACCAGTAAATTTGTACCTGCTCATAGTTTAATCTCTGAACATCATTGATTTCTTTTGGCTTTGCATCGAGAATATAGTCACCTATGAAAGTAAAGTAAAATTACAAACAGTATTAAAATATTGCTTTCTCAAAAATAACTTCAATACTCATTAAAAAAATTATCTATACCCATTTGTTTCTAGCCATAGGTGCTCTATTAGTCATCGCTTTCACCTTTGCTCTTTGTGTGTTACTTCCTTCAACATTAGACACAAATCAGTTGTAGATTCCCAAATATTATGAAAAACAGAAAAGGCAGGAGACACATAAACTGTCACATCAGCCCCAATGTCACGAGTCAAAGTATCCTGTTCAAAATAAAATCATATGCTGCAAAAAACAATTTACCAAAGGCCTTCTTCACACTGCTTCATTCACAAAATAGAACTAACAAAACCACAAATCAAATCCTCTCAGATTTATTTCAAGTTTTTTTGAGCAGTAACTTGGTTCCACACCCACTCCCAAGTAAGAAAAGCTGCAGCAAGAAAAAAACTCCATAAAACATAATAGACTCATCCTTTCAATTTTTAAACACTTCCAGCAACTTTCTCTATTCCTTGACAGGCCTCAGACTCCACTACACTTGTAGCTTTCATCTGAGTCAGATCACTGTGTATCTGAGTTTCATAAAAATCCCTACGTGTGCTCTAGTTTGTTAAAAACCTGTACCTGGAATTGCAAGTTGGAGTTCCAGAACAGGCTGTGTTCGATGACATTGATTGCAAATAATTAAAAAGGACTCGTGATTTCCATAATTAAAATAAGAAGATTTTAATTTAGCATCTAGAAAGCACATCCTCTGCCACGCCTACAGAGACAAGCAATCCATTACATAGCATCAATAAAGCTTTTGATCCTTTTTTTATAAATGGCAGCACTAATCAACATAAAATACACAGCTGTTCTCAAAAAATTAACAATGCAGTGCTCACAATATTATTCAATAATGTGGATTGTTTCAAATTCTGTTCATTAAATATGGTACACAGTTATAATCATGATAAACTAATAGCCCACCAATTGAAAGATTTTCAACTACATCATAAATTATTGTGGGCTGAGGACAATGAAAAATTCTTCAAAGATTCTACTCAATATATTTGGACTGATCAAAATTGATAGGTTTCTCTGGTCTTTGAAAAGAACACGTTATACTAACCTCACAGAGCCAAAGTGAAAACACCCCAATTTAATCTGATGTTATTTTTGTTGAAATGCTAAAATTTTATTTATTAGTTTTCCAGATCTTCATCAAAAATAACAGATGCTGATCGTCTCGTTCAGTTGAATATTAAATATACTTCTTCTTACTTGTTTTTTTAACAACTTCTTGCAATTTATCTTATCACAAATCTCTCAAAAGCAATACATATGGTGCATAATCTACTATTTTGATAGATGTTTACTGTCATTCACTATCAACACATTTAAAGATCACAACACATAATCTCAAAGTTCACAATGAACACAGTGCTTATCAATTTAATGCCTTCTTAGCAATGATTTTGCATCAGCAATGAGGCAAAACTATCAGCGTTTGCCACCATTACTCCTCTAAAGAGTGAGATTCGGCACTCTAAGGGATATGCTATTGACGATTCCACAAAATGCAATTAGAAATCAATTGGAACTTGCTCTTCAGTCTCACTGTAAAACACTTGAAACAACTATACTTTGTTGAGCATGGTATAACTGGGCTTTAACCAGCAGTTAAAATTCAGAATAATTCGAAACAGCCTCTCTTGCCCAGAAAAGCTAATTACACAATTGCACCATGTCAAATTTCTCCACAACAACAAAAATGTTCACATTTGCTTTTGAAAAGGCATGTTTATGATGTTTCATTTTCTACTTTTATCGTCTGTGCATTCCCAATCATTTATTTCACCTTGTAAAATTGTATTAAGAGGTGAACAATAATCTGCACATTTTACTTTCTGGCTTATTGTCTGAGATAACTTCAATAATGGAATGACAGTAATAGTTGCCTCCTTCAGACAAGTCTATACACCCCTTCCAAGGAATAAACTTCTGAGAATTTTGAAAAGATTTAAATTGTTAGAATTGTATTTCTATTTGTGTTTCTAGTATTTTTCCTTGGCAAGAGGAGATTACATTTGGTGTCTTGGAGTGCTGCAGATTTCTTAGATGCAATCTCAGTGATTTTCTGACAGAACCTGGATTGATTTTGCTCTGCCAGTTTTGGTAGATGGTTGAACATTTGTTCACCCTGCCTGATTGTTACAGGATGGTTGAAGGCTCCTTGACTTGGTTCCAGATTCAAATCATACCACAAAGATCCTTGGATGTCTAAGGTTTTGGAGTCGATCTGTAGCTCAGGTTGTGGGTGTTGAGGTTGGTTGGCTCGCCGAGCTGGTTTGTTGTTTTGCAGA
>JAHRHZ010000047.1:1440163-1462525 GCA_024137785.1 Ginglymostoma cirratum | reverse complement strand
TCTGCAAAACAACAAACCAGCTCGGCGAGCCAACCAACCTCAAGATCCTTGAATGACTGGGAAAGCCATGGTGTTTGCATCTGACCTCAAAGAGCGCTGTCCAGAAGATAATGAGATCTTTGCGGACAGCTTTTTCAAAAGGTCAGAGACATACACCATTGCTTCACCACTGACTGAAGAAAAAAATTCAGGCTTTTAAGTTCAAAGCAAATGATATTAGGGGCCGAGAAACAAAACATCATCTTTTTCAGTGCTCTGCAACTACCGCTAGACCAAGAGTAGCATCAGTTGAAATAATAAAATGAGGAACAACAGTCTAAAATGCCCAATCATATTATCAAAACTGGCAAAGCAATATCAACCCACACAGTTTCTGTCAAATAATCTAAGCGGCACTCATGGCTGCATCCAAGGAATCTGCAGTGCTCCAAGGCACCCAATGCAATCTGCCACTTGCTCGGGACAAATGCTACAGATATTCTAGCAACTTAAAACTTTTGATCAAAACTCTCTGGAGTTTATCCCATTAACAGTAGGTAAATAGGCTTGTCTGAAAGAGCCATCAATAGCTGTGACTCAGTTACTTAAAAATGACGGTTGTTTACAACCGTATCAACACTGTCCTCAATATTCAGTTCAACGTCTCCATATTTTCTTGAGGAACATGTACCATAGCTCAGTCATTGTTTAGTTTGTTTAGTAATCTAGTATTGTTACAAGATCCTACAATTAACAGTTCTAGATTTCTTGGCACACAAGATGACAAAAATACTGGCATAAAAAGTCAATGATACGCAGTCTTTTTAAAAGTTTGATTTTCCAAAACAAATTCCTTTTATTTCAAAGGCAGGTGAGTGCTATTTCAGTTTCTAAATGTTCTGTTAAACATAACGGGGGCATCAGATGAAAAAACAGATGTAAAATGTCCAATAGGATAAGTACTGAAATAATGTTGCAACGAGAAGCACACAAAAATGCTTCATTACAAATATTCAAGATTTTGTATGCAGGACCAAGAAAATATTTCAAAACGCAAAAGTCAAAATTCAAATTTAAAATGATCTCCAAAATTCATTTTGTTTATATTAGTGGGAACAAGCAGATTTAAAATTTCCCACCTCAGAAATGATGCGAGGTAAATATTTTTCAGGTAATTAAATAAATTGAGATCCATGCTCCATGCAGCAAATTTAAAGTTTTGTCTGATATATTCTGACAAGGGTGGCTGTTGGAAAGTCCATGTTAGTGATGATTTTACAGCCTCCGTCACACATTCTAGGAACTTTCCTCATCAACACTGGTCAATCAAGTTACTGTTCCACATGTTTCCAAGCTACTGACAGAGTTTCGCAGCTTGTACTTACAACTAATTTTAACCACATCGTCAGAAACCAGGTAGCAAGCTATCTAATTTCCTATTAATCGTTCTGTTATAGCCAAGAGCTCATAAATCATAATGTCAACAGATCATATCAATGATCTTTTCACTCATCCTACAAACTAACTCTATTTTGTTAACAATTCGTGACACTTTTAGCTTCCTTCCGAGTGACTATCCAACCATCGTAAACACTAGTCCCCATACTGCAATAACAGAAGCATAATCTTCTCTTCACTCTAAACGCGGCAATAAAAAGTCAAGTTTTTAAATCTTCAAAAGACATTTTGTTCAGCTTAAGGTTTCCAATGATAACATCGACAGAAACTCATTTCAGAAGATTACAAGTGGTGTTATAACTAGAAAGCTACTGGCTTCGAAGTCCAGTCACAGATTCCATGTTCAGGCCTTCTACATCAATCTGCTATTGGTAACTGAAATTACCATTCCATAAATCCATCATGTTTCCTGTTTTGTTTTGCTTTGCTTTGCTAGACTGCTTTACCCACAAGAATTCCAATACCTACATGCCTTCAACATTGATCCATATCTGAAGTTTCTCACACTCTGGAGACAAGATACAAGTTTTTAAAAAAAAAAAAAGAAATCGCAATCCAATAAATGAACTTACTCTTCCCATTTCAATTAAATAATAATTTAATAAATTAATTGCTTCAAAAAAATCAGATTGTTGGTCCTATGCTTTCTTTAAATTCCATATTTCTGTTCTATTCAAGCTATAATTTATTTCTAATACACTTGCAACAAACTGCATTGTTGCTTTGTTAAAATCAAAATTCATATCAGTTTTGTACTCTAATTCACTCATGCAGGAATCGATTTGGAACTAGTTTTGTTCATCATTCCTTTTTGCTGTAAGATCAATATTAACTAACCATGATTTCCCAATTTATTTAACTTTCTCTTTAACTCTTGATATCTTTACGTGACATTATACTTCAAGTGGGCCTTTGATGTCATTGTTCACTCTCAAAAATTCTTCAACTGTCTGTGCAGGATTGGGCTCAACGGATGGATTGAATTGAATTTTCTCATGCCACGCTGGATTACTGTTTTATTAATTTACCACTGTTCCAAAGTAGAGGTTCTGCTGATTGAAATTGGCAAAATGGGCACACGTTACATCTGTTTGGAAAGTGTTACCTTTTCTTCAAGTTTCCACTCAAATTCATATGCACATTAGTGCACCAAAAAAAAAAAAAACTGTCATGGGCAATTGGTCTCCATTTTAGATCTTGTGAATTTTTCAAAACTAATCCTTGGATTACTCAAGAGTGGTAATTCAGTGCAGTTTGCTTTATAAAAATAAAAGTGGATTCAGCACAGTAAATAGGCTTTTAATTACAAAGTTAATCTATCACTGAAGAGTAAGCAGATTTTAAAATTGCTGACAGTTATTTCAAAAAATGTGCAGAACCATTTCCCAGTTATACTGAGACACAGGAGTCAGTTCCTTAGCAAATTTCAATAATTACATTAAAAAGCTTTTAGCACGAGTATCCTCACACTGAAAAGAACCAGTCTAAATATTGGAGCCGCCTCAACTGCATGCAAGTGAGCAGAAATCTTGAAAACATCCAGGAGTGATTTATCATCCTGGGGATGATTTGGGCAGGGTCTGACAACATAATTCAAACTAGCACAGGTAAAATCAAACTGCGGTCAACAAAACTTGCACCTAAAATTCCACAGACTGCTGCACTGGTTTAAGAGATTTCTTTTCAGAAAAATCTACACAACCCAACAAAAATAGATGTTCAAATTGTGAATTCCAGGATTTGGATCATAGATGCTGAATTAAAGAAGTCCAGGCTGAAATCAGAATGGTGAAAAACAGATGAACTACGGAGATTCTGGTGCTGCCATGCACCTGTTGCCTTGTTCTTCCAGGCAGTGGTCAGATGTTTGGGAGTTGCAGCAGTACATTAAATCTCAGCATAGGAAACCAACTGATACACCATGCTGATATTGGCTTGCCTGATCTTGAACTATTGTTCTGAAAATTTCTTCCTTTTCAAGTATGCATCTAATTCCCTTCAGAATCTGCTTACATTGCCCTTTCTGGCAGTGTACTCTCGATCATAGTACAACAATGATGGAGGGAATGAGTCTTTAAGAAAATTGTTTGGACACTAATTAAACTGCTTTGTACCAGATGATGTCAAGGTGCTTGATTGTTGTTAAAGCAGCACCCATTCCAACAAATTGACTTATGCGCTGTTGGCAAGAGGAACATCTGGAGAATTTAAACAAGTGAATCTTATTCAAATACGTGCTCATGTAACCATGATATTTGAGATTGTTGCTGTTGATTTTCCAGTCAAAGCTGACTCTCAAAATATTGATGGAGGGGATGCTATGAAGGCAGTATTGCTGATCATTTAAAAATGACTGGACTGTCATGAAGATAGCCATTACCCGACCCTTATGCGACATGAATGGTACATGAACCAGCAGAGCTTAAAAGTGTGCAATTCTGAGCCAGCACTACTTTTGCCCCCACAATGGAGGGCATACCATTGATGAAATAGAAGATTGGTTGGCCAAAGACAAACCTGATGAGCTCAAAAATGTTATTTTAAAAAGTGCCAATTAGCATTCAATAAAGGCAATCATAACTCTGCAATAAAATAGCTACAAAAAGCCAAGCAGGATGCAATCTTTCAAGTGATTAACAGGAAAATCAACAAGGATACAAACAACTATCACAGGTTGTTTCGTGGTCAGTATCTAAACAAAATATGCACAAAGATTTCATTTTAAATGAAAATATCCCCTTATCAATAAAAAAAAGCAATCTTACCCAAGTATTCCATTAACTGTTCTGCTGTTATAATTTCCATCATAGGTGGAAGTTTAATCTATAATAAAAATGTGTATTTATAAATCAGATTTTATGAAAAGATTTAAGCAATGAAAACTTAGATCGATCACTCCTTCAACATTGTAAATCTCGCTAATTCAAGAGGTATAATCGGGCAAAAATTGACTCTGAACCAAAGGACGAAGTTAGGGCATGAGACAAAGCATAGATGTTAAGAAGTATCTTAAAGGAGGAGAACTAGCCATGTTCAGGAAGTGTTCCTCCAACACTGGCTATTTGTGCATCACCCATATTGTTCACCCATTATTGCCCTCAGTTATGTAGGTCCCAAGCTCCAGGATTGCTTTCCGCAGAGCACTGCAGCATGGTGTTTAAAGATATAGTGAAAGGCGCGGTCCAGAGGTGTGAATGCAAAAATTTTTTTTTTTTAAATCCAAGTGTAGGTGGACTAGAGCCAATGCACGCCACTAAGTTCAGTGATGTATGCTACAAGCTACAAGTGAATAGGTATCACCATGTACTAAAGCACCATACTAAAGTATTTAGTAATAGCATCTAGGTGCTATTAATATTTCTAAATATACCTTCCATTCTAAAAGAAGAACGTTCATAATTGCCAGCAATGGACAAGGGCCATTTTCATTCTGTGTAATAATGGGCGTGTTTTCGGTTTTCCACTTGATCCACTTAATGTGATAGACTGACTGTCCGGGGAATCTCTCCTTCGAACTAGATGGTTTGGCAACACCATCCTTGCTATTATACTCTTCAGTTTGTAAAGCAAGAGCTAGAGCCCGATCTTCAGCTCCTTCACTGTTCAAGTCAGAGCTCGGGCAGGAGTTCAGATTCGAAAAGGACTCCAATGAGTCAATGCTTTGCGATTCTCCGGGCAGGCTTTGGTCACTGGCACTATGATTTTTGTCACCCTCGGGGATGTTACTAGGACTGCTTTCTTCCTGGATCTGAGCGTCCGTCTGCGGCGGGGGCGGTTGCTGTGGCTGTGGCAGGCCAGGCAGGGCTCCTTTAGCTAAGTCACTCTCAGCCTCAGCGCACAGCTCACCCATCTTGTTTACCAAGTTTCTCTGGTCTCCCTCTTCCCTCACTTTCTCCGAAACAGCGGCGTCCTGAACCTTCTCACTCTCCTCCCAGCCCAGGTGTGTCCCGGTATTCGGAGCAGCACTAGGGCCGGGGGTGGGGTTAGGGGCGGGAGCGACGGCCTCCCCAGGCCGGCAGGACCCTTTCAGCCGCCCGCTGCCGCCATCGCCCCGAGTGCTCGGCGCGGTTCCGGCGAACTCCACGGCCAAGCCGCCCCGCTCGGCACCGTCATGACATTCCATGAGGCGGGGTGTGTTTGTGTGTGTGTGTGTGTGCGCGCGCACGCGCGCGCTGTGGAGGTAGGGGGAAGGGGGTGGGTGGTCGGGGAAGGAGGGGGAGGGATGGTGGGGGCAAGGGGGGTGGAGGGAGGGAGGGAGAGGAGAGGACGAGCCGTCGAGCTGTTTACATGGAAAACGTTCCAAGCCGCTGACCGGCAGCCGCCATGACACCGCCAGCCTCCTCGTGACGTCACAGCCGGCACCCGCGCCTGCGCGTCTTCACCCTCACCCGCCCAGCTCTCCAGAATGACTTACCTGTTTGCTGCAACCCGGGGAAAAAAACAAGTCTTGGCTGGAAAATTATAAAGGATGCGTTCAAACGAATATCATGCCGGTAGAGGTTCCATTCGAACTAGAGTTCAGTAGCTCCCAGAAGAAGTCTCCGCAGATTACAGAAATAAATAGCAGAGACACTATGTTTTCTTCAATTAAATTCACACTTTTCACTGATTTGTGCAAAATTATATGCTTTCCTGAAGAATGTCACGTATTATTCTTCGCAGCGTTGCATCGGACAACAGTGTCCGTAATTAATGTAAAAAGGAAAACAAAGGCCCATTATTTGGCAGGAAATTATGATTGGTGGTTGTAGGCATGCGCCCTCGTAACTCTGTTGCTTTCTTAAAGGAACATTGAGAAGAAACTGTACTTACTTTTGGACATCTATAAAAAGATGTGAGACTGAGTTTCGCTGCTTTAGATGACATCCACGCGTTAGAACAATTGTAAACATCATTTTTTAAAAAGTATATATTGATTTGAAGTCACGGTTAAGGGTTGTGTGTTCAAGACTCACTCCGGAGAACTGTGTGCACGATCTGAGCTGATACTTCAGTGTAATCCTTGGCAAAACGTATCCTTCAACCAAATTCTGGTCATTAATTACATTGCAGCTTATGAAAACTTCGCCGACTCCAAATTCATGATGACAATTTGTACATTTGGAATTTTATTGTTCTTGCCTATGAGTCACAGAGTCCAATTACTCTGGAATTATATATATAAAATACTGCTGCTACTTGAGTTCAGTATCTGTCAAGGGTGCTGACTTTTCGATGAAATGTTAAACTGACGCACCATCTGCTCTCTCAACTGGATGTAAGAGATTAAAAAACACTATTGCACAGAAGAGCAGAATTGTCTCAGCTCTCCTGGCCGACAATTAACCCTCAATGAACAATGAGAAAAGAGGTCACCTGGTCTTTGCTGTTTTGGAAGCTTGCAGTGGGCAAATTGAATATTATGTTCCCTATATTGCAAAAGTCTACGCATCAAAATTACTTCACTGGCTGTAAAACACTTTGGAACATCCAGTAGTCATGAAAAATGCTACATTAATGCAAATCTTTCTATGAGAACGGTGACTGCACTTCAAAAGTTTGTAAGTGATTTTTAAGCACTTTGGAATGTTATTAAGTTAAGTGTAAATGGAAGAGATAGTAAGAACCGCCAATGCTGGAGTCTGAATTTTCTGAAGAAGGGTCCCGACCCAAAATGTCAGCTTTCCTGCTCCTGTGATGCTGCCTGGCCTGCTGTGTTCCTCTCGCTCCACACTGTGTTATCTATAGTGTAAATGGAAGTCTTTTTTTCATCTCTTTCGCTTTCACAGATTTAAATTAGGCCTAATTCAAGGGGATTGAAATTTTCTTCTTTCAGATGTTTGTATAAATCTTCAACAAAATCATTTGTAAACCATTCCTGCAAGGGTTAGCACCAAATTACAGTTTTATTCAGATTACAGTGGTTAGTGCACGTAACTTTAACCAGTGCAGCCAGGTCTGTTTTTTTGAGAATATGGTTCAGACCTGTTCTTTAATCATGCAAATTGAGCTTTGCTATTTCTCTGACCAATGATAATTAACCTTTTTTTCTTGACAATGATATAGGGTGGAAAATGTGTACCATTCATTCACTGTTATGTGAAAAACTGTACCATTGTATTTCTTGTAGTCAGTGAAATAAAACATATAGCAATTAGCAGTTTCACTGCCAACATTACCTTCTATATTTGTGAACAAAATTTATTGTATTTAACATCTTCAAAATAATTTTAAATATGCATAGAAATGCTTCTCCTTGTATACTAATGTCACAGCAATTAATGTTGAAATTTAACTTTTCTACAGCTTTGGTGAAAAACAAGCAATACTCACTTTCAAAATGTTCCTAAAAGAGCATTCCATAATTATCATATTTTTCAAAAAAAATTCTTTTTTTCTATCCAAAAACTGAAATCAATGGACATAAGCAACAAGGCAATTTGATTTGTGCCTTCATTGCACATCAAACTAATTTACTCACAGTACTTGCTCGGATATGGTATGGAGCACCTGGATGAGAATTTTTACAGTGTCCCAAATGATGCATTTTCCATTTGCAGCACACCCATCTGGAGAGCTGATAAAAGGATTGATGCTTCCCAACAAGGAAATGCAAACATCAAGAATGTTATTCTAAACTGCAGTCATGCATCTCCTACTGTTTGATTCAAGAATGGCATTGACAGTGACCTGATAACAGATTACTTGTACAGCTTCCTGCCTGGGAAATTGTGCCTGGGATGAAAAGTAACTGTACAAAACTGATTCTATTTCTCAGTGTAGTATAATGTTTAACATTTTACTGCAAACATTTTAAAATACCAATAACAAAATTTTACAATGTTTACAATAACACAGTGAAAAAAGCTTTGAAACTGAGAAAAGTAACAAAAAGTAATAAAACATTGCAGTAGACACTGAATAATGTTGGTAAGCATATTACATTGATGAACAAAGATTGTTATGCTTGTTAATTTGCTTTGTCTACAATGTTGAAATTCATCTGGTCTAAGTATTCTAACCTCTTGTTCATTCCCATCAGCATTGCTTTCTTAATCAGAGGTGTTTTATCATCTTGTATAATTATTTCTGTTTTCATTTTCATCTACCCACAGGTCTTAAGATTATGAGAAATGCACATTTTAACTAACTGTCCGAAGGGCTCATTGATGACATTGCAATATTTAATGTGGATTTTTATAAAAATTTCAGAAAAATTGTAGAATATTAAATTGTTTTAAATATGCTTGGCAATGATGAGCTTCACTGTCTCTTTGTATTGATCTTGTTGAAACATACAGGATTCTGAGGGGGCTTAACAGGATAGATGTTGAGAAGATATTTCCACTATGGGGGGAAATCTCAAATTCGGGATAGAGTTACAGAATTAGGGAACAATCATTTAAATATGAGATACAAGGAGACTCTTCCAGAGAGTAGTCAATATCTGGCATTCGCTACCCCAGTGATTTGAGGGGGCTAGATCACTGAAAGTATTTAAAGAGGAAGTCGATAGATTTTGGAACTACCAGGTACTTGAGGGCAATAATGAGCTGGTACGAAAGAGGAGTTGAGGCCTGTGTGGATTAGTTATGATTTTGTTGAATGATGAGGCAATTTTGAGGAGCCAAAGGCCTTCTCCTGCTCCAATTTTTTGTATTTTATGTTTCTTTCTCGAGCAACTTCCCTGGGGATATGGAGGCCAGTCTACATACCCTAACTCGGTTGCATTCAACCAACAGCACAGATAGGTTAAAAAAAAGTGGTTGGAACTGAAATGGTTTGACCAAGATGATTCGGTCCCACACCAAATGATTACTTGCAAATGAAGTCATCAACAGAAACTGGCAAACATTACTTTCGCAGCAGCTGATAGAAAAGTTGAAATATTGATTGGTAAATTATAGTGAAAATATTTATTGGTTACAGTATCCTGTAGAATTATGCCATGCATACAGTAGCTGAAGATAAATGTTCAATAAATTCTTACAGAATTCCTTCCTTTACTATGATAGCAGGAGTGTAAATTCATCCGTTTTAAATATTTGACACCAGTTTGAGGCAGTGAATTGCATGTATGCTTTTGCGGGCATAATAAACCTTGAGTGTAATCTTGATGAATCATTAAATCATTTTAGTCTTTTAATTAAATTAAAAATGGCCGTTATTTTGGCAAAAGTAATCTGTTTCTCTCTTTACCACTTCACAGATACTTTCAGACCTGCTCGATTTATCTAGTTTTGTTTTAAATTTCTAGCATCTATACAATTTTCACAGAATCCCTGCAGTTCAGATAGAGACCGTGTGGCCCATCAAGTCTGCACCAACCCAACAAAGAGCATCACAGCTCATGCCCATAACCCTGCATTTACTATGACTAATCCACCTAGCTTCCACAACCCTGGACACTACATTGTAATCTAGCATGCCCATTCCACCTAACTTCCATGGATTGTGGAAAGAAGCCAGAGCAAAGAAACCAGCAGAAACTCACAGAAACTCACACATACAGGAAGAACGATCAAATTCCACACAGATATTTGCCTGAGGTGGAATTGAACCCAGATCTCTGATTTTGTGAGGTAACAGTGCTAATCACTGAGCCACTGTACTGCATTTTGCTTTTCTTTCTTTTGATCTGATTGGTTTTGTGCAGTAGAATAGATACAAATCTAATTTATTCAAAGCTCAACGGAACATTGGTGCCATGTTGCTATTACTGCAAACATAAAACAATATCAAAAACATTAGTCTGACTTGCAGTATCTGATTTTTGAATGATGAGTAACATAAATTGTCTCCTAAGCCTCACAAACTGAATGCTGGTACAGAATATAGCAGGTTTTTGTAGCTTTCCAGTGGACCTAAGATTTTGTCATGAACAAATGTTTAACCAGTGAGTTATCTACATATTTTTGAAATCTCATGTTTGTAGTATTGATGAATTTAGTTTTGACACAGTTTTAAAAGAAGTCCAGTATCTTACTGGAGAATAAATTCTGAAGTTTTATTCCATATGTAGGCTTCATGAGTAAATGACATAGTTTTTCTGTTGTCAAATGTAGTTTTAATTGTATGTATGAATAAACATGCAATCAAAGTTATTTTCGAAATGTATTCATCTTTGAATATTGTAGTAAATGTACCGGATACCTCAAATGCTGCACCAGTTCAGTCTTTCAAATTAATATATCTCTATACAACTGCAAAGTTATTCAACACGATGAAAATTATAATTTCCCTCATGAATATTTCAATCCTGTGTACTCCTAAATCTGTGACATGTTTCAGAAAAAAATTATCTTACCTATTGAAGCACATAATTAGAGTATTGGCTCCCTGAACCAGTATACTGCATTAGCTCAAATGATTTGCATCCTTTTTTACAAATACAGAATAATCATTACTAATGCAGCTTGAAGTCTAGAAATGTAATATTTCAGATACTGTGCCCCATTTTATCTTTTCGGACTGTCACACATTTTTATTTGTGTAAGGTTGAATGTTGACCCTGTTTCCTAACAGGTTTTGAATTCTAAGCAGTTAATTTCATTATAGCTATGAACATAGACATTTGGTGGTACAGAACTTGAGTACTGCTGAAATAAAGACACATTTTGGTGAATCCTTTCATTTTGTACTTATCTCCATGACAACACTGCTACCAATCACAATTCACTTGCCAAACAGACAGCACTTTCTTCTCATGCGGTACAAAATATTGTTCCCCATTACATTGTTATTCTTGTGAATGTCCTGAAAGCTTCAACAAAATGTACAACAATACTCAAAAATGACAACATGTTTCATCATAACTTCTGCCAATTATCATCAGTTAAGAATTGTCTGGGTCATTGATGTGTGGCCTCTTGGTGCCAGGGTCAAGGAGTCTTGGAGGCGGTGCAGGACATTCTCAAAGGGGAGAGTGACTAGCAGAAGGTCATTGTACACATTGGTACCGAAGACACAGGAACAGAAAGGAGCGAGATTCTGCGGGGAGAATAAAGGAAATTAGGCAGGAGGTTAAAAAGTAGGCCCTTGAAGGTAGTAATATCCGGGTTACTCCCATTGTCATGTGGTAGTCAGAGTAGGAATAGGAGGATATGGCAGATGAATACGTGGCTGAGGAGCTGATGCAGGGGCAGGGATTCATATTTTTGAATCATTAGGATCTCTTCTGGATTAGAAATGACCTGTATAAGAAGGACGGATTGCACCTGAATTGGAAGGGAACCAATATCCTTGCAGCGAGAGTTGCTAGTGCACAACTTGGGAGAGTTTAAACTAGTAGGGTGATGGGGTGGTGGGTGGATGCCTAAAGAGATACTAACAAAAGAGATTACTTTGAGGCTGGCACGGTAGAGAAGAGGAAAAAGTTAAATAGTCAAGGCAGGCAAGAGCAAGGCAGGGAATGGGGTAAGACTGATAGATTGAACTGCATTAATTTTAATTCAAGAGGCTTGACAGGTAAGGCAGATGAACTAAGGGCATGGTTGGGAACATGGGACCAGTATATAAAGTTATCACAGAAACATGGCTCAAGGAGAGGCAGGACCGGCAGCTTAATGTTCCAGACTATGAATGCGACAGCAAGGATAGAATGCAGAGCAAGAGAGGAGGGGTGTGGCATTTTTGGTTAAGGATAACATTATGCCTGTACTTAGGGAGGATATTCCTGGGAGAACATCCAGTGAAGTTATATGGGTAAAACTGAGAAATAAGAAAGGGATGATCATCTTATTAGGATTGTACTACAGAACCCCCCAAGTAGTCAGCGGGAAATTGACAAGTAAATATGTAAGGAGATCTCAGATATCTGTACAAATAATAGGGTTGTAATGGTAGGGGATTTTAACTTTCCAAACATAGACCAGGACTGCCATAGTGTTGCAGACTTAGATCAAGATGAATTTGTTAAGTGTGTACAACAAAATATTACGATTCTGTATGTGAATGTAACTCCGGAGAAGGAGCAAAACTTGACATTCTGTTGGCAAATAAGGCAGGGCAAGTGACTGAGGTTTCAGTGGGGGTGCACTTCTGGGGCCAGTGATCATAATTGTATTAGTTTTAAAATAGGATAGACCTAATCTAAAAGTTAAAGTTCTAAATTGAAGTAAGATCCAATTTTGATGGTATTAAGCAAGAACTTTAAAAAGTTGATTGGGAGAGCTTATTCACAGGTAATGGGATGGGAGGCCTTCAAAAATGAGACAATGGAAGTTCAGAGATGTATGTTCCTGTTAGTCTATGGGGTAAGACTGGTAGATGTAGAGAATGTTGGATGACCACAGAAATTGAGGCTTTCGTCAAGAAAATGAAGCAGGCATATGTCAGGCATGGACAGCTGGGATTGAATGAATCCCCAGAGGAGTATAAGGGCAGTAGGAGTATACTTAAGAGGGCAAAAGGGGCACGTGAGATATCTTTGGCAAATGGGGTTAGGGAGAATCCAAAGAGATTCAACAAATCCTTTATGTGCAAAAGAGTAACTAGAGAGAGAGTAGGGCTCCTTAATGATCAATGTTACCGTCTATGTGTCGAACCGCAGGAGATGAGTTAGATACTAAATGAGTATTTCGCGTCAATAGTTACTATGCCGAAGGATATGGATGCTAGAGAACCTTGAGAAATAAATAGTGATATCTTGAAAATTATCCGTATTAAAGAAGAGGAGGTGCTGGATGTTTTAAAATGCAAAAAGGTGGATAAATCCCTGGGACCTGATCAAGTGTATCCAGAACTTTGTGGGAAGCCTGGGCCCTTGCTGAGATATTAGTTTCATTGATAGCCACAGGTGAGGTGCCAGAAGACTGGAGGTTAGTTAATGTGGTACCTTTATTTAACAAAGGTGGTAAGGAAAAGCCAGGGATCTAAAGATTGGTGAGCATGATGTCACTGCTGGGTAAGTTGTTGGAGAGGATTCTGAGGGCTAGGATTCACATGCATTTGGAAAGGCAAAGACTGATTAGGGATAGTCGACATGGTTTTGTGCATGGGAAATCATGTCTAACTAACTTTATTGAGTTTTTTGAAGAAGTGATAAAGAAGAATGCTGAAGGGAGAGTGGTGGACGTTGTCCATATGGACTTCAGCAAGGCTTTCAACAAGGCTCCACATGGTAAACTGGTTAGCAAGGTTAGATCACATGGAATACAGGGGGAGCTAACCAACTGGATATAAAATTGGCTTGAATGTAGGAGTCAGAGGGTGCTAGTGGAGGGTTGTTCTTTTGGGCTGGAAGACCAGTGGTGTGGCACAAGGGTCGGTGTTGGTTCCCTGCTTTTCGTCATTTATTTCGTAAGGGTAGCACATGTTTGAAAGACACAAAATGGCGAACAACAATTAAACACTATAAAACAGCCTGCTCCAGCATTAAAACACAAAATGGCCGAGATGAGTATAATTAAACAGTGTGCTCCAGCATTTACGTGAACCTACTCCAAGGTGAACGGGAGACCCTATAAGCAACATCCGAGACGGTTTGATAAGAGGATGCCTAAGGACAGACAAGTGATTGATTCCAGCCTCATTAATGAAAGGATGTTGTCCTGTTAGGTGAACAGCACCAGTTAGAACAAGGGGTGTAAATCTCAGTCCATGAACCAGTCAGCCTAACTTATTAAGCAGCTGTGAAAACAACAGCTAAAGCTATTTTGTAGTTATTAGTTGTTTCTTTGAAGTTATTCACAAATTTAAAAAATAGTTTCTAGTTAAAGATTCTTCAGATAATCATAGAGATAGATTTCAACATAAGTACAGATACACGTATAAACAAAGTATAATAGAAGCATTAGGGAAAATCATTTAAACCTAGCTGTGAAAGTTAATTAGTCTCAGGAAATGGTTTCCTTATTTCTAAAAAGATGCCTGGTACACCCTGAACGAAATAGATTGTTTGCAACTTATTAGTTACAAAGTGCTAACAGTAGAAGTAACTGTATAACTTTACACTTTATAACTAACTATATAACAGAAATTAACATTATAAATTTTATAGTAGTTAGTTAAAACTAACTGTCTTTTGTATTTTTTACATACATAATAGGAACAGTGGAAAATATAAGAGGAATAGCTGAATTTGATAGAGATAACACGTGGAATACAATGAATAATAGAATTCAAGCAGTCCTTAGAGACAAGCAAGTATGGGACAGACCAGTAACGTTGGAATGTGAATTAATAGGATGCATAGAAGATCCCAAGGCCTGGAGATTACAATGTCTGTTAAACATCATGAACTCATGGGAACATGGTGCTGTCATGAGGAATGCCCATCGTTGATTATGTGTTTCACAGGATTGGGTGTATGGAATAAGTGGGGAGGACACAGTGACCATGTGGTGTGTGATTATTGTAACACAAAATGTATAAGAATGCAGTATTTCACCGTAAAAATCAGAGTGTGTCATTGAACTCTCTTCCGATCTGAGTTGCAGATTAAGGAAACAAGAAGCCAAATATGGGGAAGATTCTTTGGCCCTCTCCCTGTGTTAACTGGTTTTTGCTTGAAGAAAAGTCTGCCACTGCCTGAATCGTGTCTGCCTCCTGAGTCTTTGTCTCCGGTCAGGGTGGGGGAACGCTCCTACGTATATATATGTTTTGGATGTGAATATAGGAGGTATGTGTATCGATTATAACAAGGTCAGCCAGCTGGACCTCATAGAATATGAGTTCCCTGACTGGGGCTGTTAATCTGGTCCAATTAGGAAGCTCTGGCTGACAGATATAAACATGTCCTGTTCAGTATGAGAGCTGGCTCTTAGGAAGCTGGATCAGTGTCGAGGACTTTCCACATGTAAACAAAGGGTGAATTGGTGATGGGATATTGGCACTGATGACTTATTTCAGTGATGACAAGAGAAAAGTATGCTCCTGAAGAAATTTGCTCACAACAGTCGTCTTTGAGTTGGGGTAAGCACTTCTGGCATTACGCCATTATTTGGGAAGCTTGACTCATTTGATCCTGCTGTCGAGACTAGGCTATGTAAGTGGAAAGAATGTGTTATTTTTCCCCGGGCAAATGACATTGGGGCAGATGAAAAGCAATGAGTAATTCCCCTGACAGCTTGTGGACCTGAACTTTTTTGAATATGAGGAGCCTAACTTTCCCTGAGGCACTGGATACTAAAACCTTTGAAGAGTTGATGGATTTAGTTAAGGAATATGATGACCCCAAGCCTCCTGTAATTCTGAGACACTATAGGTTTTACTCGGCAATTCATGAACTGGGGAAACAGTATCGGGATTTTTGGCTGGGTTAAGACAACTGGCAGAGGCATGTGACTTTGTTTTAACCCTTAATGAGGGGCTGAGTGACCATTTGGTATGTGGGATTAATGATGTAACCATGCAAAAGCGCCTAATAGCTGAAGCCCGATTGGACTTCAAACAGGCACTACAACTGGCTTTGTCATTAGAAAATGTTGCAAGTAGAGCATATGAGTTATCAGGTATTCTGATTGACGTGGACACCCCCACCAGTCTGACTGAGCTTGGGGAATGCCACTTGAGTGAACGCAATTGCATAGCCTCACTTAGGACATATCTTGAACAGAGGGACTCTAGGTCAGTCGCAAGACAAAGTCAAGGTTCTTTTCTGTCATCGCCAATGAAATAAGTCCACAGTGCCAGTATCCCATCACCAATTCACCCTTTATTTACATGTGGAAAGTCCTTGTCACTGATCCAGCTTCCGAAGAGCCAGCTCTCATACTGAACAGAAGCTGGTTATACCTGTCAAAGTTCAAAAGGTTAAGATTTTTGTCAGGATCCGGACCAGCAAACCAATGTAGTTGCTGTTGGTACATAGACTCAAGAAAGCAAAACAGTCCCACTGGACCTAAATTGAGTAAGAGAACTTATAGGCTGGTGTCCAGGAGAGTGCAGACCCTGGAAAGTTTACTTACATCTGGTTTGGAACAGTTATATTGCTTAGCAATATTCAAATCAGAACCAATCAAAATAAACGTCTGATTAAATGGTCACCCAGTTCTAATGGATGTCGATACTGGCACAGCCATTTCAGTAATTGCAGAACCAGCCTTTAATAAAATTCACTCTGGAATTCAGCCATCAAATTTGCACAAGACCTCGGCTAGACTGAGAACCTATACCAGGGATCCTTTACAGATTAAGGGTACAAATTCGGTTCCGGTCTCTTGTGGGAAGCAGTTGGTTCACTTACCACTGATTGAGCCCAAGCTTGATGGGGAAAAAGTGGTTGAGAAAGATTCACCTAGATTGGCTCGACAATTTTTGATTAGAAAATGGCTGCCTCAGGGAAGTCATAATTAAATACCTGAAGTTTTTCAGGAAGGTCTAGGGACTATCAATGGAGCCAAGGCCAACTTGCATGTTGACCAGGAAGCAATTCCACAATTCTGCAAGGCCTGCCCAGTGCCATTTGCCTTACAGGAAAAAGTAGAGACAGAAATTAGAAGGCTGGAAAGTGAAGGAATCATCAAACCAGTACAGTTTGCGGAATTGTCAGCACCTGTTGTACCAATTGTGAAGCCTGACAGGTTGGTTCACCTTTGTGGGGATTTTAAAGAAATGGTAAACCGCTTTTCTCAGCTGGATAAATACCCAATACCTTGGATAGAGGATTTATACACAAAGCTGGCAGGGGGGATGTCCTTCACAAAGCCGGACATGAGCCATGCGTACCTGCAATTATGGTTGGATGAGGATTTTCAGAAGTATACTACAATTAATACCTGTAACAGTTTGTACCAATGTAAGAGACTGCCATGTGGGATACTGTCAGCTTGTGAAATTTTTCAGCAGACAACGGAGAACATTTTACAAAGTTATCCCAGGTCGCCATTTATCTGGCTAACATGCTAATAAAAGGGAAGACCAATAAGGAGCACTTAAAGAACTTGGATATAGTGCTTAGATGTTTCTCCCAGATGGGCATACACCTTAGAACAGAAAATTGTTGTTCCAGGCACCTCAAGTGACCAACTTGGGCTACAGAATCAACAATACCCATTGGAAGATCAAATGTGAGTGACCACATCTATACCGGAACTGAGGTCTTTCCTTGAGCTAGTGAATTATTATGAAAAGTTCACACATAACCTGGTTTTCATCCTGGTACCTTTGCACCAAATCTAAAAACAGGGTCAGCCTTGGAAATGGTTGCTTGACCAAGCCATAGCCTTCAGGGAAGTGAACACACAGCTGTCATCTTCTAAGGTGTTGCTATGATTCCAAGCAAGATCTGGTATTGACATGCATTGCCTCCCCATATGGCATCGGGGTAGTATTAACACATTCGTGGCCCAATGGGGAGGAATGCTGAATAAAGTATGCATCCAGGATTTGGCTAATGCAGAGCATAAACACACCCAGATAGAGAGAGAAGGCTTGGCGGTCATATTTGGAGTCAGGAAGTTCCACCAATACCTTTACGGATGTAAACTTGTAATAATAACAGACCACAAACTGCTGCTAGATCTGCTTAAAGAGAACAAGACAGAGTCGTCCATAGCTTTGGGTCAAATTCAGGAAAGGTCTCTAATCCTGAGTACGTATAATTACAAGTTGGAATGCTGCCTGTGGGACCAAGAGGCAAATGTTGAATATACCACTGTTGGTGTTACCACTGGAAGAGTCTGTAATGGCTTTAAATTTTCTGGTCACACTTACAGTCACAGCTAACAATATCAGACTTTGGATGCTGAAAGATCTGGTCCTGGCAGAACTGAAATAGCTAGTGATTATGGACGAAACCAAAGGGTCATTACAACCTCAATTGGAACCATTTTGGACCCAGAGGGACCAGATCATTAGTAAAGGGTGGCATACAATTATGGGGAGCAGAAGTGATTGTCTTGAGAAAAAATGGCTGCCCGATACTGGCTGAACTCCACCAGCGACATCCAGAAGTTTTCAAAATGAAAATATTGGCAAGAAATTATGTCTGGTGACCAGGATTGGATGCAGACATAGCTGCAATGTTGGGCAGAACTCAGAGTGCCAAGAAGGACAAAAACTAATGACAGCAGCTCCACTACATTTCTGGGAATGGCTGAGTAAACCTTGGACTCAGTTATACATCAACATTCTGTGGGCTCAATGTTCTAAGTCATTGTGGACACTAATTCAAAGTAACCGGACATGCAGAGAGACATGTAGCGACAACGATATTAAAACTGCACTCATCTTTTGCAATACATAGACTCCTGGAAGTGTTGGTCATAGATAATGGGTTATTGTTTACTAGCTGGGAATTTGAATATTTCCTAAATTTCGAATGGTACCTGTCATATCAGGACAGCTCCATACCATCATCATCCAATCGTCTGGCAGAAAAAGCAGTCCATACTTTGAAAGCAAGCTTAAAGAAACTGCTTCAGAGATAGTTGGAACTGCAGATGCTGGAGAATCTGCAATAACAAGGTGTAGAGCTGGATGAACACAGCAGGCCAAGCAGCATCAGAGAAGCAGGAAAGCTGACGTTTGGAGTCTGCACCTTGTTATCTCTATTAAAGAAACTGCTTACAGCTTCACTAGATACCAAATTGTCCTCGTTCCTGTTTGATTATAGGACCATCCCTCATGCAACTACAGGGATAGATCCAGCAGAGTTGCTAACATGGAGAAGACTTCGCACCAGGTTAAATCTGATCTTCCCAGAGCTGGGTGGGGATGGGTGAAACAGTATCAGGAATGCCAATGCCAGACATAAGTCTCCACTAAGCAAGAGAGATAATTTACTTCAGGGGATGAAGTTTGGTGCAGGAACCAGAGGAATGGTGCTGCATGGGTAAGGGTTGACATGAGATCAGATCCAGTGACATATAAAGTTTGGCTAGGTGCGACGGTCCTGGACAAACACGTGATACATGCGAAGGCTGAAAACTCTCAAACTGTGAAGGAGCAAAACATGCCTAGCTCCTCGACAGCCCTTCCGACTGTTCTGGAACCTATGTGTCCTCCCTCTTTGTCAAGCATCGAAGATACCTTGGAATCTGAGATGGATACAGTGGCTGTCACCACCTAGAAGCCTTTGCCACCTAAAGAGAAGAATGAATTTCTTCTGAGACACTCCAGGCACAAGACGCGAGCTACTGTGCATTACACACCTCATGTCGGAGGCAGAGTTGAAGGAACCTGACCCAGGAGAGGCTAGAAGGAAAAACACAAGCCTATATCCTCATACTCAGAGGGAGGGAGGTAGTGATTGTAATGAGGTCAGCCAGGTGGACCTCATGGAATATGAGTTCCCCCGATTAGGGCTGTTAATCTGGTCCAATCAGGGAACCCCGGCTGACAGATATAAACAGGAGTGTCAATGGTTTTGTTCACTCTGGGAGTTGGCTCTGTTGAAGCTGGATCAGTGGCAAGGTCTTTCCACATGTGAATGATGGGTGAATTGGTGATGGGATACCTGTGGGACTATTTCAGTATAGTTAATATGTTTGCAGATGACACCAAAATTGGTGGCATAGTGGACAGTGATGAAGGTTATCTCAGTGTACACAGGACATTGGTCAGATGGACTAATGGACCAAGGAGTGGCAGATGGAGTTCAATTTTGATAACTGTGAGGTGTGTATTCTGGTAAGGAAAATTAGGGCAGGATTTATGCAGTTGATGGTAGGATCCTGGGGAGTGTTGCAGAACAAAGAGGCCTGGGGGTGTTGGTGCATAGCTCCTTCAAAATGGAGTCACAGGTAGACAGGGTGGTGAAGAAGGTGTTTGGCATACTTGCCTTCATTGGTCAGTGCATTGAGTATGAGTTGGAATGACATGTTGCAGATGTACAGGACAATGGTGAGGCCACTTTTAGAATACTGTTCAGTTCTGGTTTTGCTTCTATGGGAAAGATGTTGTTGAACTTGAAATGGTTCAGAAAAGCTTTCCAAGGATGTTGCTGGGATTGGAGAGTTTGAGCTATAGGAAGAGGCTGGATAGGCTGGCACTTTTCTTTTCCTGAAGCGACAGAGGCAGAGGGGTGAACTTAGAGCGGGTGAACCTTTTACGAAATCATAAGGGATATGGATAGGCTGAAAAGCTGATGGTCTGGTTCCCAGGGTGGGGGGAGTCCATAACTAGACAGCATAGGTTTAAGGTGAGAGGGAAAGATTTAAAAGGGTCCCAAGGGGCATTTTTTCTCTCAGAGGGTGATGTGTGAATGTAACAAGCTGTTAGAGAAAGTGGTGGAGGTGGGTACAATTAAAACATTTAAAAGGCATCTGGATTAATAGATGGAGGTATTGTTGACATGTGTATATAGGCCAAATGCTAGCAAATGGGACCAGTTCAGTTTAGGATATCTGGTTGGCACTGACAAGTAGAATGAAGGGTCTGCTTCTGTGCTGTTTTAAAAAAAAGACTGTTGAAATTAATAATGGAATCCCTTAGCACAACTGAAATCCAATGAAATTTGAAGACTGGAAGCAGAATGTGTAAATATATTTCAATAATTTCCAAACGAAGCTGAAGATTTGAGTAAGGTGTTAAACCAATGCAGTGGCTCTTTAGAGAGCTGACAAATGGCAGCTTCCAGAAAAGCCTTTTGAGGTGCAATGGTAATGTTGTGGTTAAATTAGGAGAGCTCTGGCATACTGACTTTCTCTTATTAACAGAAAATGTATGAATACAGCCCTTTTTTTTCCCACAATGACTATTTGTGATTTGAGTATGCAATTTGGTTACCTTGAGTAATTGAAGATCTCCAATATTATCTGTAGCTTGATATTACAAGACTCTCAAAGGCTATAGTGGAACATTAAAGTCTAGTTTGTATCCCAGCCTTGGACTGATGAACATTTCTGAATGAGTTTTGCTTGCTGCATTGGCAGTGAGTTTGCATTAGTATGGACTCAGTAAGGCTTAATCACAGACACTTTTGTATGCTGTTTCACATTTGTGCTCTGTGCCACAAAACTGCAAACTGCGATGGAAAAGAACACATAAAAGGAGACACAGGAAGCAGCTTTGCAACACTTAACTTAGTTGGCATTCGCAAAAATTCAACCCAATCTCCCAACATAAGACAATACTAATGAACAACACAATCATTGTCCCTTGTACCAAGACCATTGGGGAAAATTACTAATACAACCCAATTACAGGTGATTAAAGTAACAATGATGAATCCGATGAGGTTTTTATTAAAGTCTTTACCAAAATGCTTCTTTTTGTGTTGAATAAATTTAGAAAATTCTGGAAAAAATCAGCACAGCTGGGACCATCTATCATTGGAGAAGCAGAGATACTGCCAAACCTCATGTATTTTCAACATTCTCTAGCTTTATTTTTGACTTTTCCCATCAGTCACTGTGCTTTTTTTCAGCACCTTCTTAACAACTATCTAGAAACAATGAGAAATTAACAGTTTTTGGAAGGTATCACAATCATACTGCATACAGTACAATTGAGCACGTGTTTCTCTTACAACTTGTTAAGCACCTTTTTGCAGAAATACACATAACAATCAGAGCCCTCATGCCCAACAAGTGCAGTTTCAGCATGCTTTTAAATACACCTCTTGTTTCAGTCAGGAAGTTTGCAAAAGCGATGGCACTAATCTGCTGCCGTTTAAAGAAAACTTTGAAAGGAAATATTGCTGAAGTTTTTTATTTTGCACAGATCACAACAGAGACAAGGATGCCGAATGGCAACAGTTATTTCTACCCATCAAATTCAAGTTGGTTTTGCAGATGGAAAGGGTGGTAAAGGAGGCATTTGGCTTGCCTTCATTGATCAGAGCATTGAGTACAGGAGTTGGGACATCATGTTACAGCTGTGCAAGACATTGATAAGGCCATATTTGGAGTACTGTATACATTTCTGGTCAGTCTGCATAGGGAAGATGTTATTCAACTGGAAATGGTACAAAAAAGATGTGCAAGAGTGTTAGAGATAACAAGGTGTGGAGCTGGATGAACACAGCAGGCCAAGCAGCATCACAGGAGCAGGAAAGCTTGA
>JAHRHZ010000047.1:1421884-1439763 GCA_024137785.1 Ginglymostoma cirratum | reverse complement strand
TCAAGCTTTCCTGCTCCTGTGATGCTGCTTGGCCTGCTGTGTTCATCCAGCTCCACACCTTGTTATCTCGGATTCTCCAGCATCTGCAGTACCTATTATCTTCTTTGCAAGGGTGTTACTATGTTTGAAAGGTTTGAGTTATAATGAGAGGCTGGATAGGCTGGGACTTTTTTTTCCCCTAGAGCGTAGGAGGTTAAGAGATGACCTTATAGATATTTATAAAATCATGAGGGGCACAGATAAGGTGAATAGCCAAAGTCTTTTCTTCAGGGAATGTGAGTCTAGATGGTTTAAGGTGAGAAGGGACAGAGTTAAAAAAGACCTGAGGGGCAACTTTTTCATACAGAGGGTGTTATGTATATGGAATGAGCTGCCAGAAGAAGTGGTAGAGGTACACTTAAAACATTTAAAAGACATATGGACAGGTACGTGGATAGGAAAGGTTTGGAGGGATATGGGCCAAGTGCAGGCAAACGATTCTCGTTCAGATTATGAAACCTGGTTGATGTGGACTGCTTGGGCCAAAGGGCCTATTTCTATGCTCTGTGACTCTAACATTTATGTAATCAGATTAAAGAGATATTCCTGGGATGATGGTAAAGTTAAAATAGACCAGATGACAGGGCTGCTCTCTTGTTAACCCGGGGGCCACCACACTTCGGGTTATTGAGTCATACAGCACAGAAACAGAAACTCTTCCATGTTTCCCAAACTGTGAATGGGAGAGGAAGGAGTTGAGAAGCAGAGACCTTAGTGATAACCTGAACTGATATGGGAATTGAACCTGTTGGTACCACTCTACATTACAAGTCAGTAGTCCAGCCAACTGAGCTAAACAACACGTCCTCTTATGATGCAGGAGGGTACTTCTAATACACACTAAGGTTGCATAGCCAAATGATAAAGTATCTGACTCAGAAATAGATCGTCATGCTCTCGGCAAGGGACGCTTGAGGCACAATGGTGGTTCGCATTTCCCCCGTCTGAGCTGAAAGACCTGGCTCCAGTAGCGTGTTACAACAGGCCCATTAACGATATCTCCTTCCGCACACCGTCATCACTGAACAGCGAATGTTGGGTCAACATCATCTTCCTGAGGCGGCTGTGTTTCGTTGCAGTTGGAGAGGAGAACGCGGCCCCTTTAAGAGTGAGGCGGGCTCCTTATTTGGCAGCGCGCGAGGGCAGGAAAGGAGCGGCGTTTCCAGGAACGTTCAGTCAGTCAGCCGGCGGTTTGAGTCTGCTAAAGGTCGGTATCTAGGGCTGCGTTCCTCAGGAAGCAAGCAAGCAAACGAACGAACGTACAGACAACGAGAAGGAAAAGAGAGGGGTTTGGGGCCGAGTGGAGGAGAAGTGAAGGCGCCGGTACGCCCGCAGAATTTTCCAGATTAAATTTTCTCGCCTTCCCTGGCGCTGCGGCCCGGGATGCGGTCGCTGACGATGCTACTGCTCGGAGTCGGACTGCTGCTGACCTGGGCGTCGAGTTTGCGGGGTAAGAGGCCTCAAGCTCTTTCGCCGGGGTGGGGTGACAGTGAGCCGCGAGGGTCGGGGATGGTCCGAGGCTCTGGCCTTGGATCGTGAGGCCTGGCTCCCGTTGTCCGGAATAACCGACCCCCGGCGCAGATCCTTCTCCGGCACGGGCCTCGAATTTTATTTCACACACGCTCCCGCTCTCCTATCTCACCTGGCCATGTTGTTTTATTTAACTAAACCCTGGTTTATGAGGGTTTCTTTCCAGCCCAGCTGCAGCTAGCATCTTTCTCTCCGTTATCACGGAAGGAGAGTCAGTGTCGTTCCTTCATTTCTTCTATCTGTCATAGACTTTTTAATTTTAACTTTATCTCTTCCTTTTTTTAATCCCTCCCCCTTATTGATTTTCATTTCCTTGTGTTCATTGTGCAAACTCCTTCTGGCTTTTGCATGTTTCAGCAAGTCGGCGACACCCAGTATCGCATCATCAAACCTTTTCTCTCAATTTGAATGAAACAACAAATGCCGAAGAGCCCGATTTTATTGCACATTATGCTTTTTATTCTTGTTAGATGTGGCTTGAGTGTGGGGTTTGTGGGTACCGTTGATCTCGAATTTGTCGCGCTGTTTTCATTTTGCAAGGCACGAACGCGTCAGGAAGTAAAGTGAGCGCCTCGCATTGTAAACAATGACTGTGTTTTGCTGAGGATGTGACTCCGGTAGTGAGATCTTGATGGTCGCTAACGTGCACTCTGCAGATTTTAGCATGGTCAGCGATTTTCAGACTGATCGTTTTTCAAATGATTGGAGAAAATGCGTCTCCCACATGCACGGCTTAGAAAGGAACGTAAGAAGTGGCACTAAATTTCTGTTGCCTATCATCTGTCAGAAACCAATCAATCTGACGGGCAGTGTTTCATGAGACTTTGTCATGCACAGTCGAAAAGTTACCAAGCAATTCTTGAAGTAATTGTTGAATTGAGTCACATACGTCCATGTAACCGTGGATACCCTAAAACCATTCTTGGAAAGACCAGTTATGGTTCCCCATTCCTTATTCCTCGCAGCGATCGCTGTAGCGGCTGGCGTGCCTGTTCTTATTTATGTTGGGCAAAAGCTGGAATGACTGTTGTAATTGTAATTGTTTTTTGTTTCAATTTTTGTCAAAAACCTGGAAGGATTAACTGCTTGGATGAGGCTGCTGGAGTCACCAGTGGAATTATAACCTGTTGTGTTAAGAGCGCATATAGAGTAAATCATCTTTTTGAACAAGTAGAAATTTTAGGCTTCATTAAAGAAAAAGTTGGGGTTTTTGTTTTTGTGTATTTTTTAATCCAATCAATTTTAGTCTTTCTCACGTGATACCTTATGAAGGTATTCAGATATCTGATATTGGGTTATTAAAGGAATATGAACTAAATTTTGGAGATATTGTCTTGGTTTG
The DNA here is from genome assembly GCA_024137785.1 of Ginglymostoma cirratum. Taxonomy (NCBI): domain Eukaryota; kingdom Metazoa; phylum Chordata; class Chondrichthyes; order Orectolobiformes; family Ginglymostomatidae; genus Ginglymostoma; species Ginglymostoma cirratum. The sequence continues at coordinate 1,436,852 of JAHRHZ010000047.1, read as the reverse complement.
AGGTCAGAAGTTGTAGCATGTTTCAGTTGTGTTCTTAAAATGTTTTGCAACACCAGTGCCCTGTTTTACATCTCTTCTATTGTCTTGTTGGTTATGGAGACTCGAGCTTTACGTTTGAGACAGTAAGTCAAATCTTTTGTAAAAAAAAAGAAACAGTTGGGCATGCCGAAGTTATTGTGAGGCCTTGCTCTGTATAGGTTATGTGAGAAAAAGCTTGTGGGTAGCAGTTCCCACTCATAGTATCAGGCTTCTGTCTTCCTCCACAGTGGAGAAAGAAACAATATTGTGCAAATATGCTGACTTTCATAGATGAGTTTCCCTAATCTGATGGCACGTTTTGTGGCCTAATTTATGTGGCACAATTTTGACATTTTCAGGTGTTATGCTCGGTATGGGACCTGTTGGCTAGATAGCTAATATGGTTCCGTGTAATGTTAACATCTCTGGTGTGATTCCTGTTCCAGCAGAGGTAGACTGAGACCTGCCTCCTGTCAGGCAATAGCAAACCGCCACAACAAAAACTATCAAGGAAAACAGCTTAGGATAACGTTTTAACACTGTGTTCCATCAGACAGAGTGTGTATGGAATGAAATTAGAATCCTACTGAATGTGGACTAATGTTGGGTAGAATTTTTGATTTTTCTCAACACTTTGGAATTGCGTATGAGTTAATCTTGTGACATGGGCAAACAGACAGTATGGGACTCTCCGTCTACCTCCCAGTAAGATTATCTCCTTTTTCTTGTATCTGAAGTTTCCTGTTTGAGTTTCCACCCATTTTTCTCTTTTCCCACAATGAGAGGAAGTTTAATTCCTTGGGGGCTCAATTACATGGGAAAACCTTTCCCAATATAAATATACCAAATGCTTTCCTTAACAATGAATTTTTATCTTCCCAGTATATGTTACGTGTGTGAAGTTTGTTTTTTTTTTAGTTTGATGTTTTCTGTACTCTGAGAACATGGCAAATTTGTGGTGTTGCAACTAAAATCACATCCTCAACTATAAGTTACTTTGAGTTTTAGACTCTTATTTTGGAGGGGGTTGATTCTTTTGATAAGTTGAGTTCTTTTGTGAAGAAGGAAAATTGGATTTTATTTTCTTTTGCCTTTAGGTCATTGACTGTTTTCCCCCTTGAAGGTGGTTTGGGAGTAAGTGCCCAAGTCACAGCCAAATTCACATTATGTGAGATTTCCAAGGAACAGGAGCTTTTTGATAAACTAATATTGATTTCAAAATTTTTTGTGACCACTTTTTAGGCTGCTTTGTGGAGTGTAATTGTACGGTAAATGGATCTCCAGCTTGTCTCCTTGTGACAATATATTTGCCCACTTATTGGTTATTTTAAAAATCAATGCCATTCTGTGGAAATAATTCTTCAGAGCAGTTATTACATTAAGACAGTTACTTTTGATATTGACAGTAACGTAAAGATGGCTTAAGTTTCCCTCAGTTGAAATCTCTTGTTTGGTAGTATTCCTTGTGTTTCTATTCTCAATTAGTTTTTGATTCTGATGTTCCCCTCCGAAGTAGAAATTAAAATAAATTGGTATCTAAGCATTAATTATTCTCTATTTATTTGTTGCCTTTTGTAGTGGATCTTCATTATTCTTGTGGCAGGACAAGCCTGGGATTTTTTTTTTTTGTAACTAAAAACAAGCAAAAAAAGTGCTTTTCTGTTAGTAATCAAATTATTCCCTTTTGTCTAGTTAAAAAACCACAATGCTTTCCCATTTCATGTGGGTAAACATAATAGATGAGCTTAAATTTTCAGCACCATTGGATTAGTAAGTAAGATTTTTGTAGTTAGACTGACACACAAGCACTGGGATCACAGTGGTGGGAACAAGGTATTGAGGAAAATCTACAGATCTTGTAGGGTGTATGGTACGTCCAGAGATGATATTCCTGGGATTACAAAGCAAGTTGTGTGTGTGAATTCGGGGACCAGGAAGGGAGGTGGGGAACGTTTTGTGGAGCACAAAAGAAGCATGTTTTCTGTGTCTGGAGCAAGAATGATTTGAGTTCAGTCCTGTGCTGATGTTTAAGTACTACTTCCTGTCCATTGACAAGTCTCAATTATTTTGTCTTTTACACCATCACTCAGTAATGCCTGATGAGAGAATTTACAAGGTGATGGAAGTGGATGCTACCAGTTGAGATGTTCAGGCACACAGCCACACTGTCACCTACTGCAAGTACCCTTTTGTCTTTTGTTAATTCCAGACTTGTATTAACATACCAATTTGGAGCAGGAAGTTGGCCCTTCAAGCTGGCTGTGCCATTCCGTAAGCTAACAGCTGGTCTGATTACACTACAGTCTCAATGATCTTTCGCTGCTTCTTCTCACTCCCTTGCTTATCAAAAATCTATTCACATCTGCCTCAAAAATATCTGAAGACTGTGCTTCTGCTGTTTGGGGAAGAGAGTTCCAAAGACTGTGAGGGAAGAAAATGCTCTCCTCATCACTGAGACTGCAGTCAGATTAGCCATGACCATATTGAATGGTGGAGCAGGTTTGAAGGGCCGAATAGCTCCTAAGTCCTATGTTCCTGGGAGCGTGAGGCTTCCCTGGGCCTTTTCTGCCGCTCAGTTAGATCATGGTTACACCAGATGGCCATTTTTCCCTTCATTTGACTGAATCTTATGTTATCCTGAAGAGGTGATTGGTATTTAGGTTGCTGCCTTACCCGAAAGCTACCAGTGGGCAGCGTGTCATACACATTGATCACAATTCTTAGAAGCCAAGAATTAATATACTTGGAGCTTTCTCAGAAGATATCCTTGACCTAAGCACTTCATCAATGACACCGTTGTTAGGTCGGGAGTGGATGACAATGCCACAAAGCTCAGCTCCATCTGCAAGATAAAATAATTGTGACAACCGGCAGCAGGAACTGGGCACCACCTAGGCTTGGATTAGCAAGTGGCAGATGATGGGCATGGCATGGAAATGCTAATTAATGACTATCTCAGATGTCTCTACTGGCTTTTAACATAAGCACCCTAATCAAATCCTCATGTCACCACTGGTCAGCCACATAATCTGATGACTATGTCAGGATTGTAGCCACAGCAGGACAGAAGCTGGTGATGTGTCACATCGGCCCCCATCTTCCTGACTTCCTACTGATTATCTCCAAGCCGTACGCCAGCACTATGAGGATACCCACAATCAGTTTCTCCAGGCTGACCTTTCTTCTTCCCCACTTTGACTTTGACTTTGACATTGACAGCAGTATCCTGACATGCACTATGTCCTGTCTGTCCCTTATCCCCTGTGCTTTTGAAGTTTACATTGGCTCCCTGTACAGCAAAATATTCCTTGTTTTTCAAATCTCTCTCTAACATCACACCTCCCTTTTCCTGTTACAGCCGCCTCTCTTGATATCCTGCTCCTGCATTTCTAGCCTTTTCAGCAGCCCCAATTTCAATCCCTCCCCCATTAACAACTGTACCTGCAGCTGCCCGTGCCCTAAGCAGCTCTTGACACCCCTACTTTCGGACCTTCTGCAGAACCTTGTTAGAAGCTTAAATCATTCTGCCCGTAATGTCAGCTTGTGTGGCTCAGTGTATAATTTTGCTCTATAATGTTCCTGTGACGTGTCTGGGAACCCTTTATTACGTTAAGAAAGCTATATAAATATAGAAACTAGAAGTAGACCATTTGAGCCTGTCCAGTCTTTCAATATGATCATGGCTCTATCTCAACGCCGTATTGCTGCTTTCTCTCCATGCCTTTTGATGCTTTTAAATGGAAATATTTATTTATCTCTCTTTTTCTTGAATATATTCATGAGTTGGCCTTCGCTGATTTCTGTGGTAGAGCATTCCATTCCTGCTCCCCCACCCCAAGGGAAGAAATGTTTCCTCATCTCTGTCCTAAATGTTCTTCTCTGTATCCTGAGACTCTGTCCCCTGGTTCTAGACTCCCCAACCAGGGAAAATGTCCTTTTCAACCTCCAGTCTATCCAGCCTTGATGGAATAGGTTGTTACTGTTGAGCCCAGTGATGAAGGAACCAGGAGGGAGTAGCTGTATCTACACACTTGTTTGAAAGCTCCAGCAAAAATCTTCTTTCTATGCTGTGTGAAGCTGTGAATGATTTCAAGCCTGCCAAACCTCTGAACCAGGGTGACAGCAAATACCAGCCCTGGACCAGAGCACGCCTTAGGCTGATTATACTAAAACTCCCTTTCCATTATATAGAAGGTTTGGAGTGGGGGGGAAACAAAGGGCAGCTGAGGTGACTGTGCTGTTTCCAGAACCCTTGATGCATTTAATCTTCAGCAGTGCTGGAATGAGAATGGAACCCATATATTAATACAGGCACCAGGGTAGTTTGAAAGCTCCCTGCATTCTGAACTTGGTTTAGAAAGCAAAACTTGGATTTCTACAGTGCATTTGACTGACTCAACAGCTCAAGGTGCCATACAATTAGTGGAGTACTTTTAAAGTTTAGTCATGGTTATGATGTAGTGAAACATGGCAGCTGGTTTGCACATAGGGACCTCTCAAAACTGTGGTTAACTATATGTCCAAATAAACCTTTTTGAGATATTGAGTTTCTTTAGAGGGTGTTGTCTCAGTGATTGGCGCTGAGGCAACAGTGCCAGGGACCTGGGTTCGATTCCACCCTTGGGTGACTGTGTAGAGTTTGCACAGACATTCTGCCCATGCCTGCATGGGTTTCCTCCCACAGTCCAAAGATGTGTAAGTTAGGTGGATTGGCAATAGGGAAATTCAGGGTTACAAGGATAAGGCAGAGGGATGGGTCTGGGTGGGATGCTGTTTGGCAGGTCAGTGTGGACTCAGGCTGAATGGCCTGCTTCCACACCATAGAACTTCTATAATTTCTTTTGGAGTTGGCTTCTGAGAAAAGTACCTAACAACAATTTACTGTTCCTCATGATTAAACCTGGATAAGCAATATGAGAATACGAGGAGCCTTTTCCACTGGCTTTGAACCCAGAAATCAAGCCTGACTCTCGAGCACACAGTTGGAGAGTATAGCATTTTTGAGGTATGGTGTTTTGGATCACACTTTAAAGTGAGGCCTCATCTGTTGCTTGAGTCCATGTCCAAGATCCCACAGAACTAGTTTGAAGAACAGGAGGAGAGTTATCCCTGCTGTCCTGACCAATATTAATCTTGGTTTTTGTTGTGTTGATCAAGAGATAATCTTGCTTATCATATTAGCACATTATTGTCTGCAGGTATTTGTGATGCAGAAGTAGATTGCCATGTTTCATACATTATAACTATAACAAACCTTGAGAAAGGAAGTTAATGGGTATAAAGCATTTGAGAAGTCTGCTGATCGTGAGAAGCATGATATGAATGCATGTCTTTTGGGGAGGGTGCAATAGGATGTATGGGTGAATTGGGTCATCAAAATACCAGAAATTAGATACCAGAACACTTTTTTTTTTTTTTTTTCAAACAAACCTCATTGTTTAAATAGTTTTGCTTGCTGTGCCTTCAGTTGCCAGTAAGTCCTGCTTATTCTTATGATTTAACTACAGACAAGCCAATAATACGTCTTTTGAGATCTGATTTTATTTTTAGTGTTTTTGGTGAACTTGCCCTTTTGGTTTTATCTTAGTCTGTTCAATGTGCCATTTTTGGTGATGGACCTTAGATGTACTCTTTGTTGTTCAAAAGGTTCAGATAGACTTTAGAGAACTAAGGTAGGTGTGCTTGCCTGGACGAGTATTGTTTCCTTTGTAGGTGGGACATGCCTAGTTTCCACTTGACCTACAGAAGCTAATGCAGCAAAGCTAATCATAGTGTGGAATGGTGGCTGAGAGCCTTATCCTTGTGAAATCTGGGTGCCACAAAGTCCCTATCTGAAATGCCATAAAGGGATACACGAATAAAATTGTTGATCTTTAAGATGGAGCCTCAGAACCTGAGTCTTGAGAGAAACCAAATTCCGATTACTACAAGGAGAACCAGAAACAGAGACCAGCAATGGATTACTTTTATGAGATTTCTCCTTGACTCTGTAATTCTTAGAAAACCAGAAAAAGGCTATTCTTTTTGTTCTAAAGATAGCTTATTGCATCAAGAATTTTGTGAATTACAGTGATGTAAAATATATCCGAAGATTCGGATGGGAAAGCACGATTAATGCTAAAAGCCTCCAAAGTTAAATACAAGAAACATTAATTTCCATGTGGGTGTAGTGACTTTTTCACACTTGGATTTGCCCATATTCATATTGTTTCTCCCTGGTCCCAGTGAACTAAAATAAACTGGAGTATTGGTAGGAGCAGCGTGAGAACGAAATGCATGATTATGCTACCTTGTATATTATGAAAACTAGACCTACTGGAGATAAGTGTGGAGAAATTCTGAAGAAGGGACCCGACCCAAAACGTCAGTTTTCCAGCTCCTCTGCTGCCTGGCCTGCTGTGTTCTTCCAGCTCCACGCTGTGTTGTCTCTGTCTCCAGCATCTGCAGTTCTTACTATTGCCAATTATTGCAATGTGTGATGGCTGAATATTGTGAATTAATTTTTTAAAGTCCAATCTAGAAATTGGCTGCTATTCAACTGGTTTGACAAGAACTAGTATTTTTTTGTCTTCTCAGTATTCGCAGACACCTGGATTGCAAATTTGATGTGAATGAGTACAAATGCCTAACGGGTGCCATTTAGTCCATCAGCCAAAAGTGAGCTGTTAATTCGGAAATCCTATTAACCTGTTTCTTATTCTTGACCTCATGTTCACTCTCAAAGCTTGTTTTGAATTTGTTGGATTGACATTCAGTATCTGTTTTAGTGTTCGGATCCAGATATTTTGTGTGGTATTGTATGGGTTGCAATGTGTGTATATATAAGCATGTCCATCTGTAGGATTCTCCCACAGGAGCTGTAAATTTCTGTGCAAATAGACCGTTGGGTTTGTGGTGTGCATGCTGCTGTTAATTACTACCATCTTGTTGCTTTTGCTTTTGTTCTCCCAATAGTGGAATCCAAGAGCATCCACATATTCCTCAGTAACTTTTTGACCAGCAGTGCTTGGGCGGGAAGCAAGGTGATTGGAAAGTTGCACAGACAGGAACTGCCAGAATTTTCTCAGGAGTTGAATTTATTTGTGTTCTGTCTATTGAAGCTTGCGCCCTGGGTCAATTGATGGCACTTTCTTCTATTTGACAGGAAATTGAGTGAGGCAGTAATACTGCAACCTGAACCACAGGTGGCCTAGCTTATTGGGTGAAATACTTGGTGTAAGTGAAAAATGGTCTTGGAATCAGATGTCAATGACCAAACTGGTTGAATATCTACACTCCTTACTTCAAACTTAATTACTTGTGCCAGAAGAACATGGAAACGTGAAGTCTGTATGAAACATAAGCACAAACAGTACCGAAAATGAAATGAGAGGCAGAAGCCATTTAGCCTAGCAAGTTCATGTTTGCATTTATTCTTTTGTGTAATCAAATCTAGTTAAGGGGTATGTTGATGCGACCTTAATTATATTGGAACAGTTAATTAGTAATATGTACTGTATCTATTGTTCCATTAAGTTTTCCACTAGCTAAGTTATTCTAAACTCCTCTTTCCTTTGTTTGTATTTTAACTACAATGTTAAGAAAAATAAATCTATTTTAAACATCAGGTGGTTTGACCAGTCATGTCACATCTGGGACACGCACTTCGCATATACCTTTTGAAAATAAGAAAAAGTTAGGGTCTAGGCTACCTTAAAATATTTTGAGGGGATCTGGACTGGTCCATAAAACTTTAAGATCTGTTATTTAAGTTTTGCCTTCCAACTTTGACATTGGCCTTGAACTAAAGGCTGGTATTTTTGTCTTTTTTTTTTGGACCTAACAGCTGCAGCAACCTGTCAAATTGTTATTAATTTTTGGCCTTGTACTCAGCAATCTTCTACCTCAATCACTTCACTATCCAAGTACACTTACTGATTTTTAACAAAATTGCATAACTGTCCGTGAGCTTTGAATTCCATCTGCCAGATTTTATAATTATTTCTGCTGTATTATTAATTTTTCCTTGCTGTTTGCTTTTGATCTTCTGAAGTTAACTACTTCCTGTTTTCGTGTTCTCTTCAAATGTGGATACCGCTTCTTTAAGATTATTATCAAAGTACGTGCACAGGATAAAATGACCAAAGTACTGAGCCATGACGCTGTTCACTTGGTTCCATTGTCCAAAAGCTGTTTACTCTGCATTCTCCCTTTTTTAGCTTTCAATCTATTTTTATTATTTTTCCCGTAATTCTATACTCCTTAATCTTCTCTATTCATATCCAGGGGGGTGCTTTTCATAATCATTCCAAATGACCCGTATGCTGCATTTCTCCCATTTTTCCATTCGAGAAATTAGGTTTGTCAAGCATAGTCTCGGTTTTAGAAGTAAGTGTTCCTGCTTCTCATTATTTTCTCCATGTAGTTAATTTGGTACACTTAGTGCCTGTGTTCACTTAAATGTAGTGTCGGATATTGGTGATTTCTTCTGTTTTTAGTTTTATAACTTTTATTTTGGGTTATTCATAAAGCTGTCTCTGATTACAAGTCAAACCTGGAAAACAGGAGGCAAAGATCCAGCAAATGGAATATCATGTGGGAAAATGTTAAATTCTTGATTTTTGACTAGAATACAAAAAAGCAGTGTTTGTTTTCATTAGATTGCAGATTTATAATTTTACTTGGGCACTTTTATAAGCTGCTTTTTTTTTTTTTGTGTGTGCGCCACTTTATTCCCTTGCCAAATTTTGTTGCTTCTTTGGCTGAGAGAATACAGTGATCTGAGTTTTGAGATTGAAAGCTTTCTCTCCACAGATGCTGCCAGACATTGAGTTTCTCCAACAATTTGTTTGTTTCAGATTTGCATCTGTCGTGCTTTGTTTTATTTAGATTTTTGCATTCAGCATTTGATGCAGTGTAAACTAAAGTGAATGTTGACCCATGTAATAGTGTTGAAAATTTTCAGTCACAGTAAATTTTCCACACTGCTTCCAGTCAGTTGCTGTCTTATAGTTTGTTGTTTTCAAAAAAAAACTTCCTGGCAGATATATTAGGAACTGCCGATGCTGGAGAATCTGAGATAACACGGTGTGGAGCTGGGTGAACACAGCAGGCCAAGCAGCATCAGAGGAGCAGGGAAGCTGACATTTTGGGTCGAGACCCTTCTTCAGAAATGGGGGGAGGGGGAGGGGATTCTGAAATAAATAGGGAGAGAGGGGGAGGTGGATAGAAGAGAACATAGGTGGAGTGGAGACAGACAAGTCAAAGAGGCGGTGATGGAACCAGTGTAGGTGGGGAGTTAGGGAGGGGATAGGTCTGTCCAGGGAGGACGGACAGGTCAAGGACGCAGGATGAGGTTAGTAGGTAGGAGATGGGGGTGGGGCTTGAGGTGAGAGGAATGGTTAGGGAGGTGGGGACAAGCTGGGCTGGTTTTGGGAGGGGAGATTTTGAAGCTTGTGAAGTCCACATTGATACCCTTGGGCTGCAGGGTTCCCAAGCAGAATGAGATGCTGTTCCTGCAGCTTTCGGGTGGCGTCAGTGGCAGTGCAGGAGGCCCAGGACGGACATGTCGTCCGAGGAGTTTGGGGTGGGCGGGGAAAGAGTTGAAATGGTTCGCGACTGGGAGGTGTAGTTGTTTGTTGTGAACTGAGCGTAGGCGTTCCGCAAAGTGGTCCCCAAGCCTCCGCTTGGTTTCCCCAATGTAGAGGAGGCCACAACGGGAACAGCAGATACAGTATATGGCATTAGCAGATGTGCAGGTGAACATCTGTTTGATGTGGAAGATCTTCTCCCCCCTCACCCCCATCCCAGGCTCTCAGGTGTCAGGGCAGGTGTATCACTTGCTTCGGTTACAGGGAAAAGTGTCGGGGGTGGTGGGGCTGGAGGGGAGTGTGGAGCGGACAAGGGAGTCACGGAGAGAGTGGTCCCTCCGGAAAGCAGATAAGGGTGGGGAGGGAAAAATGTCTTTGGTAGTGGGGTCAGATTGCAGATGGCGGTAATGTCAGTGGATGATATGTTGGATTTGGAGGTTGGTGGGGTGGTATGAGAGGACGAGGGGGATTCTGTTTTGGTTATTATTGCGGCTAGGGGGTTTGAGGGATGAGTCGCGGGAAATGCGGGAGACACAGTCGAGGGCATTTTCGATCAATGTGGGAGGGAAGTTGCAGTCCTTGGAAAAACAAGGACATCTGTGATGTTGGTGAGTGGAATGCCTCATCCTGGGAGCAGATGCGGCGGATGTGAAGGAATTGGGAATAGGGGATGGACTTTTTACAGGAAGCTGGGTGAGAGGAGGAGTATTCTAGGTAGTTGTGGGAGTCGGTAGGCTTGAAATGGATTTCGGTTTCCAGGTGGATGACAGGTCCAGGAAGGAGGGAGAGGTATCAGAGATGGTCCAGGTGAACTTTAGGTTGGGGTGGAAGGTGTTAGGGAAGCGGATGAACTGCTCGAGCTCACTGTGGGAGCACGAGGCGGCGCTGAAACAGTCATCAATGTAACGGAGGAAGAGATGGGGGATAGGGACAGTGTAGCTTTGGAAGAGGGATTATTCCACGTATCCTACAAAGAGGTAGTCATCGCTTGGGCCCGTGCGGGTGCCCATGGCCTCCCCCTTTGTCTGTAGGAAATAGGAGGACTTGAAAGAGAAGTTGTTGAGGGTGAGGATGAGGGTGTTAATGGAGGGGGACTGGTCAGGCCTGCGGGACAGGAAGAAGCGGAGGGCCTTTAGGCCATCTGCATGGCAGATGTCAGTCTCTTTGAATTAATGCATACTTCATATCATTGGAATAGTGGGCCGCAGAAAATTATGAATATGAAATCAGTCTTCAGGAAATTTGAAGATGAGCACCAAACTTTCGTGAAACTTTGTAATGCCTGCACAAGGTTCCAGCTTTCCTTTATATTTCTGTGCTGTTTTTGAGTTTAATAACAGTGCGCACAAAATCAAGTCTGAATTTTCAATGTTTAGTATTCTACACAAGAAGCAGACAAACAATATTTCAGATATATCATCAACAGAGTAACCCAAATATAAACTTAACTCTTGAACATGGCCCTAGTTGATTGTTCATGAGGCCCACTACCAACTTAAAGCCAATGCTCTAGGTTTCCCTTCACAGCAAAGGTTGCAGTGGTTCAAGAAGGCAGAGGGATGGGTAATAAGTACCAGCCTAGCCAATGACTTCATCCCATGAATGAATAAGAAAAACAAAACTTGGTTCTCCTGTCTTCAGTCCCAATCCATTTACCAGAAGTGTTGTTAAGTAACTTAAGAATATTTTCAAGTGTTCTCACTATTTCTAAATGTTTTTCTTAATCCTGTCTTGCTGCTTGATAATGCTACAATAACATTTTTATATGAAATACAAGAGTAACTACATGTATTTCAACTCCCTGTTGGTGTTGTAATGCTGGTGGGAAGTCAGTCCTTCGACAGAATTAGATAAATTCAGATCTTTTCAAAATAAATGTGTATTTGACATTCGTACTAAATGATGTGGTGCGTGCGGTTGGAAAGACACATTTCATTGCAGTTTGACTATTTTCAATGACAGTATGTAAATGAGTACTGTTTTACTGAAATGCTACCATTGTTTAGCTGGCTTATGGTTCTGAAATCTGCTGTGTTTTTTTTTAAATGGTGGGTTGCCTGCCTTCCAGCTCCCAGTTCACTGCTTTAATCCTTCTTTACCTCTAGAACTGGGTCCCAGCAGTTGACATGGCTGGTTTGACAGACTGTGCTGGAGACTGATTTCATGACTGGTTTCATTAAAAACTGACATTTGTGGCTTTTGTTCTTATGGCAATTTTGGCTAATAAAATTTTTAGAGTCGATTTAAGTTTTAGCAGAATTTAGAATGTTTGCATTTGTTTCTGATCTAATGAGCTTTTCTTTTGGTGCTGGAATTTTTTTTAACTCCATAAACAATGAAATCAATTTTAGCAATCTGCCTCCCTACAGAATGCTGCGCAAGTCTGTTGGTATTGAATAGGTTTCTGTAGGAGGTAAAACAACTCGATTGTTGTGGAACAGCATCAGAGTAATTAATTCTATCTTTTTTTAATACGTATGGTGGAAAATTTTTCAAGCTTCATAATAGTTGAAAAGTTTGGAATTTGAAGTGTCATTCAAAAGACCGTTTTAATTGTGTCCTGATGGAAAATTAGCATAAAGCTAAAATAACCTATGTAACTGCACAGGATATAATGTATTCCTGATGCTATCAAATTTTTATGTTTAAAATTTTACAGAAGTTCTTCAAGAATTGTTTTTATACTCTGTTTTGAGCTTGGGTTTAGTTGCATGTTTGCTGCAATGTCACTGAACCTTTTATCTTTTTGGTTTGTGGCTGAAGTAAGTGTGTCCCCCGGTGCTAAGATTATATTCCTTCAATATATGAGGAGCGTGCCTTTTGTGGGCATGAAGATTTAAGTTCACCAAGATAGACTGAACTGTCTAATATTGAAAAGCAAGCAAGTTATTGATCAGAATTCTACAGTACTGTCTCTATAGGGGTGTCAGCTGCTCCACTGAAATAATTTTGATTTTGTTTTTAATGTCTTAGTTATTGATCATGTCTACCTGTTCTGTATTGACCAGTTGGGAATAGTCTTAATGGATCCAAAGCTGAGCAGCTATTAAAGCCAATATGGTTTCTGTGTAGTCAATGACTTCTGAATTTTAAGGAGCAGGGACTATGCGAATACTGATGGCTAAAATGAGGAACCTAGAGGTGTAATGTCGTACAAACTAAGGGGAGAAAAGGCTATATTTACGTGGATCTATTGCAACAGAAAGTGGCCCACACATTGGGTGAAACTGGATATTGTGGATGAAAATAAATTTGAAAATAACATGATTATTGATTCCATGTACTTTCCTCGTTCTCCAATGATTTCTTTCTTATTTTGCTCGAGTCCATGTGTACAAAATCCCTCTCCTCCTGTCACCTGCCTACGCCACCCCTCCGCAATAATTGATCTGATGTGAATACATTTTACCATATTGCAAGGTTCACATGAGTTAGTGAGTGGATCTGATATTGTAGTGTGATAAGAGTAATGTCACATGGATATTGGAGATCTGTAATAAAAAGTGTGCTGGAGAAACTAGCAGGTCTGGCAAGGTCTCTGTTTCTCTTTCCAGAGTTAATGTTTTGTATCACATGAGGTCCTGAAGAAGAGTTCTGTTGCATTCAAAACCTAAGTGTCTTTTTCTCTAGAGGTACTGCCAGATTTGCAGTTTCTCTACACATTTTTTAAAAAAAAACGGTGGTACAGCAATTGCTTGCATACTGTCAATCGTAGGGTTTCCATTGCGTTCAGCGTTTAACAAGCAAATGTTGGGTAGTTGGGTCTTGGGATAGATTAAAAATCTATCAAATCTAATTTCCATTTTACACTTTTTGGACTACCTGGAGAGAATTGCACAACTTGTTTTTATTTTGACAGTGCAGTTAAGATATCAGTTTTGAATTTTTTTTGTGCAACCAGTAATGACCTGGATGCTTATAAAGGTATAGGTGCAGTGTTCATTATCTGATAGGCATGCAAAGCTATTGATATGAAGTAGAAATTGTCTTTTTTTTTGAGTTTGGAGCACATTTTAAGTGTGCTGCAAATAATTGAAAAAACACTAGAAAAGCTGTGATTTCTTGTATATCAAATTTGTAGGTGCAACTTGAAAAGAATGGTTCATGAGACAATTATAACAGGTCTTCACTTAGTTTGTTGTTTTTAATTGATTTTTGGTTTGTTGAATTGCATAATCTATACTTTAATGTACTACTGCGCTTTAAGTTATGTGGAACCTCTTAAGATGTACACTGGTTATTTTACCGTAGTAGTAGTAGTATAACAACGGCATTTAATTCTATTTGTTTGATCTGCAGGGCAGTTGGGAAATCCCTTAAATAAATACATTAGGCATTATGAAGGTCTGTCGTATGATACAGATGTATTGCATCAGAAACATCAACGTGCCAAGAGGTCGATATTGCATGATGACCAATTTGTCCATCTGGACTTCCATGCACATGGAAGGTATGTACTATGTATGTAGAAGTTGAAATCCTTCCTCCATTCACATTAACCTCCTGATTTCACTAAGACATTGCTACAGGAGGCTGTTGAACACACTTCAAAAACAGTTCTCTTAGATATTCTCCTTGTTAAAATTCTAGTGTCTGGCAGCTCTATTTAGGTAATGCAATTGAGTGTTGAGTTTGTGTTTCACACATTCTTGAAAAAGGCAATTTTGAGCTCATTTATGGAGAACAGAAGACTGTTAGAACTCTTATCTGATGTACCTTCTGAGACTCCTGTCTTCTCTAGCTATATAGAAAATGAGTGAAACCAATCTCAAGGGTGAGTTGAAATACTAACTGCAGCAAAATCCCTTTGCAGCATCCATTGTTGGAGACTGACACTGCCTAGGATCAAACTAATCTTTACGTTTGATAAACAACAAAGAAAAATGTTTTTAAAAAAAGTTTGTTGCTTAATATTAGCTTTACCAATCTGAAAGTTTTAAATTTGAGCTTGTCATTACATTTATACTAGTGAGGTTTTGGTTCAAATTGGACATGACCATGGTTAATTTTTTAGCTCTTGCCTCAGAGTTTGATACAACGAAGAAGATTGTGAAAAGTATATTAAATAATGGAACAAATAGTGTTGGTATCTGTTTCTACTGCGAATACTAAGTTGTTTTTGAAATGTGTTCAACAACTTCCTGTAATGGTTTGTTACTGAGATCACCTGCCTTTTGAAAGGGTCTATCTAAAAATCTTGAAGTCCTGAATGCAAAAATTGTTTAATTGTAAAATGTACATATCATTTCAAGCAACCCACAGTCCTCATGAAAATAAATCTTGTGACATGTTGGTTCTTCTAGTAAATTTCCAGTTCTATTTAACCTCCAAGAATTTAATAACATTAATCAAACACTGATTAGTCGTGGATAACAAGGTGT